>VMOF01000002.1:9068806-9116306 GCA_011764245.1 Trialeurodes vaporariorum | reverse complement strand
CATTGGAATGTTTCGTTAAGATGCGTACATTTCTTATATTATTTTGTAATCTTTGATAAACCGAAAAGACCAGACAGCAAATGCAGCCAATAGTTCTTGTATTTAGAAGGGAATTCCACCATTTTGTAGTTACGACGTTGTTTCCTTATGCACGGTGGTTCCGTCTGTGTAGTAGTATGCCGGTGCAAATAGTGTCTAGTGTAGCGCGGGCTGTTTGAAATTGAAGTGATTTCCTGAGTTAATGAGTGGATTTTGAACTTTTTTAGTGTGCGCATCGTTATTTTCGCCGAATTTGACATAAGAATCAAGGTTCTATATTGTTGTAGCAAAAGTATGCAACAGACCCATTAGGGACTCGAACCTGAACAAGCTTTCAAATCCGAAGCAAACTTCATAATGCCATCTCAACAAGGGAAGAAGAAAAAGAAAAAAAGAAGACATCCGACAACAAGGCGGAGTAACGCAGGTAGCATATGCGCATAGGCGTAGCAGTGTGGTTGTGGCATCAGCCGCGGAGGCGGAGGGGTTGAAAAACGTTGACGAGAGCTCATCATTCACCAGATTACTTCGATGACGAATAACATCATTAGTGCCTCTACGATCTCCTTTCAGCCACCCTTCTCCCCCTCTCACTCTCTCCTTCCCCTCCTCTCCTCTCTCCTATCTCTCTCTCTCTCTCTCTTCATTCCTACCTCAATCCCAACGGCTGGCGGGGGTCTCGGGCCGAGGCGCGAAGTCGAGGTCGCGCATTTGCATTTTTATGAATCTCGAATTGATTCGATATATATCGTGCCGTGCGCTCATGACATACAGTATGCCCCAAAAGATCTTACCAGTCCGATGTCGGAAGAAAAAAAAAAAAAAAAAAAAAAAAAAAAAAAAAAAAAAAAAAAAAACTTACCTTATTTCGATAAAGAAAATGCCAGCTCGTTAGTTTTACATAGGGTGTCCCAAAAGTACGGAGACTGACGCTGCATCTCCAAAACTAAACAAACTAGTGAGATGACCTTGGACTTATTTGGACGATCAACTAATTTTCTATCGAGCTCAAGATGAACCCGTTTGATTAAAAATCGACGAGGGAGAATTCCTTTAACCCGCAAGGAAAATGTCTGCCTTGTTGTCACAGTGATTCTCCTTCATGCAACAGAACTTTCTTCGCGCAAGGAAACCTGTCACAAGCAAACGTGTTTCCTTGTTTTTAAAGAAGTGGTTTTTTCTCAGTGTATGGTCATCTAACTCAAGATGAGATTGGAAATACTCATAGACAACGATCACACCAACGTCTGATTCTGTGCTTCGTTTTTCGCTTAGAGAAAATACATGAAAAAAAAAAACCCCGTTGAGGGGTCAATTTTTTCAAACTGCCTTAGCTTCGTCAATTTTTAACCAAATAATTGGCTTATTTTGAGCTCAATCGATACCTAGAACATGAGTTAATATTTTAAATGAGTCCACGTTCATTTCGCTAACTTGCGTTTAGTATTGAAGTTACGCAGCTTCAGTTTTGGTAATTTTTGGACATCCTATGTATAGATCGATCGGTGAAATCGTATGTTGGTTTAAACGAGAAATTCTGCGAGCCAAATGCCTGACGATCAGACCCGTCGTTTCTTGAAATGAGACACGTGTTTCTATTCGACTTGAGTTTTGTAAGGAAATTTTTCCTATATCTAACTTGTGACATATATATCTATGTTTCCGTAGAGAAAGTGACAAATTAGACATAGGAATCTCCCATGATGTACCAGCGTAGCTTCTCCATTACGATCTTGCTATTGTGGCTGTTTTTTTGAGTTTATTATAACTAATTTTGGAATTTTCAAGTGTGATTTTCGTGATTTTCGCTGGTTTTTACAATAGATTTAAACATTCATTTGCCTTATAGAAAAAGTTAGCAATTGACCGTTACCTTTTTCACATAGTGGATTTATTTGCTAATAGAAAAATTTTGCAAGAGAACCCCGTTGATTAATTGTTACCTTTTTTTTTTTTTTTTTTTTTTTTTTTTTTTGCGGATCACTCTTCAAACGCTTTGCCTTTGCTTCATGAACATTTTCGATGTTTAGATGATCTGCTTGATTTTATTCATTTTTTCTTTCCCCCTTTATTTTTTTTACCTGCGCCGATAGAACCTACATACTCACCTAATTGACCGCACGCATCATATTATAGGTAGTTGTATACAAACCTGTGGGTGAAACGTGACGGTGAATTAATTATGAAGAAAATGATGAAGACGTGAAAAAAGAACTTCGTTAAAACGTTGATACGGCCGCCCGCCTTTTGATTATACTCCACGCAGTCTGGCAGAGCACTAAGCAGTTTATTATATCCCACCGGTATAAACCCTTAATAGACGTATATTTGAACTTGTTGAAATATCAAATTAGGATTGCCCCGAAGAAAGAATTGCTATTAGATTAACATCCATGCCCTCATTTCTTATTCCAAACAAATTCATTCAATGCGCTGTCAAATACAAAATATACCCTTTGGTGAACAACCTTCTCGCTGAGCTCATACTTAAGGTCTTATAATGCGGTTTGAGTTTTTTCATAACCGAAAGGTGAGTTTTGATCACGAGCTCAGAACAGTGGCGGCGCGTGCAAATCTGGCAACGTTGTTTCCAGTCAATTAAAAGTCAAGAAAAAGTTCGAAATACCGATTTTTACATGAGTTCAAATGGACTAAATGCAACCTTGCCAGATTGCGCACGTCGCCATGCCACTGGCTCATAATTAAATCTTATGAGGACGCAGCAACGGATCTCCATATAGTGGCGAAGCGTGGAGTCTGGTAACGCTGCATTTACCTCATTAAAACTCATAAAAAGTACTGAGCTATATTTATAAGAATCGGCGATGACCATCGAATTCAACCTTTTCTGTGGGTTCAAATGAACAAAATGCCACGTTGCAAAGTAGCGCGCCTGCTCTCTTTACCGCTATAAATCGAGTCAAAATACTAATTTGAAATCTGAGAACTTTGATCAATTTTGCTTTAAATAAGCAATTTACAAGCTTCTAGGGCACAACAAAGCAAATATTTGCGTTTTTATGATATCAACTTCGCTAATTATGCGTGGAAATTTATTTCTAAGCTCTTAACTTTTTAAGAGAGAGAGAGAGGGGGGAGGGAGAGAGAGAGGGGGGGAGAGAGAGAGAGAGAGAGAGAAAGAGAGCGGGGGGGCAAGTCTTGGCTAGTGAATTACTTAAATTAAGTAAGTATATGTTTAATTAATTTAAAGCCTGGAGAATAACATCTTTGCTTTCAACAAAGTTATGAGAAGAACAAGCGTAGCGTACCCTGATCCTGCCTAGCAACTACTCCATTGAACAGCGTCGCGAGAATAGATATGGATTTGTTGTAAGATAACTGTTCCTGCACGACGGTACTATTTTTGCATAAACAGTAAATTGAAGGCGCAAAATGTTACTCAAAATCTTAATAAAAATCACGGCCCAAGGTACTTATAAGCGACTCGCTTCTCGCGTCATCTTCAGTGGTGCGAAAATTAAAAAAAAAAAAGCAGAATCAAAGATGGCCGACAAAAGAAGAAAACACTGGACATGACGTGAGGCATGATCAGGAGTAGGTTTGTTATGAAGATGGGTGGAAGTGGAACTCATTCAGTGCTTTTTTTCGCGTCGTAGATTTTAGTTGATTTGATCTCTCAGTGAATTCTTTTACACCAACACAGTTGTCAAGCTTTTTCTTCTTTTGTCGGTCATCCCAAGGATTCTGCTTTTGTGTTTCGCGCCACTGAAGATGACGCAGGAAGCGAGTCGAGCATACCTGTTAAATATAGGTACCTTGATCACGGCCAGTATTTTTTCCTTTCCCTTTCCCCTTAATGGGTCTGTTGCAAACTTTTGTTACAACGATTAAGAAAGATTAATCTATTGTTAAATCGCCTTATAAGTCCATCGGTGGCAGCGAAAAGTCGTGAAATGCAATAATAAACTCACAAGAGGCGTTTAATGAAATCCAAGATGGCGGATAAATATCGAGCAATTTCTATGCATGCACCACGAACATCCAAGGGTAGCCAACCTCACAACATCGATCACAACCAATCACAACGTAAACAAACACATAATCTCTACCTCCAGTGAGGTTGTGAAAGTTGGCCATCCTTAGCTTGGATGTTCACGGTGCATGCATACAGATTGCTCGATATTTATCTGCCATTTTAGATTTCATTAAACGCCTCTTGTGAGTTTATTAATGCATTTTATGACTTTCTGATGCCACCAATGGACTTTTCAGGCGATTTTTTAATAGATTGAACATTCTTAACCGTTGTAGGAAAAGTTTGCAACAGGCCAATTTTTCTCTTCCTTTGCCTCCTATTTATTTCTTTTTCTATGTCTCTTATTTTGTCTCTCTTTTTCTTTCCTTTCCTTTTTTTTCTTTCTATTCTTTCTTTCTTTTTACTTTCCTATAAGTTTTCACTCGTTCTCTTTCTTTACCGTTTGGTGGAGGCAAAAGTCAAGTTCGGGGGGACACCAGCCACCAGCCCAAGGTCATAGATTAAAGAGGTACGCTCATCTGACTCCGCGCCACAAATTCAGTTGCGCGCAGTTCAAAATCACTGCAGGCAAGAATAAGATAGCCGACAAAAGTAGAAAAAGTATTCTCTTTGCAGAAAACATTGGGTTGTTTTCTGCTTTCCTGCAGAGGGCAGCTTAGTGTTTTCTGCAAAGAGTATATACGTTTTCTGATTTTGTCGGCCATCTTGCCTGCAGTGATTTTGATCTGTGCGCCGCTGAATTTTTGGCGCGAAGTCAGACGAGCATACCTCTTTAATCTATAACCTTGCCCCCTTCTCCCTCAGTGATGCTACTGCTTGAAATTATCTTGTTAGGAGTGAATTTTAGTGTTACTTATATAGGAGTTCATTGTGTTTCTCGCGTAATTTTACATCAGAAACGATGGTTTAAAAACACAGCTGCGGCAAACGTTTCCGTAATATCGTCCCGCACTTGTCTCTCACACACATACGAAGTAGAGGGGGAAAGAGAAACAAGAAAAAGGAAGAGGAAGAGGAGACGCAAGATCAAGATGAAGGCAAACGAATGAGTGCGCACAAAAGTAAATAGGAAAACTATAGCCGAACCGTGAATAAAGTAGACGAATAAACAGGGAGATATATCATAGGAATTTCATAATCTGATAAAAAATGCGCTCAATTTAGTTTGAAGCAAACACAATCCCATTTTCAACACCCTTAACACCCCCACCCTTCCCCCACCCTCACCCCTCCCACCCCTCTTATCCCCAGTCATCCTCGCGGCTAAAGCGCAACATTTTCACCCTCTCCTCGCCTGCACCTTCGCGGGGGCTTAAACACGTCAATTTGTAAAACGTCAACATAATACGAATATTTCGAGTACAGATTTCAAAGCTCCTCAACTCGGCTCAGCCTCACTGCCTCTCAGCCCTCAGCTATAACTCCAGGTTGGAGGGGGAGGGAGGGAAGGGGGAGGCGGGAGCGGTTTCATTCCTGCCCCCCATCACTCCCTTCCCCACCCGCAGCTCCACCCATTCGTGACCAGAGATCTTTCAAGCTTCAACCGCTCGCTTGGTTAAACAAAACTTAAGACGCGACGCAGATCTGATTCTACCTCCATTAAACAAGAGCCCCTGTATGTAAAGAGTTAGGCAATAGGGTAGTCATCCTCTGATTGGTCATGAGTTTTAGGCAAGAGTGCCCACAGAAAAATTTCCAAGGGGGGGGAGGCAAAACTTGTGAACCCCCACGGAAGGTCTAAGGTACCTCTTCTTCTCCCCTCTCCACCCTTCCCACCACCCCACCCCTTACGAGGAAAAATGGAAAACTTTTTTTTTTTTTTCATCCAAATTGGATACAGTTACTGAGCCATTGTAGGCATATCAAATAATATAATAATAATCAATGGTGACGTGTTTGATATTTTGGATAAAGGGACAACAGATGATAATAATAGATATATTAACCAGCTAATAAACTCAGGAAATCAGGTATGTTATACAATTCACCTCATCGAATCTAGTGCAACCTGACCATGAAATTTACTCATTTATGAAAATGATTTAGTAGAAATAATGGGGCTATTGCAGACTTTTGCTGCGGGCAAAGAATAGTCCAATCTGATGTGATAACCGCATCGAAAATTAAGAAAATTGCACTGAGGAAGTCTAAAATTCAGTAATAAACTCACATAACTCCTAAAACGTCAGCAATGGCGGTTCAACGCAGTTATCATGGGAGATTCCTGTCTAATTTGCCACTTTCTCTAAGGAAACACAGAGATATGTCTCAATTTAGATAGGAATCCCATGATACCTGCGTCTTTTCGCCATTAAGCCCGATTCTGAGAGTGAATTTCGTGATTTATTAGTGTACTCATCGTCATTTTTACAGGTTTTTATGCAAGAATTAACTCTTCAATCCCCTGTAGCAAAAGTTTGCAAGAGCCCCATTCCCGAAGCTCCTTGTAAAACAAAATGTGGCAACAAAGCATGTAGATCGAGTGAAGACAAAACTAGGCTGTGAGTTCACACCATTCGGTAATAATATTATTTCCGTATATGCTAATCGAGATCCGACGATCAAGGAATGGGGGTAAAAAAACAACAGAGGAGGCAAACGGCGCACACTGGGCCGGGAAAAATGTCAAATTATTGATTTTTGGTTTCCTTCACTGTCATTTAAAACATTTTTGAACGTTACGGGGAAAGGTCGTTTCCCCCTCCATGTCCCTGAAAAAAACCTCCAAAATATAAGACGGAGAATGGTGGTAAACGACCTGAATGTGTCGAAAATGGGCAAAAATTGAAATTTTGCCCCATCCCCCTGGAATTGTTTGGGATACGTCCTTGGAACAACACCTTATACCTATTATCTGACATTTTTAAACAATTCCTTTATGTATCTGAACAGATTTAATTACTAATATTTTTGCGACCATTTTGGTGTACGCATTCTTGAAATCAATCTCGAAGGTTCGACGATCCATTATAGGGCAGTTGCAACTTGCAAAGGGTCTGAATTGTTGCGTTTTTTATGAAGAAAATGAAAGTACTTGATGAGAGTACAAAGATGCCTTTGGTCTCTAATTACGTCCCATTGTTCCGAAGATGCAATTTGGGCCCAAAATACATTGTGTTAAATGGAGATTCCGCGTAGTGAGTTAGTGAAGTCCCTACGCCCACTATTTTTTCAAACTTCACACGTGTGTATCTCCAAAATCAGGGCACTTATGTTAGGAAAAAACCAAAGGTACCATTGTTCTCAGCTCATCAAATACTATTATTTTCTTTATAAAAAAAACCCACAGTTTCAGACCCTTGCAACTGCCCCATTATTGAAAAAAAATAATAAAGTATAATTTAATTTACAGGTCTATAACACTAATTAAATGGCAATGAACGCTCAGCGCCATCTAAATTGCGAAAGAAATCGGAATTGGAACAGATACTTACGAAAAACTTGAGAAATTCCTGAGGGGAAACTCAAGTGAAGAGAAGGCAGAAGAAAAAAAATAAAAATAAAAATAAAAATAAAAAAGAGGTTTAAATATGCGCCTTTTGATTGTTCTTCAGTTCAGAAAGATGATTCTTTCACCCAAAAACATTCAGTCGTTCCAGAGTTTCACACATCCTTCAGAAGCGAAAATAACTCCCCCGTCTCCCCCAAGAACTATCCTCCATCGCTCAAGGATCTGTTTTTGCCATCTTTTTTGGTTTAATGCTCCCCTTTGTGCCGTGGCGACGCGACGGTGTTAGGTATACGGTGAAAGCATGCAAGAACTGATAAGAAGAGTATCGAGGTTTTCTTCCGGGGATAAACTAAGTGTCAGAGAAACGCATGGCTCGGGGTGGAGGGAGGGAGGGCGTCACGGTATTTTCAAAAAGAAAATAGAGATTTCGACCGCAATATAAAGAATTCTGAATGCTCCTCAAGAAGAGGGGGTATCTATCGATAAGAGTCCAAATCCCCCCTTTCCTCAGATTCGTACAACTTTTGGATAATGGGTCTGTTGCATACTTTTGCTACAACAATATAGAACCTTGATTCTTATGTCAAATTCGGCGAAAATAACGATGCGCACATTAAAAAAGTTCAAACTCCACTCATTAACTCAGGAAATCACTTCAATTACAAACAGCCCGCGCTACACTAGGCACTATTTGCACCGGTATACTACTACATAGACGGAACCACCGTGCATGAGTGAACAACATCGTAACTACAAAATGATAGAATTCCCTTCTAAATACATGAACAATTGGCTGCATTTGCTGTCTGGTCTTTTCGGTTTATCAAAGATTACAGAATAATATAAGAAATTTACGCATCTTAACGAAACATTCCAATGTTTGTAAGTTCTGTTCATGTTTACATAAACGAGATGGTCCCATCCATGTAGTTATAAGTCGGTGATATAGTGTCTAGAGTAGCGCGGGTTGTTTGAAATGGTAGGTATTTTCTGAGTTAATGAGTGGATTTTGAAAGTTTTTAATGTGCGCATCGTTATTTTCGCCGAATTTTACGTTAGAAACAATGAGTTATATTTATGTAGCAAAAGTACGCAACAGACCCATTCAAAGATGAAAGCATGGATAGAGTTTAATGGGGCTCTTGCAAACTTTTGCTATAGGGGATTGTAGAGTTGATTCTAGCATAAAAACCTGTAAAAATGACGATGAGTACACTAAAAAATCACGAAACTTCCCAAATCGCACATCTCGGTACTGTGGACATGCCATGTGCCCCCGCCCCGTATCTTTTTTTCTGTGAAACTTATATAGATGAGGCAATATTGAATCCATCGATCGGAAATCGATAGACCATCACTGATTCCTAGTAAAGACCCAGTAAAGAATATTAAATGAGAATTTTTGAAAACATCCCTGCTAAAAAAATCTGTTACAAGTATAACACCAGGTCTAGTTGATCACGCGTTCTAGGTCGTAAAACAGTGATATATTGTCGAAGAAAGGTCACAAAATCGTCTTCGCTGCTGGTCCAGTAAAATTGCATAATGAATTTCAATCAACCTAAACAAATATTTCAAGTCACCCTAACAGGTTTTCGCAAGATTAAATGGACCGGTGAAATGGACCAAAAGAGAAATTCCGACTTCATGAATAAGGAGAGTGCGAGAGAGGAAAAAGGAACAGCCTCAACCCAAGCGCACTATATAGGTATACTTTTGACAAAAACCAGGTTATAATCTAAACAAACTATAAAAGAAGAGGTGTTTCCGAAACGTAATGCAAAAATAGTTTTGAATAATGGGGAGCACTTGTAACGATCATTCCGAAAAGGCTACGATGAAAAAAAAAGAAGAAGAAGAAAAATTCCGGACAGGAAACATAAGTCCAAAGACTGAATGAAAACGAGATGAAAAGAAAGAGAGAGAGAAAGAGATAAAGAGAGAGAGAGAGAGAGAGAGAGAGAGAGAGAGAGGAGAGAGAGGGAGAGAGAGAGAGATAGAACGACGAAGAAAGAGCGAGAAGAGAGAGGACAATTCACACCCTCGAAAAATAGGAGACAATCAGGAGTCAGTCCATTGGAAAGGTATTTGGTTGAGGTATGAATGAAAGGCAGTTCCTGGCCGAGAGGATTGAAAAAAAAAAAAAAGGAACGAAAACTAAAAAGGTCACTCGCCCCCTCAGGACCATCATTCTGAGGGAGTAGTGATAAAGGGCGGGGGAGGGGGACGAAACCGGAAAAGAAGATTAGGAGGTATTTTTCATTCATAAAAATCTGATTTGCTTCCCTCCAAAACTGGGTTTTAATTGTGGTAGAAAAACATCTCACCAGCGTAAAAGAGTGACTTTTAGTAGTATCCTTTGCTCTCCTCTCTCTCTCTCTCTCTCTCTCTCTCTCTCTCTCTCTCTCTCTCTCTCTCTCTCTCTCTCTCTCTCTGGAGCTAGAATAGCGCATTCCTATACTCATAGTCACTGAGCTCTTTTCAGCCTTTCAACCTGTTCGCCTTTTTAATCAGCCGGGGCGGCATGGACAGACTCAGCGAGATTTAGCGTATAGCAGAGCTATCATTTACTTTCGGCCGCGCGTCTGAAAAGGCACCTCTTTCCCGCCTGTCACATTTTGAGCCCCCCAAAAAATGTTTATTTAAGACTCGAGTTAATCCTATTTCAAAAAGGGTGCTCTGACAATTGAGAGAAGGATTAGCAAACAAGTAAGATTGACTCTACAACGCGAAAAAGAAAGGTAGTTTATGAGTAAATCATCTCAGTTCCCAATTATTGCGTCCATCCAAATTAAGGTTAATCTTCAGCCTTTTATGTTGGGTTTTGGCCACCAGAGTGCAGTAAGATCAATCGCAAGAAAAACATTGATGGTTTAAGCTGATTTTTTTTTTTTAATAAAATAAAAGAGTTTGGTGCTAAATCTATTTTAAGCTGCTGGTCGAATCAGATTTCCAGTAAAAAAATTTCCCGGTGAATGAGGCTAAAACTATAACAACGAGAGGACAGTGGCGTAGCGTGCAATTTGGCAAGATTGTATTTATGATTGTATGATTGTGTTCAAACCCATGAAAAAGATCGAAGTATTGGGTCCAGTTGTACAGTGAACACCTTCGCCTTTGACTTTTCACATGGGTTTAAATGGACAAAATATAACCTTGCCAAACTGCACGCCACGCCACTGCGGGAGGAATCGGTCTGTATACGTATTTCGACCTATCTGACTCGGTTTGAGTTATATTTCTATTTCCTTCCGTCATTCGCAACGTTATTTCATCGTTGACGAAATTTTCTGAAGTAGATCTAAGTTTGCGTACCACTTTTCAGAGGTGAGTAAATACATCTACACGGAGATTGTAAAAAAGGAACATTAACAATATTAGCTTCAAAACTCCAAATTAACTCTTTAAAACATTGAACTATCGTGGATGAAAGGGAGAGTAAAATGACCGCTATTTTTCTTGAAAAAGGGTCACACAATTTGGCTATCAGATGAATATAATATGAATTTTCAAGAATGGGTCGAACTCCTTGGGTGAGGCTCTTTTTTATGGTCATTCTGTATACTTATTGTTAGTATGTAATAATAATAAAATAACAAGGTTCTCGGAAACTTTTGCTGTGAGCAAATAATCAGCCCAATGGGTAATCATTGTAAAAATCAGCGCAAATCTCACACTCAAAAAGTCTAAAATTCAGTAACAAACTCATAAAACTGCTATAACGGCATAAGATCGTAATAGCGGTTCAACGCAAGTGTTATGGAAGATTCCTGTCTAATTTGTCACGTACTCTATGGAAACACAGAGATATGTCTCAATTTAGATTGGAATCTCTCATGATACCTGCGTCTCTCCGCTACTGAGCACGATTCTGAGAGTGAATTTCGTGATTTTTCTGTGTACACTCATCGACATTTTCACAGGTTTTTATGACTTTTCAATCCCTATAGCAAAAGTTTGCAAGAGCCCCTCTGTGCTTGTGCAGATTATGGAAACCTTTGAGAGACGTTCCTCTTTCAGGCATGAGGTGTTACTTTTTCCGGACTATTTTCACGAAAATTTTAGTTTCCGGTCTCGATATGAAAATGACCGCGCATATACTATATACGAGAAAAATATTTTGAACTTTAAGCATAGCTATTCGTGCTTTAGCATCAAATTATGTACGTACTTACTTACTCAGATTAAAAATCATGGCATTAAAAACAAGAAGCTACATTCAAAACATATGGAAAAAAGTGGGAACACTGTTAGCTTGCCAAGGCTTCGGTGAGAGGATTCCTTGCCAAAAAGTGGTTATGCTACTCTCAAGGCTCATATACGTCCTTCTCCTGCGCTCTTCGCGACACGCGGTAGAAAGGGTAAAAGTAATTAAGTTTTCAAAGAGTCGACCGAACTCAACTGAAGCAAAATTGATCTCTCTCCGTACATTTAAATTCTTATTTAATGACTCAGAGTCGGGTTCAATGCTAGAGCGACAGAGAGGGGACAGTTGGTTGGGATTGTCTTTTTTCCCCTTAACTTGAAAAACTATGCAAAACTAGCTACGCAGGTTCAAAATGGGGCCCGCCAGTGGCGAACGCAAGGGGGTGTCTAAGGACGATAATAATTTTCAGGAAAACGCTTATCAGTGCAAGCCCCTCCCAAGAAAAATCCTGCGCACGCCGTGCCACTGGGGCAAGAACGCTTGATACTTATTTTGACTTGAAAAACGAGCTCCATATAATTCAGGGGCATGCCGAGGCTTTTAGAGTGGAAGGGGGGGGGGGCAAGATTTAACTTTTGTCGCCCTCCCCGGATCGCCGCCCTTCAAAATTATGAATTTGTTTACTTTTTTTTTCATTATTTTTGCTAGCGCATACTGATTTTGCCGTCTCCGGGGATAAATTTTGAAATATTATGACTTTTTTTTTTTGCTTGTTTACCCTGAATTTGCCGCTCCCCAGAAAACGCCGCCCAGTGCAAGGGTACCCCCCCGGCACACCCCTGCCAGCATTTTCTGACTTTAAATCTGAAACACCCTGTAGAGTGAGTATACCAAACAGTATGTATAATTGTATACACCCTATTTGAACTTACGTGTCGTATTCCTCATCCCATGCTAAAATCATGGAAACAGCAAGACCCGAAACTTTTCAGTGTATATAGAATCAAACGAAATCACCTCAACACCAATCTCAATCTAAAATCTAAAAGAGAAAGAGAGCGAGAGAGAGGGGGGAAGGGGATGGAGACAGAGAATGAGAGATTATTAAGAAAGTTGTTTTGGAGTTTCAATTTCTGAGAACATCCGTATATATGTATGTAATGTCCCCACCTCACTCCTCTCCGCGATCCTGGAGCCGAAAAAGGGTCGATCCTTGGTTTCAAGGGGTAGGAGGTGGCGTGCGGGTAAAAAGGGGACACATTTTAATTTAATAAAGTAAGCTCTATTTCACTTCATGCAGTTCGTGCATACCTAACCTAACTTGTAATGTGACTTTTTAGGTTAAGTCACTCGATTTTAATCCTTTAATTTTGGCCCGCTCACGATGCGGTAAAGTGGAGGAAGATGGGCGACGGTAACGCACCATGGTCTAAAAAATCGTCAAAAATTGGCCAAAAACCAGGAAGTGAATTTCTCATCAATTTCATGGGCGGAGCCAGCAATTTGGCAACTGTGGATTCTTCTCATTTGAATGCATGAGAAACAATCGATTAGAAATTGGGTCATGGCCCCCTTAAGAATCGATTGTTTCTCATACGTTTAAACGGGAAGAATCCATAGTTGCCGAATTGCTGGCTCCGCCCATGATCAATTTATCTTTTTTAAATCTTTCAAGACCAACTTCAATCACAGAAAACACTTTTAACAAGTAACTTAAACTTAAAAATGTCACCGTAAAGTTTTAAATTAAGCTGAAAAGGTCGAAAACGGTGATTTTTTTTATTCCTATATTTTTCATTAATTTTTGGCCATTTTTCTTTCAATCTCAGACCATAGTGCGACGGTGGGTTTTGTGAGAGCGTGAAAGTTTACCCCTCCCTCCCCCGCTCTCTTATATTCCCTCCCCTTTCTCTCTCCATGCTATCTCAAGACCTTTTCCCTGTGATATATTATATTCCGAATCTCCATCTCTCGGAATGAATATAATCCTTCAGCAATTACAAATATTAAGTAATTTGAGCTAGGGTCGTTAGATGTCTCTACATGTCTCCTCCTCCTTCGCGTATACATACCCAGCTACCTAAAAAGATGATTTTCCTAATTTAATACCGATATGTGTACGACCGGATTTTGTCTCCGACTCGAATTTTTGACCACTTAATTCATTTTAATTTTTTGTTGGTTGCCAATTTCTGAGCAAGCTATCCGAAACGCTTTTCGTTCATGAATGAATTAGTCTCTCTCTTGAAAAGGACGTCGCGTCAGATGGCCATTTGTTATACATTATAATGCAAAAACCAGACGACCCCATCCTCTCTGTTTGAAGCAATTTATACACAAATGGAAAATACATAAGATCTGATGAACACTTTATTTGAAAGTCTTGAATTGCTGATCGTTCTCATTTCTGGTAGAGAGCTTATCTGATATTCCTTCAGCTCGTTCGTAGATTAATATTGGTCCAATGGAGCTGTTGCACACTTTTGCTATAAACGATTAAACAGTCGATACACTGATGTAAAAACCTTCAAAAATATCGATGACAGCATTAAAAACTTCCGAAATCTACTCCTAAACTCAATAATCGGTTTTGAGTGTGGCTCAATAATCGAATGGCGTACCCTTCAAACGCTTATCAGTGCGAGCGGGCGAGCTCCTCCCAAGAAAAATCCCACGTACCCCACTGAGCGAGTCCATTAGAGAGGCCGGACGGCGGACATATTGCGTGGCGACTTTAAATGCGTGCATAGACGGTTTTAGTGCGAAGTCAACGATTAGCCAACAACCACAACAATGCACTCATCGGTCCCAATCGGTTGTGATAAAACTCGCGTAGCGTGTTCCAAACTATCTCACTCACTCTCCCGTGACCCCCTCCCCCATGTATATTCATCTCTTTCTAGTTTCGAAGTTCGTTTACAGGGCCTTGTTTTACTACATATTATTATCCAAATCGCGTTAAAATGCCTCGAGGAATTCATTTTCAGCCAAAAAAAAGTCAAGAAAGATGTCTCTATATACGATTTTTGTAATTAGAGTGAGATGGTAGCACAAGGGGGTTATACGTGAGAGCGTGGAGAGACAAACTATGTCTTCGTTTGGAACGCTCGTCACCGGCTGCCGCCTTTACTTTTAACCCTCTATATCTTTGTTGATACTCAATGTAGAAGTTTGAAAATGATTTCATCGACTTTATTGTAAAATTTACTAGAAGAATCGCCCTTTAAAGTTTACATTTGACATTTTGACCGTAAAAACGCCGCATTCAAATATTTAGTAACATATTCCATGTCCGACCCTTCCCATTGACTCGCTCCACTGTGCGACGACATTGGCGGATCCAGGAATCTATCCTTCTGTCTCTCCTCCCATTAGAACGCGTATGATAGAAAAGGACAGATTAGGGGCAGTCACGTGATTTTCGTCCCCTTTTCTATCCTTTGCTAACATATACATTCTAATGGGAGAAGAGAGAGAAGGCGAATAACTTGGATCCACTAGTGTGCGACGATATAGGATAGGTGAGTCCGGCGCGCCATATCGTCTACCATAACGCTATAGGTATAAGTCAAAACGAGGAATCGCCAACACTAATGATCTAGTTTTGCCCGAATACTGAAAAAGAAGTATTTTTTCTCATCCCGTTTTATTTCAGGGTGAATTGTTCTCCTGGGAGGCCGGGAGGGGTAGAAGGAAGTTCTTTTTTTTTGTCCTCACTTCTCAGGTTCGACTTGATCGTATCGATATATATTATATATATATGAATGTTTTTCGAGACCTTTTTTTTCCTCACGTCAACAACAATCCCTTCCTTGCTTTCCTCCGCCACTCGGACACAGTCACTGACTGTGAGTCACCCCGCCACGGCACACGATGGATCAACATTTGGAATTTTTCGGACACAAATGGGTCTGTTGCATACTTTTGCTACAACAATATAGAACCTTGATTCTTAGGTACAATTGGGCGAAAATAACGATGCGCACATTAAAAACGTTCATAATCCACTCATTAACTCAGGAAATCACTTCAATTTCAAACAGCCCGCGCTACACTAGACACTATTTGCACCGGAATACTACTACATAGACGGAACCACTGTACTTACATAAGTAAACAACATCGTAACTACAAAATGATGGAACTCCCTTCTAAATACATGAACTATTGTGGCTGTATTTGCTGTCTGGTCTTTTCGGTTTATCAAAGATTACAAAACAATATACGAAATGTACACATCTAAACGAAACATTCCAATGTTTGTAAGTTCTGTTCATGTTTACATAAACGAGATGGTTCCATCTATGTAGTTATAAGTCGGTGATATAGTGTCTAGTGTAGCGCGGGTTGTTTGAAATGGAAGTTATTTTCTGAGTTAATGAGTGGATTTTGAAAGTTTTTAATGTGCGCATCGTTATTTTCGCCGGATTTTACGTTAGAAACAATAATGAGTTATATTGATGAAGTAAAAGTACGCAACAGACCCATTTTAGGAATGCAAATCAAGATTTATTGTTGTTTTTTTTTGCTATCTGTACATCAACTGATTTATCACACTTTTTCACTTCGTCCCTTACTGCTATAGGGCTAGATGTTTTATTTTTACACATCTCTCACAAAGCTACAACGGAAAAAAATGAATGCTACTCGTAATTTAACATTGTGCGTGCGATTAGTGGCAAAGCGTGATATTTGGCAACATGCAATTTTGTCCGTTTGAACCCATAGGAAAAGGTCGAATTTGATGATCATCGGCGATTCCTAAATAGTTCGATAGTTTTCATGGGTTCGAATGAGCCAAATGCAACGTTGCCACATTGCACGCTTCGCCACTATATGCGTGCGATAGCTCTCAAATGATTTGCTCAACACTCTTTCAGTTACTGTAACATCGCAGGATGTAAATTTAACATCAGCAAGCTGATTCTGCTTCTTTGGATGAGACGAGACGAGATAGTGGGAATCGACCAATCCCATTTGGTTTAAACGGCGTCATATGATAGATTTCGAGTCATTCGAGGGACGGGAAATCATTTGATCTGAAATGAATGACTCGAACGACTTCAAAATTTTCACGTTACACCGTATGAACCAATGGGAATGATCGATCCCCCTATATCGCCTCGTCTCGTCCAAAAAAAGCAGAATCAGCCCCCAGGTATCCGATTCAAATACTTTCACCGGAAAACCCCATAATTCGATCGGAAAATCGTGTCTTACTTTTATGAGTGCGCCTTCATTTCTTAAGATAGACTAAAACGGTACAGGCGCGTACGAATAATTAACTATTTTACAACATACAGCTAACGCTATCTGATTCATTATATTCCACCCGAAACTTTCTGTAATTCGACCGAATAGTCTTACTTTTATGGCGCGCCTTCATTTTAAAAGATAGACTAAAACCGCACAGGTGTGTACGAATAGTTAACTACTTTTCATATTATTTTTTGGAATGGTTTACGTTTCCTTCCATTCCCTTTCCTGAACCAGGTGAGGCAGTGCCTCACCCGGCGAGCCGCCACTGCATAAGTCTAGTTCTTCCTCTCACTAGAATTTTCCATGTATAATGAATAATGCTTCTTTCCTCCTCTACTCTCTCCAGTGTATCACAGTATTCCTTGTTTTGTCCACCCATATCTTATGTTAAGCATCCTTAATTATACAGCACCAAATTTCGAATGCCACTATACATATGAACAATACGGTGGTGACTCGTGCCATCTGGCAACAATGTCTTCGCTCCATTTGAATCCATGTTTGACAATCTATTGCTAGTGAAGCGCTGCTTCACTTTCGAATCGATTGTTTTACATACATTTAAATGGAGGGATGACATTGTTGCCATATTGCACGAGCCGCCACTGGAACAATAAATAGCAAAATAACTGATAAATGCGTATAGGCTGTCCCAAGAATGATTGGACTTGACAACTGTAGGTTTGAATGAAAACATCAGCTTCCTACTGCCCCTAACTAGAGTTGGGCAAATATGGGCTGTAATTGATTACACGCGATTACCAAGTAAGTGTAATCGTCGTTATTTTTGGATGGTGATTTTATGTGGTAATCAGGGCTGATTTTTTACAAGCCACCCATCATGTTAGTTGCAGAAAAATTAGATCTAATCGAAAAGACCCTAGAGTTTACTATTTATCTGTGAAGAATACATTTAATTACCATCCAAAGGTTTCACGATTACCGATTACCCAGTAATTGTGTAATCGATTACACTCCTATTTGCCCAACACTGCTCCTAACCAATCAGGTTGCCCTATCTGAGGATGGAAGCTGATGTTTTCATGAAAACCGTACAAGTGTCAAATCCAATCTTTTCTGGGACAAGTTGTGTAAAAAAATTCATTTTAGAGCTTAAAATAAGTCAATGGGTCTGTTGCAAACTTTTGCTGCAGCGCTAAAGAGTGATCGATCTCATGTAAAATCGCGTGGAAAGTCCATTATTGGTGGCAGCAGAAAGTCATAAAATGCAATAACAAACTCACCAGAGACATTTAACTGAAATCCAAGATGGCGGTAAAATATCGAGCAACCTGTATGCAAGCACCATAAACATCCCATTAGGCCAACCTCACAACATCGATCACAACCAATCACAACGCAAACAAACTCATAACCTCCAATGCTGTGAGGTTGTTAACGTTGGCCATCATGGATGTTTCACGGTGCATGCACACATGTTGCTCGATATTTTACCGCCATCTTGGGTTTCAGTTAAACGCCTCTTGTGAGTTTAAATACTGCATTTTATGACTTTCTGATACCACCAATGGACTTTTCACGTGATTTTACTGAAGATATTACACTCTATATCGCTGTAGCAAAAGGTTGCAACAGACCCATTAATATGATTTTTGCAAGAAAATATCAACGCACTAAACTGTTTTTAAATGGAAACAAAAAACAAAAATGTGCACAAAAATCGATGTTTCGCTCCAGTGTGCGCTACTTCCTTGTCAAACCATCTGTGCTGCCAAGTTTTGCGAAAAATATACACATTTCCCTCATTTATTGAATGTAGAGTGTATTTTTTATGCCAAATCTGGCAAGACTGCAAACCTTATCGGCCCGGTCTCTTTCAAATGCCTTGTGTATAATAGGTGAGGATGCGTGAGAGTGACACATTTTGCAGGTAGATTTTTCACCTAGACAGCACGACGCCAACCGATTCAGCGGCAGCGTGCGGAATTGGGCTAGATCCGGCCTTTGACTCTCTCCCTCTCTCCTTCCCACTTATATTATTTCTCTCTCTCTATCTCTCTCTCTCTCTCTCTCTTTCTCTTTCTCTCTCTCTTTCTCTCTTTCTCTCTCTCTCTCTTTCTCTCTTCATCCTACTTATATTCTTTCACTCTCTCTCTCCCTCCCTCTCCCTCTCTTTCTCTATTTTTCTCCATCTTTCCTCTCACTCGTTTCGACCTTTACATCGAGATACCCAAAATACTGGTTGTGAGTGATAATGGCCCGATGGCTTTCCTATACGAGCGCGCGTGACGTTGCAGTAGGCGCTGTCTCCCTCGTTTGACTCTACTTGTCTGCTGCAACGGGTTCTCAAAGTAGATATAGTTTTCACTCCTGATTTGGACTATGCCACTATGCTATTTTCTCAGTGTGTTTAGGATTTGGTGCGGGATCAGGAGCTTGGTATTCCAGCAAAAGGCCGCCAGGATTTAAAAAAAAAAAAAAAAAAACGGAATTTTCAGCATGACCGCCCAATGAAGGGAAAGGAAAATGAGGAAAAAACATTTAAAGTCACTACAGGGGTTGTCAAAATTTGGCACCTGACTCTCCATGTTTTTCTCTGAGTGGCTTACACAAAAAAAAAGATCTTATAAGTAAAAAAACAAAATTAGGGGTCTTTGTCTTGTTTGTCAGCAAAAATTCCATTTTTTTTTTTTTTTTTTTTTTTTTTTTTTTTGGCGGGGAGGAGTTAGATTTTCAAACTCTACCAAGATTTATCACTTTCTTGCACACTTTCACTTAATAACTAGGGTACTGTTATAAAGTATCTTCCTTTATCAGTATTAAGCCGTTATTAAGTCTATCTACGGCAACATTTACAACAAACTTTTTGTTAATAGAAGGCAGGATAGGAGAGGTATACGACAATTATGGCTTTATGTCATGTGGGTGGCTTTAATAATTTTTTTTTTCTTTTTATACCAACCCATGTTCATCAGTGACTATGTGTGACAGTGACGAGCTGTCCTTCCGAAATTATATTTTCCATCACAAAAATACATATACTTAATATCACCTTACTTAATTTGATGTTAAGTGTTTTATTCTATGGTAGAACAACAATAAACCATTAGAAATCCACGCTGGAACAAAGATATAGTAATATTACCAGAAGCTCAACGATATGTGAACCTAGGAAAATGATGGTACCATTACCAGAATTAATTATAGTATTGTATCATAATTCTTGAAATTTGTGAAGAAATTCTGATACTATATGATCATATTCTGACAGTATAACAGCATAATTTTCTGGTAAAAGTACTAAACGCTCTCTCCAAGGTTCACATGTCATTGTGCTTCTAGTAATATGATTAGAATTTAGGATTTACTTTTTATTTTTTTTTCGGTGCAGAAAAAAATCCAGTATCTTTTTTTCTTTTTTTTTTCTATGCGACGTAAAAATAAAAAAGCTCGAAGAAACGTAATTAGCGGAAGATGAAGTTAAATGTTAAAGGGTTGTAAAAAGGGGCGATACATATCCGATATGATACAAAACAAAAAGAAAAAAAAATTAGAGCGGGGAAGCAAAATCGTCAAGCCAACTTATAAGCAGTAACAAACAGCAGCCGTTGTAGCAGAAACCCTACCATCTGAATAAAAAAAAAAAAAAGAAATGAAAAAGAAAAAAAAATTAAATGAAATTAAAAACAATAAGAATAATTAAGAGACGTAAAACGATGAACAGGGCACGGACCCTCTTCCTTTAACTGCTACGTTCCGCGAGTAATTAATTAATATAAATTGAAATTAATCGTGAGAGAGCAATTAAATTGAATTATATTAATGCGAGTAATTTAATTTTGATATAATTATCATTGTCTTTTCACAATTGTGCCGCGCATCTTCAGCGGATAAATTCTATTAAAAAAGATTGCAACAGTAGAAAGAAAGAAGACGGGGGAAAAAAACACACCAAAGAAAACGTTTCTGACATTTCCCTCGGTACGAGTTAAATGTCTTATCTCCTCGACTTAATTCTTTTACCAACACTTTTTTAATTAATAGAAGTAACATTAGAGAGATAAAAAGTCATAAGATTCTTCTTCGGTGATTTTAAGATGCTCAACGTCTCTTTTTCCTTTTTTTTCTTCTTAAACTTATCTTTCTTTTCTCATTTGGTCTTTCTTATTCTCTTCTTTATTCTGTAAGGGAAGCGAAAGAGGGTAAGGAGAGTTGACCGAAACAAGCTAATAGGAACTTTCATAAAAAAGTAATATATGCAGGGAAACCGCGTCTAATGGCAGCGATTAAGCTTTTTAAGCACATCTGGACGCGTGAAGAACATAAATATTTTTCAAGTGTGATAGAAACTTTTCTCTTTTCAATGGGTAGATCTTGCGTGTTGACTAAAGGTGAGCGTACGGTACGCTGACACAACATTTAGGAACAAAGCAACAAAAATAAAAATAAACTAAAAAAAAGCACCAAAAAAAAAATGAAAAAAAAGAGAGAACTGTGTTTTTTTCACTTTTTGCTATAGGTAAATTAATTGGGTCGGAATAAGTCGTCAGGTTTCCTTCATAGAGTTTAAATTGGCGGATTTTTTGGGGGGTTTTTTGGGTTTTTTGGGTTTTTTTTGTTTTTTTTATTGAACCAAATTTAATGTTGTCAGATTGCACGCTTCGCTTGTGACAATGGGTTCTTACAAACTTTTGCTACAGGGGACTGAAAAGTTGATTATTGCAGAAAAACTTGTAAAAATGACGATGAATACACTAAAAATCTCGAAATTCGCCATCAGAATCGGGCTTTATGGCGGAGAGACGCAGGTATCATGGGAGATTCCTATCTAATTTGAGGCATATATCTGATGTGTTTCCGAAGAGAAAGTGACAAATTAGACAGGTATCTCCCATGATACCTGCTTTGAACCGCCATTACGATCTTGCCGTCACTGCAGCAGTTTTGTTGGTTTATTATTGAATTCTAGACTTATTTATAGTCATTTTCGTCATTTTCGCTGGTCTTTACAACAGATTAGACTATTTATTTGCGTTTAGCAAAAGTTTGCAAGAGCCCCATTGCTGACTTCGCTGAAGGTGAATATTTGAAAGACTCTGCAGAGTCTAAAGGCCTGGAGTATCCTAGCTCTTTCAAAGTCTAACAATCGGCCTTCTAATTAAAATTCGTCGCCGTTGACGCTCGTGAGAGTGGATCTGCGCAAACCCGATCAAAGGTGACGCGACTAATAATTCACTCATTTTGACCATCCATCCATCCTCCTGTTGCATGCTGGTCATTCAAAAATCAAGGTGTTACGCGCTTGCCGAGAAAATACTAACGACTCCAAGGTCAATGTTCAATAGAAAAAAGGAAAAGAAGAAGAAAAAAAAATACCTGTTGCTCGAGTTTCAGTCCGGATATTCTCAGTTTCATTCATTCATTCATTCATCTATTCGTTCACTCATTCACTCACTCACTCACTCTTTCATGGTTCATTCATGCGTTTTGATGAATGAAACACACACCGACCTGCACCACCGCTGCACCAGAAGAGTATCGTCTCTTTTTTGACTCTTCTCGATTCCGGGCAAGATTTGTGCAATGAACCGTGGATACGATTTCTTTTTTCTTTTTCTTTTTTTTCACACGTTGATTTGAAACCTGAGAAACGGACTTATTTTCACCTCGCCGCTCAGAAGGATAGAAGAATGCTATGTTCCGGACAAAAATAAAAAAAACGGATTTAAGGTGATTCTTCAGCGTTTACTGCCGATTTCTGTCACCAGAGCGCTATAGGTACCATTCGATTCAGTAGCGTAACTAGAAATTACCTTTCTCTCACATTGTCCATTAAAATGTGTAAGTTAGAGAAGGATAGGAAAGATGGATCAAACCCCTCTTCCTATCCTTTTTCTACCTATACATTCGGATGAGTAAAAAGAGAGATAGAATGATTTCTAGTTACGCTACTGATTCGATTAAGTAATGTCAAATTACAGGCCAAAAGTAATTAATATTTAAGATAACGGAAGATAATCATCTGAAGAACGTCTTTGCGAAATATCTCGTCAATAACTTCAAAAATAAGGCTGAAAGTGCAAAAAAAAGGAATATCACAAAGCGATTCTTGTATCGAAATGCGATATTTCATTTTTTGGTACTTTCATCCTTATTTTTGAATCTAATTATTGACGAGATATTTCGCAGAGACGTTATTCAGATGATTATCTATAATAACTGACATTCTGGTTTTTTAAATATAAATTCCTTTCGGCCTGTTTTTGAACATTATAATCGAACGGTAGCGTTCTGGTGGCAGAAATCGGCACTAAACGCTGAAGAATCACCTTAGTATCACACTCGGTTACGGCAACATCAGTGAAAACGATGCTACTGATAATTCGTGCTCGTGCTTTCTTGATTCACAGTGTTGCGTCTTGTCCAATTACACCCAAACCAGTGGCATAGCGTGCAACTTGGCAACGTTGCAGTTCGTCCATTTAAAGCCATGTAAAAGGTCAAATTCGAAAGTGTTCACCGAACACCCTACAGTTAGATCTTTTTCATGGCTTTAAATGGAAGAACTGCAACATTGCCAAATTGCACGCTACGCCACTGACCCAAACAAAAGATCAAGTATAGTACGGGTCTATAAAGGCTAAGTTTCTATGCATAAAACACACCCTGATAAGAATTTTCCGTGACCAATTTCCATGGAAACCACGTCGATTTCCATGGTTTATTGATCATGGATTTTTACCAGGGCAATGGAACACAACGGATCAGGTTTCTCTTGGTTAAGTGTGGTTCTGCCATCATAGCGTTCTGATTATAAAAAAAAAAAAAAAAAAAAAAAAAAAAAAAAAAAAAAAAAAAAAAAAAAAAGGACTTTAGGCAAAGTCTTGCCTTTTCCGTCTTTGTTTGCCTTGTTAACTGCGCTACTTAATTATTTTCGGATCATCTTTTGATGGTAGGCTTTTAATTCGTTTTCCGAAATGAAAATTATGTAGTGCCGTATACAAATCAACAGGTCAAAGAACTCAAGATTCGACAGATTTCAGGGTACATCTCAGTGGAACACAACACATACAAGGTAATGTTCTGGAATTCACCCCTTTATTGTCTCGATTCAGAAAAGATTATGAATATCAGCACTTTCCAATATACATATATATACTCCATCACAGGATAATGTAATCTTTTTTGCACGGATGCAGTAAGTGATTAAATTCTAGAATGCTACCCAAGTAACCACGATCGGTGGACCGACTCGTCAGAGTAGATGCGTGCCAGTGGAGGCTCGTGCAGTTTGGCAACCATGCTTTTAGCCATTGAAACCTATGCAAAAGTATCGATACCATGGGGGTGCATTGCACCTCCTGGAAATCGATTATTTTACATAGGTTCAAATGGAGATAATACCTTGTTGCCATATTGCACGAGCCGCTACTGGTACGTGCGGAGGTTTCCAGAAAGGAGGGGGGGGGGGCTTCGTATAGTTGGTTTCAAGATTCGCAACAGAAGGAAATGAAGCCATGAAGTTAGCAAACAAAAAAAATACATACTCGATCTAATAACTTTTTTCCAACAAATCCAGTAAAAACTGATCACTGGTCCGCGAGTAACATTTGCCTGAACGATCGACTTACAATCCAACAAATTTGAATTTACCTAAGGCAAGTCTCTACGATTGAAAGAATAATGATCCTCAAGATCTCCAACTTCATTGATCTTTGATGGAATGTTTTACGTATTTATTTCCTTTATATCTTCACCGGTAGGCGTGGGTGGAACTCGCGAAATGTGACGTCTTGTCGATAGGTTTATAGAGCTATGAAAGGTGTTGACTATAGTGACGGATCGAGAGTCACTAGTACTTTTGATTGAGCTCTTCCTGTGGCCAAGAGTTGATATATTTACAGAGTTTCGATCAGTTATATGAGTAAGTAAAACTAATGGAGAGGAAAATACGAGGCACTTATTGATATATACAGGCTTCTGGAAGTTAACGACCTCAAATGGACTATTTTGTGATAGTAAAGTAGGCAAATGATTAGTTTATTTTACCGACGGCGGATGTTATCTTCTCAACATCTCCTTTAAATTTGTTGAAGGTGAGGCTCTTGTAGCTTAGCAGGTAAGTGCTAGTAATAATTGGTAAGCCTCTTTGTGCTTTTATACTATGACTTTCAAAAGAAAGTACCCTGCGGTCGAAATTCTCAGTGTTAAATTTCTCCGTTGTTTTAAACAGAATTAACAAATGGGGCTCTTGCGAACTTTTGCTCCGGGGGATTGAAGAGTTGATTCTTGCATAAAAACCTGTAAAAATGATGATGAGTGCGCTAAAAAATCACGAATTTCACTCTCAGAATCGGGTTTAATGGCGGAGAGACGCAGGTATCATGGGAGATTCCTACCCTAGTAAAAATGTTCCATATGAACTATGTTCCAATTCACACTGTTCAAATTCACACGGAAATCAAGGCGATTTCCATGTCCACATGGAAAATTGGAACAGAGTTCATGGAACATTTTTACCAGGGTATCTAATTTGAGACATATATCTCTGTGTTTCCGTAGAGAAAGAGACATAACAGGAATCTCCCATGATACCTGCATTGAAGCGCCATTGTGATCATACCGTTAGAGCATTTTTGTGAGTTTAACATTGAATTTTAGACTTTTTCAGTGTGATTTTCATGACTTTCGCTGGTTTTTACATTAGATTGTACTATTCATTCTCATTGTTAAATTTCTTCGTTGTTTTCAACAGAATTTTCAAATTACAATTTTTTTAAGACGTACTCTAAAATGAACATTCTGTTTAGTTCTTCAACATTTGAAAGTCACAAAATTGCTCAAAGCTTACCGATATTTGAAGGAGTAAAAATTTCGACCAGGGTACTTTCTTTAGAAAGTCATAGTACCTCTGACGAGGTGTAAAAAAGTAAATATTTTGTGTCTCATTAAGTTCCAAATATGTTTGCCCTATTTCCAGAGGGCCATAGCTACCATAGGGCTGCTGGGGCAGTACCCCGGGCACTGGCGCAACGAGGCTCTCTTCCATCTCTCTCATTTCCCATTTGAATGTATAAGTAGGAAAAGGACAGAAAGAGGGGGTTTTATCCCGCGTCGTCAATCCTTGTCTATAACATACAATTTTAATGGAGGAAAGAGAGAGATGAAGAAACTCTCGCTGCGCTACTGACCCCGGGACCTCCGAGGCTTGGGGGCCCCAACAATATTATTTTTTTCATTTTAGTAGGGGTTTCTCCACCCTCATAGTTACCTTACCCAATAATAGGGGGCTCCTCCCGGTCGCCATAATTTATCTTGCCCCGGAACGCGCGTTGCTCCAAGAGACAATGACGGCCTTGCCTATTCCAGTATCGTATACATCATGGATTTTCGATGTACTTCAGTGGCGGCTCGTACAACTTGGCAACGATGCTTTACTATCATTCAAACCTATGCAAAAATATCGATTTTAAGGGGTGCAATTGAATCTTCATTGCTGTACGCGTAAGTTTAAAATGAGATAGAATTCGTTGTTGCCTCATAGCACGAGCCGCCCACACGAGCAGCGTTATTTAAATTTTATGTGAAAAAGTTATAAAAAAGTGATTTATATAATAAATTTACGTAAATTTTATAAAAATCACAAAAGCATTAGAAATTTATATAAAATTAAGTTATAAATATGTAAAAAAGATGTAAAGATTATAGGTAAATTTTAACTTCGCATTATTCATACAAAATTTACGTAAAAATCACACAATTTTTATTTGAAGATTACATAAAAATGAAGTATCTTGAAATCAAAAGATTTAAGTAAAATTTACATATAAATCACGTAAAAAATCGGTGAAGATTATATAATTTGTTTGTTTACTAAAATCATAATGTTTATACAAACTTTACGTAAATACTAAATAAAATCATGGAAGATTATAGGTAAATTTTAAGTGTAATGAAATCCAAAAGTTTATGTAAAATTTACATTCTAATCACGAAAATATAATGTAAATATTACATAAATTTCCAGTCTAATGAAATCATCAAACTAACGTACTATGACCTACAAAAGAAAGTCCTTTCACCAAAATCGTTCTTGATAAAGTTGTACTGTGGCTTTCAAAAGAAAGTATCCTTGTAGAAATTTTCAATTTTTCATTTCTCGACCAATTTGAGAAATTTTACGGTTTTTAGGTATTTCAGAGTCTCACAGTATTACCACGTGTGACATTATGCCTTAAAAAATTTAAAACGATGGAAAATAAAAGAAAAATCATCAAGAACAATTTCGACGAGAGAATTTTCTTTTGAAAGCGATAGTACATTATTTTCTAAAGAGTCTCTTTGATTTTTGAAGGCATGCTTTCAAGTGCGGTAACTCTGCGAAACCTGAAACACCTGAAAACTGTAAAATTCTTCAAAATTGGCTGAGATTATAACAACTTAAATTTTCTACCAGTATACTTTCTTTTGGAAGGCAAAGTACATATACCTTTTAAAAAAATGTATCTAAAATTCAAGCCAGGTACTTGCACAATTTCATTCTAGATTGCATATTGAATTGTACAGCCCTGAATCGTACTGATAACCAATTCAATAGAAAATTGGGATCCCTCTACGTGCACGCGGATATTTTTCATTTATTTATAATTTATTTTTCTCGTTCAATTTGTTATCATGAATTCGGCCTTGGTATATATACGAGTTTATCCAAATCATTGATAGCGGTAGTCACGAATATTTACATTTTCCGAGCGGAAAAAAAAAAAAAAAAAAAAAAATCGAGTCGCGGTGGCTGAATCCAATTAAAACATATACCTATGCAAAAATTATCCTTCCACCATGAAAGTGAACAAGCGAAAACAAAATGGAATCAAATTAAAAATGGGTTTTTCCAAAGTACGGGCGGGGGAAAAACAATGAATAAATGAAAAGTATTCAGCGATATACATTGGAGGAAAAAATGGGGGGAAAAAACTAAATAGACGTTGAAAGTTATGTAGGAGATTTTGATCGAAAACAAATTGAGTTTTTAATGGTCCTGGAAGCGAGTTACGGGAGAATGCTTTCGGAAAAGCTCGGGAACCGTTTCGGTTTGCGAGATAGGTATACAGTTGTAGAACGAAATGATGATTATGATTGATTTATCGGAAGGTGGATTGATACAGAGATATCTCCCGTTTAAAATTACTTTTCTCGAAAAAAAAAAAAAATATATATGTATTGAAAAAAGTTGAATAAATTAATAATATTACAAAAGAGAAAAAAATAAATAAATAAAAATTGAAAAAAAAAAAAGAAAAAAAAATAGGGCAAAAAATATGCGCGACCACATTTACGTATCTGCAAATATAGACATAGATAGCAATAGATGGTTGACCAGAAACAGAAGGGAAGGAGAACATGAGCAATGTTGCCGGTCGATGAATTTTTGAAAAATTTTCGATTTTTTTGAAAATTGTAAATTTTTAATTGCGGTCATGCTGATGATGACTTGCCTTCTAAATTACAAATACTAATATACATAGTAATAAACATTATCAAGCCTACATTGCTGTGTTTACAATAAAATATCACAGTTGACGCTCTATGGCATGTCGTTACCTACATGTAACACTAGGTATTTTAATTTCTAAAAAATCAAGAAATGCGGTGCTACCAATTCTGCATGTTGTTACCTCCTATGTAAAAATAAGGCCGGGGGGCGGGTGTTATGATCTAGTAGTGCCAACATGAAAAAAAATCCTTAATTGTTTTTCCCCCGAAATCGGCAGAAAAGAAGAAGGCGGAAGAAGAGGGTTAAGATATAATTTTTTAACTCTTTCAGAACTATGGCAATGAGCTATAACTTTAGAGTGGCAGCGGGCTGGTCCACCTTATGCCACACAGGGTAGAAGGAATCCCGGGAAAAAGCGGAATTTGGACGGCAGATTCCGAGTTTTGAGGTTAAATTTTGTAGGTCGTTCGGAATTTGGCGGGAATTTGGACGGCAGATTCGTAGGTCGTTTCCGGCGATGCCCGAGTTTGTTTACGAAACGACCGGAAACAACCTACAAAATTTAACCTCAAAATCGATTTTTACGGCAAGATGGCGGCGCCCTAGGTGACAACAATGAACCAGCGGAACGTTCCTTGATGTGCCACTCTAAAGTTATAGCTCATTGCTATGGCTATATACGTGTATCAGCCAAAATGCCGAACAACAAACATCTTACACTTTTTATATAGGGTTTTAGAAATACTAATTGGCTTTTATTAAAATCACAACGAGAGTGTACTAACCTAACACAACAGAAACAAGGTGTACGGGAAAATGTTGGAAAATACGCAAACCAATTTGGTAAGGACGTTTCGGTTCAAATTGCAGCCATTTTTCAACACAAAAATTAAAATGAAGAAATAAATAAATAAAGCAATACTCTAAAATGTATATCTTGGCTATGGTGATTTGAACTGCGCGCCACTGAGGATGACGCAAGAAGCGAGTCGAGCATACCTGTTAAATATAAGTACCTTGATAGCGACTCAAGTTTTGAGGTTAATCTTTTTATTTTGTGTGTGTTTATTTGTGGTTGATAATGAAACCGTAATGTTTCAAAATGTCCCCTGGTAAAAATGACGACTCCAAAAACGACTATAAACATATTTGACCAACTATGGATTTATAGTTGGCCAACTATAGATTATAGTCGGCAACTATGTGTATAGTCGTTTTAGGAATAGTCGTATAGTCGGCATTTTTACCAGGGCCCGCCGTTTCTTTTTTAAATTTTATTCCCCGAAATGTTTTTTATTCATTCGACAAATTTGTTGCTAATAAAGCAGTTCCTTTTCATGTTTTAGGTAACTTTTGCGATGAGTATTTCTCGAACGGCAACGCCGTAAACGAGACAAATCGAATGATGAAAAAAGTTGAGCTTTCTGGCTTAGAGGTTTATGAATTATTAAATCGGCTCAAATCCTAGGCTGATGGCTGAGGGGGATGGGGTCGGAGGAAGATATAGAGTTGGGGTGGTGCGGAGGGGTCGATTGGAGTGAAAGCGCATTTGAATTATAAAATCTTGTTAGCGGATGCTGCTGCTGCTGGTGATTTAGGGGTGAGTAAATCCGCGGCTAAATGAAAGTAATTGCGAAGAGGGTGGCTGGTGGGGGAGTGGGGGCGAGGGCGGGAAAACTCTCGGAAACTGGTTATATCATTTCTCGAATGTTTACACTCCTATTCGGTGTAGAGCGAGGACCTTCAGATTCGGCCAACAGTTCGGCAATATGAAATGGGACTCTTACTAAACTTTCCTATGTGCAATTGTGTAGTTAATTTGTGTGTAAAATTCAACAAAAATTACGAGAAGTCCATTAAAAAATCACGAAATTCATTCTTAGACTCACGAAATGATAAAAGTATGTTTAAAGTTAAATATATTAAATCACAGCTACGCAAGTAAGTACCATAGGAGATTTCTATCCAATTTGAGAATTTGCTCAATGTTTTTCTGTGAAGAGAAAAACAAACCCTGCAAAAAAAATTGATTTGGACGTGATAATTTTTTTTTTCTTTTTTTGCTGATCAACTTATGAATGTCAAAAGAATGCGTTTCAGATAAATTCTAGACTTTTTCCAAATTTCCTTCAAACGTCCTCCGGACATACTGAGGGCGCTAAAATTCCATTTTTTCCGGAATTTGATAGGAATGAGGTAGGTGACCCAAAGGTGGCCCGGCTCTTAAGGTGGTCCACCCCAGCTTATTTCAGTTAATTACACGAATTGACGATTGATGGCTTTAGTGCTGAGTAGCAGGATGCTATAGCTTCTCCCACTCCAAAAATCAAGAGCATCGGGCGATTCAGTCGGTGCGGAACAGTGCAACGCCCATTTTCGCAGGTCTTCAGCTAATTTTCACGGAAGTAAACAATCGTAAAAGCTAAGCCCTTAAATTGATTCCACCTTTGACTTTCAATTCATCATAATCACTATAATTTCTGGTGTAACTAAGGTCTAGATTCCGTTTTTTGAACGATAAAATAACATTTGAATACTTATTAATGAAATTTGAAAGGGGGTGTTCACCTTTAGGTGCATCAAAAATATTAGGGGTGGCCACCTTAGGTGCATGTTTTGCGCGATGTCAAAACTTTACTTTTTTTCAAACGCAAAAAAAACCTCAAAAACAAGCAAATTTTAAAAAAATGAAATTAACATATACATACAACAGATAGCCAACTGTCTGAATAGTAAATTGACATATTTAGTTTTTTCTTATCTCTCATGCCTCATATGTGCATATTGGCCCCAAGCATAGGTATGACCACCTTTGGGTCACTTACCTTATAGAAACACACAAAATAAGAAAGCCTCAAATTAGGTAGAAATATCCCATGATACCTGCGACCTGCGTAGCTCCGTCATCACGCCTTAAACTTTAAAGTCATTTTGTGATCCTATGTGAGTGAATTTCGTAATTTTTCAACGTGCTCATCGTACTTATCGTTGGATTTAAGCGGAAGATACATTGAATCACAGTCTTAGACCTGTGCGATGTCCAGTTTTGTACATCGAAGTTCGATGTCCAACAATAATCGGCATTTTATCGACGCAACGAAACAAATTTCAACAAGTTAAATAAGAGAAATCACTGGCAATATGGTATACTTTTTATGCTATTGAGATGCGGTTTAAGAGGAAAAAATTACTCCTGAATCTGTTTTTATTCAAAATATTGATAAACAACAAGTTTCTATGTATCGATTGTCATCAACATTAGCATCGAATCCAATCGATGTCTGAAAAACATCGAAACTTCGATCGATGCATCGAACATCGCACAGGCCTACATAGTTTGTTTGGAACCAGAGGTCCTCGGACGGCAATCGATACGATATATCGCTCTACCAAAACAGTGTATTACTACCAACTTTTACATTAATTTAAATGAGTCTGTTGCAGTGGCGGCTCGTGCAATCTGGCAACCGTGCACTTTTGCCATTTGAATGTATGCAAAAAGATCGATACTAGGTGAGGCGCTGCGCCTCACCAAGTAATCGATTATTTTACACCGTTTTAAATGGAGGGAATCCATTGTTGCCACATTGCACGAGCCGCCGCTGGTCTGTTGCAGTTGCACACTTTTGCTGTAAGCGATGTAATATTCTATTCTGATGGAAAAACCTCCAAAAATAACGATGAAACCATTAAAAACTTCCGAAATCCACTCCTAAACTCAATAAACGCTTTTTTTTGCGCGAGCGTAATGGTGGCTGAGGGTAGTATCAATGGGAGATTCCCATCTAACAATACTACTTTTCTCATATTTTTAAATTTTCGGGCTACTTGTGTAATTCTGTTGTTGTTTTCTAACAATACTGTAACTCTCCTTCAAAAAGTGACCATTTGACACCAGTGTCACAGTACCATTATATACACACACACAGTACCATTCATCGGGTGTGGATCATTACTCTGATGACTAATTACTCTGTGAATCATCCTTGTCAGCATAGAGAGCGTGACGAAATTATAAGACTGGAATCTCCTGTTATTACTGCCCTCAGCCACCATTGCGATCGCGCAAGTAAAAGCGTTTATTGAGTCTCGGAGTGAATTTCGGAAGTTTTTAGTGCTACCATCGTTATTTATTGAGGTTTCTACACCAGAATCGACTAATAAATCCAGTGGCGTAGCCTGCATTTTGTCAACGTTGTATTGTGTCCATTTAAATCCATGTAAAAGGTCGAATGCAAAGGTGTTTACCGAACACCCGATAGGTCGATCTTTTTCAAGGGTTTAAATAGACGAACTGCAACGTTGCCAAATTGCACGCTACGCCATTGATTAAATCGCTTACAGCAAAAGTGTGTAAAAGCCCCATGGCATTAAATCGGATATTAACCCGAAAAATATCGTCGTCCATCTGACGCATAGGCGTAAGTCGAATCCAACGTTTCATGATCATCGTTCGAGTTTTAAATTTTTCGAAGGACACTGCATGTATGAATAATCTTTGAATATTTTTTCCTCTGTTCTTCATGAGTCATAGAATCTCAGAAAAATATTAATTGAAGTAATTGAATGGTTGATCGCACTTGAAAAAATAAAAATTAGTTTGGAAATTTTGAAACGTTGGATTCGACTTACGCCTATGCGTCAGATGGACGACGATATGGCAACATTGCATGCAGCCTTATAGTGAGCGGCATCTTCAATGTCCATTTTTTCCAAAGACTGATGCCGCGGCCGGCGGCCGGCCAACGGTCAAAGAAGAACAAAGATGCCCGAGAGTGTCTCTCCATTTCTCTCTTGAAGGAGGCCTCAAAAGAGTTCCCCTTGTTCCTTCATAATAGAATTAATGGTTCGAATCATAATTCCGCTGCCGCTGAAGCTGCCTGCGAGTAGAGTCCATTCATGAAGCGAGCCATTAATATCGTCATTCATTAAGAGTATATCGATACAAATGCATCGTGTGTGAGTTGTAAGCGCGAGTGGCGACTTTTATTGTGTATCTCCTCTATCGCAACTCTCCTATAAGTATAAGCCGATCCCTAATGACATAGGTTCGTTAAACTGAGGTTGAAGGGAAAGCAATCATAGTAAATTTGGTGATAGGAGGGGGTGAAAGTAGAATTTTTGATGATAAAGTGAAGTTTGTTTAAAGTTTACCGAAAAAAAGAAAAGAAGAAGGAATGTTGTGTCTGATGCAAACTTTTGCTTAGCATCTATATGCATAGAGAGGGTTTTAACTGCGCTATAAATCGGGTGAAAGTAGCATTAAATAAAGCAGCCTTAACTGAGAGAAATCACTTCTTTAAAAACAAGGAAACACGTTTACTTGTGACAGTTTTCCTTGTTTTCCTTGAAGTAAAGTTCTGATTGCATGAAATAGAATCACTGTCACAAACAAAGATTCTTTTACTTGGAGCAGCAGAAATTTTCCTTGGGTTAAAGGAATTTCCTCTCACAAGGAGAGGATACGAGTTGTGGATCACCGATTTGGTTCAAATTTAACATACATATAGTTCAGGGAAAATAAACGGACCCATATTTTGCCGTTTGCGCCAATGGGCAGTAGTTTCGTCAAAATTTTTTTTTGAAAATCGGAAAAAAAAAATGGGTAGAAAAATCGTGTTTTCCGAACTAACGCTGATGTGCCTGAATTGCGACCCATCTTCAATCCCGGAACGGTTGCCGAGTGGCACCGTTCTCGCTCACGCGGCTCGCCATACTTGGCGTCCCGGGTGCAATTCTCGCTCCTGCCGCATACTTTTTGCGCACTCCATTTTTTTTTGTTCTATTTCAATCGTTTACACATTTGCTCTCGAATATTCAGTGCATCTTTTTTAGCATAGAATTAACGCAATAAGAACGGAATCTTTCATAATTATAGGTAGCAGTTTCTAGCATTTTTTCACCTGTCTTTTTTCTCTTCGCCTTGTATAAGAAATTTGTCTGACTCTTTTCGAATTGCATATATGCATATGAGGTTAGGACCCCCCCCCTCCCCCCGCGTAAGGGCTACGCAATTAAAGCTTTATGAAATGAAAGCACATAAATTACTTTTGTTCTGATTCTAATGAAAGTTTTCGTCCTGATTGCGTTATTCTTTATTAATTTATAAGTGCATTTTTTTCTTTTTTAAATATACGATCAAATTGACTTTTTTTTTATACTGATGATGTTTTTCACCGTAATAACTGTCATCTCATGCATGTCATACAGGAAATCAGACTTTCCTGGTATAACCAAAGATGCAAACAAGGTGTATTGTAGCACATTTTTTAATGAATAGGTGCACTCAGGACGAAAACTTTCATTAGAATCAGAACAAAAGTAATTTATGTGCTTTCATTTCATAAAGCTTTAATTGCGTAGCCCTTACGCGGGGGGAGGGGGGGGGGTCCTAACCTCATATGCATATATGCAATTCGAAAAGAGTCAGACAAATTTCTTATACAAGGCGAAGAGAAAAAAGACAGGTGAAAAAATGCTAGAAACTGCTACCTATAATTATAGCGTTTGGTCAAACGCAAAACGGAAAGTCCCAACAGAACGAAAAAGAGACCACACACTATAATTACAAGAATCATTTCGTTTGGACCGTTTTGTTCTAATATGACTCTCTACCGAATTAACGGCTGAACGAAACCCTATATCGCCGTATACCAATCGTCTCCATTTGAGTTCGTTTTGATACTTTTCTACTTTTCGACTTTTAATTTTATCTCGTAAGCGAGAAATCTCGTTTGCAAATTCTGGGAATTTCAAATGATTTGCCTCAAAGCAAGTCGTGGCAACCTAAGAAAAACAAAAGATGTAACGGACCGTGCGGCTCTCAAATCAATCAATGCTACCAACCGCATCAACCACCGAATACATCACATCGGCAGCCAACCTCTGCTGGAATCAGGAGGACAATTAATACTATTCTGTGCTCGTAGTGTTATTATCTTTCGATAAAAAGGATGAGAAATCTGATCTTTCATTACCTTAATCCTCAGAATTCTCCTTTAATTACCAAAACTTACTGGGCATCGAAGAGGCTCTCTGATACAACCCAGATTTCGTTGTTTACATAGCGGTCCCAGCCCTAACCTCTCCTAGTCTCCTCCTGGCATATGTATTTCCTTTTTCCTATTCTATCAACTTTCAGCTACCTATTCATTGCTTTTGCTCAACGCAATAAAATTACTCTGCTTGCGTCTGTAGTGGCTCTGACTTGTGAATTGGTAAGAGTTCAAAGGTTCAACAATGGGAACTTCTGAATAGACCTGTTCTTAGTGATGTGCTGACTTGCGATATACTTCCATCATGTTGTGATTGTATGTGGAATTCCTTTCTCCTAGAAATTGAGTCTCATCTCTCTACCTTTACATGTTTGGTTTTGAAGGTCCTATAGGGAGTCAGCCCTCTTTCAATTTCAAAGGAATGTGCTTCACAGTCAAATTTTTTGACATTCTATTTAGTCCGCCAACTCTTGTCAAATGACCTTGCGCTATAAGCCATCATGCAATCAATGTAGTTACATCGCTCCATATCTATTTACAAGTAAATTTCAAATACTCCAAGTAACTTCCAGATTGAGTGTCAATTAGTGGATATTCTGATTGATTCTGTGTAACCTGGACCTATCTAAGGCATAATAATCTAATTGGTCGGTATCGTCATTTTGCATGCTCAACACAAGAAGTTCTACAGCAGAGTCATTTTGAGTATCAGGTTCCGACAAGTCGCGGTGCCTGAACTGCATCCAAAACCAACCGTTCAGCGATGCGTGTTGATACAGTTCGGAAGGAGGCACAGCTACTTGTCAGAGCCCGACACTCAAAATGGTCTCGCTCTACTTGGGTTTAAGTTAAACTTACAACTATCCATGATATACTCCTGACCTGTTGTTGATTAGGTGCAAATATGCTCTAACAAGTAGCAGAGCAAGCTTCCAAAATTCATTAAAACGCATCAGTGAAGGTTGGTTGGCAATGAGCGGAAACTCTTAGCTAACCAATCGCTCACCGATGCGCTTAGTGGCAATGAGCGGAAACTCTTAGCTAAGCAATCGCTCACCGATGCGCTTAGATGTATCACGGATAGCTAATCCATCAATCCGTCCGTAAACTAAAGGCTAATTTTTAAACAGGAACGCTATGGAATGCTGCACTCTTTTCATGTAGTTAGCGGGCATGGTTCACACGATCCATCAGAACGGAACTAGCCAACTAATTTCTTCCAACTGCGGTAATTTTTTATCAGCCAAGAGTAACCCGTTCAATCTTGTTCCATAAATGAAAATATTAGCTTCCAGTTAGTGATCAAAAGTAGGTACCTACCGCAACCTTGAGAGGCTTCTCGAAACAATAATGCCAGCACCTTGACAGCTTACAACTTAACGAGCTTGAGCCGATCCACTTATCCTTGATCAAGTCAGTCAGATTCTTTCATGAGGTTAGAGCTCGTTTCACAAGTGCAGGCAGAGCTCGACCGATAATCTTTAGCTATGTTTCAATGTGTTCATTTCTCCAAAACCAAATTTTCCGTAGACTTATACAATGTGCTTTTAAGACGCTCCTTCATGAATGGCTAAATCTCTCATTCAATATAATTTCATTCCATCATGCCATATGAAAACTAATGCTGGAAGGATGGCATACGGGCTTGGGCCACACAACAGCACCTAAAAATGCCAAAGATTATCGGTCGAGCTCCTTCTCCACTTCAGAACCCAGCTGTTGCACTGACCAAACAAGATTATGATGAGTTGAAGCAGGACCGTTTTGAGTACGAGGTTCTGACAAGGAGCGGTGCCTGCTTCCGAGCCGCATCAACATGCTTCGTTGAGCAGTTGATCAGCGCAGAGTTTCAACTGGATGTTTATCAACCGCTCACCGCTGTGCCTTGATGCAGTTTGGAAGCAGGCACTCCTACTTGTCAGAACCCGATACTCAAAATGGTTCTGCTATAGCAACCACCCTGCTAATTGATGCTCTAAAAGCTCTCTAGGAACTAAACTGTCGAGTAAGAAACTGTCACTCGATTTGTCTGTTCAACTATTAGAAAAATTCAGCATACCTTAAACTCAGTGGCATGATTAAAATACCTGATTCATGCTTGACTGTCTAGATTTGGGTCCTTCAAGAAACCCTCCGTGCTCCAAACTTAAAAAAAATGTTATACAGTAGTGACAAGCTCAACTGCCCTTAAATATACTTAGCATCAAGTTTTGCTCAGCAAGCAGTCAGGGAGAACAATTTCCGCTGCCTTGCAGCTCAAGAATTTTTTAGCGGAAATATTAGGGATTCCTTCATCTCAAGGCGCAACAGAGAAGCAACATTAACTTGAAAATTCATGAGCACAACCAATAACTAATCGAAGAAAGTGAGAGGAACTCGTGTATCACTAGCAGAGTTGGTCAGAATATGGTGGTAATCGATTACACGATTTCATGGTAATCAGGGATGACTTTTTACAAGCCATCTATCATATTAGTTGGAGAAGATTTGGATCTAACCTAAAAGACCCTGAAGTTTACTATTTATCTAGTAAGAATAGGTACATTTAATTACCATCCAAAGGTTTGACGATTACCGATTAGCCAGAAATCGTGTAATCAATTATGCTCCTATTTGCCCGACTCTAATCACTAGGTAATTTTGGAAATGCACTGATTCCATAGAAGCTTGATGGAAGTCTTCAAACTAAATGAAACTCAAGAGGAAACTTCAGAACTTAAAGAGCCGGCAACCGGTTTTCTGACAAACGTAAAATAGATTCAGCTTGCGTTTACACAAAATATAGGTAATGGGCAACAACATTTAACATTGTAGGTACAGGTTGTGAATTCAAGAGTGCGAGCTTGAGTTGATATTCCTGGTAGAACATGCACGAAAAATAAACAAAGAGCACACCAAGTTAACAAAGTCATGAAGACTGAAGAGGTAATTTTGGACCGTTTCGGACCAAAATTGAAAACATACATATGTAAGAGGTTATGCTCTGCTTTCACAAATGTAAACAACACGGAGAAATTATTTTCTCGCTCATTATATCTCAGCAAAAAGGACATTTGAGAACAAACTAAAGAATGATCAGAAAACTAGTCGTATTTAGCTTTCAAAGGAGACCAAGTTTCTTTAAATCAGACGCGGATTTATTACTTCAAAATTAGTTTGAAAGTCGCAAGTTCCCAGTCCTTTTGGTAACGGACCGGATATGGCCATGGACTAACTTCTGCTTCACAGTGACTGGATGATTCGCTTTACAGTGGCTATCTGCAATTCGCTTAGATGCTCAGCGCTGAGAGACCGCAGCGGCTGCTCTGCGAATTACAGTAGTTCCGCAAACCGCTGTTCAGAGCGCTACGGTCTGGCTGGACTAACCAATGACTCGGCATGGCATGGTCCGATTTCTTCTTACCACTGAATACTGATCACTTTTTCATCCCCTTATTTTGCGGGACATACTATATCGTTGACTGTCTTTTTACTAAAGGGGTTTCCTCGCTATTCTCTTCCTCCTGACAGCTTTCTTTTCTCGCATTTACACCTCGAGAATTCGCGCATCCATCGTGGGATCTTCGCAGTAGGAACAGCTGTGCATTACGATGTGGGATCAGTCTAAACGAACTTAATGGACGGTACCACGTCAGTAAAAAACAGTCGTGATATCTCAGCAAAAAACGCCTGTCGGCGTGCTACGGTGAACGGAAAGTCCAGGCATACATCTCGTTCGTTCGAATGGCCAACTCTTTCTTCACCCCAAAAACGATCCCGGAATATTTTCGTTTCTGATCTGATGATACTGCATCTCAAAAACTCGACTTCGTTCCGATTCATGCTCTACAGGCACAGTGATATCAGGAACGAAAAGTCCTTTCTTTGATTCTCTTCTCCCTCTCTCTCTGACAAATACTATGTATGATAAAATCGCCTTCAATTCGACGGTTATGATTTTCCACGTACACCCACTTTTTTGAGCTAGGTAATAAACTAATAACAGATCAGTTTTCATCGAAATTAATTCGAAAGGAGAGGAGAGGGGGAAAAGGGGGAAAGGGAGGGAGACTTGCCGTGACTTTTTTGGGGTGTGAGTATTGATGTGTGTACAGAACCTTCGTCCTATGTAAATTGAGTGATCACGCACAGAGCAAGCAAGGGCCATCCAGAACACACTTGTGGTCGAGGAAATAAGCGAGGAGGGGGCATTTCCTAGAATTAGTAGTTTTCAATTGCACTAGGTCTTTGGACCGAAATAATTTATTTTATCGGATTCGCTGAGGAGGAGAGTTGCCCCACTACGGTGTCTCCCCGGAATTCACCACTAGCAGCAAGGTGCAAAGACAAGGTGTTACATTGCATAGCCATTCGTCTATTAGTCACGGCAAGTCTCCCTCCCTTTCCCCCTTTTCCCCCTCTCCTCTCCTTTCGAATTAATTTAGATGAAAACTGATCTGTTATTAGTTTATTACCTAGCTCAAAAAAGTGGGTGTACGTGGAAAATCATAACCGTCGAATTGAAGGCGATTTTATCATACATAGTATTTGTCAGAGAGAGAGGGAGAAGAGAATCAAAGAAAGGACTTTTCGTTCCTGATATCACTGTGCCTGTAGAGCATGAATCGGAACGAAGTCGAGTTTTTGAGATGCAGTATCATCAGATCAGAAACGAAAATATTCCGGGATCGTTTTTGGGGTGAAGAAAGAGTTGGCCATTCGAACGAACGAGATGTATGCCCGGACTTTCCGTTCACCGTAGCACGCCGACAGGCGTTTTTTGCTGATTATGAAAGATTCCGTTCTTATTGCGTTAATTCTATGCTAAAAAAGATGCACTGAATATTCGAGAGCAAATGTGTAAACGATTGAAATAGAACAAAAAAAATGGAGTGCGCAAAAAGTATGCGGCAGGAGCGAGAATTGCACCCGGGACGCCAAGTATGGCGAGCCGCGTGAGCGAGAACGGTGCCACTCTGCAACCGTTCCGGGATTGAAGATGGGTCGCAATTCAGGCACATCAGCGTTAGTTCGGAAAACACGATTTTTTTACCCATTTTTTTTCCGATTTTCAAAAAAAAATTTTGACGAAACTACTGCCCATTGGCGCAAACGGCAAAATATGGGTCCGTTTATTTTCCCTGAACTATATGTAAGTATGTTAAATTTGAACCAAATCGGTGATCCACAACTCGTATCCTCTCCTTGTCAGTCAATATTTCACTGTGCAGTTTCTTTAACACAAACAAAATACACCTTGGTTTAAAAAAACAATTTTCTCAGTGTTCTGGATGGATTGTGTTGATATTTCATTAAATCTCAGTTAATTAAACTTTTTAATCTGTTATTCATACAAAATATCATTGATGAAACTATTTTATTTTTTCATTTGTAATTTTAACTTTCTGTATTTCTGTATGTAGGTATACTTATTCCATCCTTATGGCAGGAACCCATCACAAACTTCTCAAACAAGTCCAACCAACACATATTTACAGCGGTCTGGGTACTTTGCGATTTCTGACTGGGGTAGACCCCAGTCAGAAATCGTGTAATATTGCAACAATATAGTCACTCCACTTAAACTAACGCAAAATAATCGATCCTCTGGAGATTCATTCGCACTAAATCATCCCTGAGAAATCGATACTTCTGCATAGGTTCAAATGACAAAAAAAAATGGTTGTCAAATAGCACGAACCATCACTATCTAGACCTCATATTATAGATTGCTATTATATAATAGCATCATCATTTACCTTAAATTACTGAGAAACTTTTAGAAACTACTTCCTGTTTTTTTAAAAAACCAAACTTGCATTGTTCAAATAAACACGGTAGTTCCAATTATCGTATAACGATATTACGATAGGGCATTTAATGAAACCCGAAGAAACCGGGAGTTAGGAACTAACGAGGCGAGGTTGATTTCTATAAAAAAGGGCCAGCTTCCATTTTTTATTTGATTGTTCCATTTTATGTATATGTATACATAACAACAATTTCGTCAAGCCTTCCTGTCCGTCCGCGTGAAGCTCATGGGTGGATACAGGAATTTGTCCGTCTCTCTCTCCTCCCATTTAAACACCTGCGTTAGAAAGAGACAAAGATAGGGGCTAAAGTCACGTGATGTCCCTTTCTGCTATCCTTTTCTAACACATATATTCAAATGGAAGGAGAGAGAGAAAGACATATATTCCAGTATCCGTCCGAGTGAAGCTTTTCTTTGGATCTACGTAATTATTCACGGACCTCCAACGATGAACAGCCATTCAAATACCGCGTTGCATTATAGGCACACCCGTGAAAACAATTGTAAACGCCCCATTTTCTGAGGCAATTTGTCGTTTATCAATCTCTTTTTAATCGACACAAGTCATCCTCATCACTTCATCGCACCGGAAGTCGTATGGTTTGAACCTGAAGGAAGGGTGCGCATATGAAAGGTCTCGGTCTCAACCCTTTTAGTCCACGGTGCTCGCTTGTTCCAACGACGACGCGCGACGGCACTCGGAAGAATGGACTCACCAGAGGAACTTAGGAACGGATTTCCTTAACTCTTTAGCTCGGGAGACTATCAGCAGTCAACGTAGCCTCTATAACAAGGTTGTCACATAGCGTAGAGATATTCGCAGAGACAAATAGAGATCCACTGCAAAGCTTGCGACTGGGACAGTGAAGTAGCGTGCAATTTTGCAATGTTGCAATTCGTCAATTTAAACCCATTAAAAAGATCGAACATGTGTCTGGTGAACACCTTTGCACCCGATCTCTTACATGGGCTCAAATGTACGCAGTACAACGTTGCCAAATGCACGCTACGCGACTGGACTGATGTGTCCAATTTGGGAGTAAATATAAGCACGCCTGCTCGTCGTTTGAAAGCCCGTATCAAATGCCGATTTAAATTGTAGATTGCAAATTTTTGTCTCCTGCGGCATTCGAATGGCGTCCGGCCAAACTTTAGTTTATCTCGAAATTTGAGTTCAGGACTTCTTTTTCCAATGCCACCAAAAAGGAACAGTTGGTCCAACACCCCCCGACCACATACTCGTTTGAAAGTCCGTTACAAATGACGATTAAAAATATAGATTGGAATCGTTGTCTGCTACCGGTGTTCAAACAGCGGCCGACCAAAGTTTGGTTCATCTCGAAATTTGAGTGCAGGACTTATTTTTCCAAGGCCCAAAAAAAAAAAAAAAAAAAAAAAAAAAACAGTTGATCCAACACCCCCGACCACATGCTAGTTTTCATGGTTTTCCATCTTGAGAGGCCCTGCGTAATCTTGAATTTTAATCCCCCTACAGAGGAAGAGTAGGCCCAGAAAGAAAGGGGGGCTCGGGGGTCCTTGAGGAACTCGGAAATCTTTAATAATGGTCAATTTGGTACGATTTCTCTGCACAGTCTGACAGTCATGTTCGCTACGCGCCACACGGCACCGTAAGAAGTTCGAAAAAATGGACCACAACGTTTTATCTTTCAGTATTTCCTCCTACTGTTCCCTCTCTTCTCTCGCTCTGGACTTTTTCTTCTCGTAAATTCATTCATGATCTAATATCTATAGTATTTAGGTGGTGTTGATACATGGTTCATGCCCCCCTCCCAAAAAAAATCCACCCCTTCCTTACAAATACGCGGCGTGTTACGGATGACTCAGCAACGGAAGCCACTGGGTGTTAATCGTTCCTTACTGAACCGTGCGTGGTGTGCCGGTCTCTACGTGAATGAGTGTGTGAATGGTGAGGAGCACCCTCATTAGGTTTCATTCATAAAAACCAACGAAAATCTCCATCATCCAGCGGCCTTACTCGCCCACGCACCTCATCGTCTGCCTCGCCACGACAAACTGATACGTTTAAAGGAACAGTCTGAAAAACAAAGATGATGTTGTCACGTTCCAATCAATTTTAAAAACTCTTCTGAAAAAAAAAAAAAAAAAACTAACCACAGATAGGTACCTATGTTTTAAGGTGATTATTCAGCGTTCAGTGCCGATTTCTGCCACCAGAGCGCTTCGATTAACGTCTTTCAGGCCGAAAGTAATTTAGGTATACATATTTAAAAAAACGGAAAGTCAGTTAGAAGATAATCATCTGAGGAACGTCTCCTCATAATATCTTGTCAATAACTTCAAAAATAAGGCTGAAAGTACCAAGAAGTGGAATATCGCAAATCACTCCTTGTACCGAAATGCGGTTTTTTATTTTTTGGTACATTTAGTCTTATTTTTAAAATTATTGACGAGATATTTTGCAGAGACGTTCTTCAGATGATTATCTTCTAACTGACACTCCCTTTTGGTGTATTTTGAGGTTTGTTAACCTTTTTTTTTTTTAATTGTTCAGCCTGATTTTGCCGCAGTTGGGGAGTGCCGCTCGGGCGTAGGGGCACACATATGACCCCCCCCCCCCCATTTTGTTGTTTTGCCCATGTTACACAGCCATGAGTTGACAGTGAAGCGGCCTCAGGTACAAAAGATATGAAAACCCTTGAGGGCGATCGACTTCATTTGCCGCGCTGAATCGATAGAGGGGTCACAAGCTGGGTTTTGGCTACACCACCTTTTTGCCCATGTTACATATAGCCATAGTTTGACATTGAAGCGGCCCTAGGTACAAAAGATATGAAAACCCTTGAGGGCGATCGACTCCATTTGCCACGCTGAATCGATAGAGGGGTCACAAGCTGGTTTTTCGCTACATCACCTTTTTGCCCATGTTACATATAGCCATAGTTTGACATTGAAGCGGCCCTAGGTACAAAAGATATGAAAACCCTTGAGGGCGATCGACTCCATTTGCCACGCTGAATCGATAGAGGGGTCACAAGCTGGTTTTTCGCTACATCACCTTTTTGCCCATGTTACATATAGCCATAGTTTGACAGTGAAGCGGCCTCAGGCACAAATAATATGAAAACCCTTGAGGGCAATCGACTCCATTTGCCACGCTGAATCGATAGAGGGGTCACAAGCTGGGTTTTGGCTACATCACCTTTTTGCCCCTGTTACACAGCCATAAGTCTAAACAATCGCAGTTGCGTGTCACCCTTATAAATGATAGTGTCTCCGGCGTACAATAAAAAGAGTCAATGGGAGTGGTCAGGCATGGAATATTTGACTAAAATTGCAAATTTCAATGTTTTCAGGGTCGAGAAACAAACTATAAAATGTGATTCATGTAGGAAATTTTGCAATAAATCCAATGAAATTACTTTCAAACTTCTACGGCGAGTATTTACAAAGATATAACGCATCTTCAGCTGTGGCGTAGCGTGCAATTTGGCAACGTTGTATTGTGTCCATTTAAACACATGTAAAAGGTCGAATGTGAAGTTGTTCACCGAACACCCAATACTTCGATATTTTTCATGAGTTTAAATGGAAGAACTTCAGTCGCCTCGCCATGTCCGACCTCTGTCATTGACTCGCTCCACTGTAAAGCGGGTGGGAAAAACACCACTTAAATCCTAACAACTAATAAGGCAACCACATGTGTCGCGTACAATTTGGCAACATTGAGTTTTGTCCATTGAAACACATGTAAAAGGTCGAACTGCTAAAGATGCTCTCCCTTTAATTGATGATATTTTATAAGCTTTTAAATGGACGAAGTCCAGCGTTGCCAGATCCTGTTGCTTTTCCTATGTATTCTTATGGGAAAATCCGCTAGATCTTTCAACACTGCATCACACTACCACTTCCCCCCTCGCATCAACCTCAACAGTGGCTAGATCCATCTTTTTTATTTATTTATTTTCTCGCTCTCGCTATAGCAGTTTCTTGTACAATGCACCCCTCTCCGACAGGTGATTCTATCAATTAGTTTTGTGTAATTTAAAGTGTTGTGTGACTCGATGTTTATTGCTCTAATTTAATGGTCGGAATCCCTTTGATTCTTTGATACTCAGTGTCTAATTACCTGTCGGGAGGGTCACAAGAACCCTGACTTGGAGTCGGGGGAGAGGCTTACCAGGGTTGGTTTCCTTCTCGGGGATTCGGTCTCTGTAAAATAGAAAGAACTTAAGTTCCCAGAAGAAATGTGCACTCGGGAAAAATTGCTCTTTTTTTCGGTGATGATTAGAGGCATTGCCAAAGGGTTCAGTGAGGTTATAGTTTTTTTAAATCGACCCTGAAGAAGCGGCATTGTTTAATTTCGAGTCAAAATACTTTTCAGGTTTTAACTTTTATTCAGAAAAGCTTTAGAAGTTATACGGTAATTTTTTTTTTTTTTTTTTTTTTTAAGATCTGAAAGTTCGATCTTCGGCTTTTCTTTTTTTTTTTTTTTTTTAAATAAAGATCCAAAAGAAAACACTTTTATTACATATTGTTTTTTTGTTTTTGTTTTTTTTTTTTTTTTTTTTATTTTGTTTTTTTTTTTTTTTTTTTTTTTTTTTTTTTTTTTTTTTTTTTTTTTTTTTTAAAATAAAGATCAGAAAAAGAGTTTTCATTTGAGGTGTATAGAGAACGGAACTTTATCATGTTTACATTATACCTTTAAAAATTAATAGGACGAAGGCACATCTCGTGCCAGAGTCAAAGCTTGATTGTTACCCCCCATCAAAATTTTCAACTGGGACCAAGCGTCAAAATGCGCCGTTTTTATCCGAAAATCCTTCAAGGCCCCAAAATAACAAGACACTAGTTGAAACTGAGTATCATATTAATGTCTTCTTGGGGGTAAATTATACCCCATTGCCCGCATTTCTCAGTTTTGAGGAAAACAAATATTTCTGGAGGGGCGAACAATACGGAAGAAAACAGCGAAAGCTTTAGCCTTGATGCTTTTCCATACATTTATACCACGCATTTTCCAGAAAGGCATCAAGCGCACGCCTGTAGCTGAACATAGATTTTTCCATGCTTCTTTTTTTAAAATTTTAATTTTTTTTAAAAACCCAAAGGGAATATTTTGTTATAAAAAAAAGGGAAAGAGAGAATAAAAAAGGGGGGGAGTAAAAAGGAGAAATGAAAGAGGAATAGAAAAGAGGGGGAGGAGAAAGAGAGAGGGGGAGGAGAAAGAGAGGGGGGAGGGGGAAGAGAGAGAGGGAGGGGAATAGAGAGAGAGAGAGAGAGAGAGGAGAGAGAGAGAGAGAGAGAGAGAGGGAGAGAGAGAGAGAGAGAAGGAGAGAGAGAGAGAGAGAGAGAGAGAGAGAGAGAGAGGAGAGAGAGAGAGAGAGAGAGAGAAGGGAGAGAGAGAGAGAGAGAGAAGTGAGAGAGGGAGAAGAGGAGAGAGAGAGAGAGAGAGAAAATAGAAGAGAGGAGAGGGAGAGAGAGAGAGAGAGAGAGAAAAGAGAGAAAGAGAGAGAAGAAGGAAGAGAGAGAGTAGAGAGAGGAAGAAGAAGAAAATTTTAGAGAGAGAGGAAAGAGAGGAGAAGAAGGAGAGAGAGAGAGAGAGAAGAGAAGGGGACAGAGAAAAGGAAGGGGAAAAAGGGACAAGAAAAGGGAAGAGGGGAAAGGGAAAAAAAAGGAAGAGAAAAAAGAGAGAAAAGAGAGAAGAAGAGAAAGAGAGAGAGAGGGCAAAAATAAAAAGTACCATGAATGAAATTGATGAGATGGATGCTGAAAAGTCGTGGCGCGCGGTGGCGGCGGTGTGGTGGTGATGATTTCATTACGCGAATGAAAACCTCGGTTGGCGGACAACCCTCCCCTCACCCCTACCCACCGTGCTCGCTCCTGCCGTCGCCCTCTCGCGCCCCCGCCCCCTTTCTTCCGAGAGGGCGCCACGCATCGTTGAGTGTCAGTGTCAAGTCTTTTCCCTCTCCTCTCTCCCCGGCCCCTCCCCCCTCTCTGACTAACTTCTCTCCACTCTGGTCGTGTCATCCATTAACACTATCAATATCACTTAGCCCCCGCCACGCTAACCCCTCCCCTCCCCTTCAACTCACCCGGCCCGTAAATTTGACATGAATTTAAACGCAATTTGCGCGGTGTTTATGCGTGCGCGGTCTTTGTTTCATTTCGGCGTGTGTCGCGCCACCAAAGCATCGTTGCCAAATGCCAATTATTTACTGATTTAAAGCAAATTTTACTATCAGGTCTGGGGTCCGTGGTGAAGATTCGAGATTCGGAACTTTTCGGAGGACACCGAAAGCCGAAGTCGATAAAACCATGTATCAGCTCACTGAAAACAAAAGCGATAGTCATAATACTACAGTATTGTATAATATTACCGGAAGC
>VMOF01000002.1:8722449-9068306 GCA_011764245.1 Trialeurodes vaporariorum | reverse complement strand
AGAGAGAGAGAGAGAGAGAGAGAGAGAGAGAGAGAGAGAGAGAGAGAGAAAGACAAATTCCTAGCTACGGCTTTGCGAAGCCTTGGGCATATTATGTTGACTCCAGAAAAAATTAGAGGAGTAACTGAAAAAAAAAAAGACCAAAATCTCCAAAGTATATTTATATATATATATATATATATATAGGTATCCATTAAAGATAAAAAGGATCCTCTGTGAAATGACAATAACAACAACAAGCGCGACATTTGGACGACTACACACACGAGGAATTAAATCTGTTAGACGGAATAATGGAACGGAGGATTTAATAGCGGTGTGCAGAGGACTCCTTTTCATAATAAGGCTCGTTTAAAATAAACAAGGGAGGATATGTTGTTGGAGTATATACATATATACGCTCGATATATATGCGCGACCGGACAAAAGGACCGCGTCGTCGGAGTTGCGTATATTTTGGAACCCGCGAGGGTCACACAAATCAGATTGACTCCGAAAAATAATCCGCGCGCCTGGAAAAAGCATGTTAGAGCCGCTGTCCCTTTTAGCGATATACTGCTCAACAAATGAACCATTTAAGTCGATTATCACGGTGCACCGTTGTCAAATTGAATGTATTTTCCAAATGGATTTAAATAAGTAATCTATATAATCTAGTATGTATAAAAGGGTTCCTCTTTGGCCTTGAAATCGAGCAACGCTGCGAGTAAGGGGGATCAGCGATGTGTAATAAAAGCGAAAGGACAACAGTTCAAACGTATAATGTCGCTTATTGAATAAAATTGAATAATCTTAAGTTGGTGTGCACCTACTGAGAGTTGTATTGGACATTGAACCTTTGTACTAATTTACGAAAAGTCCGGATCCCCACATTGACATTTCTAGATCATGCAGGGATGATTTTTTAATCTTGTCAGATATTTTGTGTCCAATTCATACCACGCTTCTTGCACTCTTTTTTTCTTTTCTAAGGAACGCACATTTTCACAATTTTGCATCAGTCGGATTTAAAATATTTTATTTTAATTTAATGGATGACAAATAGAAACTGGTTTCCCAATAAATCAAGCAACTGCGCTCTTCGATGCAGGATTATTAGAGGTGGTTTCAAAAGTGCAAGCGCATCCAGACCGATAATCTTTGGAATTTTTCAACATTATTTCTCTTGTTTCAAAATGAAAATGAATTTGAGCGTTGGCTTTTCATTGAGAAACACTTTAAAATTAAAAGTTCAAAGCCGAAGACGAGTTTCGTTTAATTTTAAAGAAATGAAAATTGAAAAGTCGCCAAAGATTATGGTCTAGGTGCGCCTATACACTTCTGAAACGAGCTCTAAACATTGATTAAATGGAAGTAAAATATGAAGCAACAATCGAGCAGTGGCGGCTCATACAATTTGACATGTTTTCCCTCCATTTGAATAAATATGTTCAACAATCGATTGTTTTACATATAATCAAATGGAGGGCAAACATTGTTGCCAGATTGCACGAGAAGCCACTTGGGATCAGAGCTGCCGTTTCGCGTATAATTAATGACATTTTTCAACTCACCGAAGATTTCACCGGTTGAGAAAAGATTACAAAGTTCAGTTCAGTGTATGACAGTAATGCACAAAAATACACGCATTTGTAATCTTGACTGGTGAAGTCGTCGAAGACTTTAAAAAACTTGCGGATATTTTAATAATTAAACGGACCGATTGAGAAAAGATTACAGATCAGAGTTTTTTCGTGCAGTACAGTCTTACGCTGAACTGAACTGTGTAATCTTTTCTCAACCGGTGGAATTATAGATGAATGGAAAAATGTCATTAATTATACGCAAAACGGCAGCTCTGCTTAGGATAGGGGCTAAAGTCACGTGATGACTGATGGCCCCCGCTACTATCCTTTTCTAATACACAAAGGCGGATCCAGCAATCTGGCAACTGCGCATAGTTCCCATTTGAATGCATGAGAAATAATCGATTAGTGATATGGCCAGGGCCCCCTCAAGAATCGATTGTTCCTCATACTTCAAATGGGATGAATTCATGGTTGCCAAATTGCTGGATCCGCCTATGCTAATAATACATATGTTCAAATGAGAGAAGAAGAGAGAGACAGAAAAATTCTTGTATCCTCCACTGGTCGCAAGCGCAGAGTGAATTAATAAATGACTTTAAACAAGGGGATTGAAAAATAAGGACCGCTCACCGAGCAGTTTAAATGGGGGCCACTGTTAGAGTTCTTGAGGCCTAGGCGTTGCCATTTTCGTCCCTTGTTTTATGAACAGAGTTAAAGGGATACGGTGGAGTGCCATCTCTCCCCCCCACTCCCTTCCCCTTCCAACTTACCCCCTCTTGAGAAATTCATTAACACGCTGAAGCCGATAGTATTCCCATAAATCATCCGTTTTTCTAACCCTTTTTTATTTTATTTTGGCGAGCTTTTTTGAAGTAGCCTCTTAATTTTTTCAAACCTCTGTCCTCGCTCCGCTCCGAGGGCAAATAAGCCTGCCCATTTCCTCTCTTAAATGGGCGTTTCTTTGTTGCAGAGGTTATTTTTATTAGGACAACTATACCGGGTTGTTTGACTTGTTTGAAGTCCTCGTCACCAATAACTCTTTTTATCGTCGTTTTTCAATTTCATTATTTTTTCCCCACGATGAACCCCTTCTTACATTGGTGATCAATCGATTTATACTTGATGAAATATTTTTAGTTTTCTCCAATCGCGTTTGTCACGAAATGTAATGACTATCATAGTATATTGGTAAGTCACAAATCGAGGAACATTAATCGATTTTCTCTTTTTAATTTTTCTGAGTTTCTATACAGACCTCTTCAAAATCCTTTTTGCTGCGAGGTTATTACGACCATCCAGAATTTTCTTAATTAATTGGATTTTTTTTTGAAGTCAATAAGTGACCTAGCACAACTCATAATTTTATCTGAAATCCAGTGTTTCCAGAATGGTAATCCTTGCAACTTTTTTCTATTAAGCAATTGAATTGGTAGTTCTCGCGTAAAATCAAATGAAAATTGCGAAATTTACTTACAGACTCATAAAATGACTTTGAAGCTTAAGGCGTAAATGGTGGAGCTATACAAGGGTACAATGAAAGATTCCCATTAGATTTGAGACTTTTTTCTGTGTGTTTTAATAGAGAGAATGACAAATTGGACAGGAATCTCCCATGACACCTGCGTATAGCTCCGCCACTTATAAAAGCAAAGTTTGCGGAGCTATGCATGCAGGCATCGTAGAAGATTCCTATCTAATTTGTATCATGGACTTTGTACTTTTATATATATTGTAAACTATATTTATTTTGAAAAACACAGAAGAAAGTCTCACATCAGATAGGAATCTCTCATATTGCTTTCGTAGCTCCGTCATTAAGCCTTACACTTTAAAGTCATTTTGTTAGTCTGTAAGTTTTCGTGTTTTTTTAAGTATAGGTACATTTACTAATCGTCTATTTTTACGCAAGAATTGATTTTTCAATAGCACGCAGCAAATTTTATCAAGAGCCCCATTTTTCATGTTCACTCGAAGAAGGAAACCTCAGAGAGCACAGGTCACACGAAACTCTCTGTATTTTGATATGAACAACAAATTCAGGTTACCAGCGTCTCCGCCCCTTCTATATATATAACATATCAAGAGGATCATCGCGGCTTAGAGATGGATATAATATCTAAACCGATTCATTGGCAATTTCGAATCTTCAAGTCCGATTAGCGGGGCCATTTTCTCGGCCGTTTTCAAACCCAACTGATTGTGAAGAGTGACGGCTTCCTGACGGAATGTTATTTCTGTTGAAAGGCACGATAAGTGCGTCAAAAACCTTTCAAAAAGACGCCTTTTATCGATGCGTGTTGGTGACTTCTCGCTTGTTGGAGAGTTTTAAGTAGCATAAATAATGGATCCTAAATCAAGTATCCTATACCCACTTATAACGCCTAGCACTTACGAGTCGTATCAAGCCACTGTAATATTGCCGACAAATTGGGCAAGCATAAAGGTGGACCTGGAAGGCTCAAAAATCAAAAACAGGATCATTGTATAGAGAGAGAGAGGTTGGAAAAAAAAAAAAAAAAAAAAAAAAAAAACCTACTCTCCAAACTGCTGGCGATCAGCAGTGTTGATGAATGAAATCTTTCGGTCCATATACCTTTCTCTCTTTCACACACATACACACACACAACCACACATTCTATTCCTGATTTGCCTCGCTTGCAGCGAGCAGCAACAAAAACCGCTCGAGCATTTATAACAAAGACGGATGATATCAAAGCCATTTCGCGCTTTTTGACTGCACATCCTAAATATGCACGTTCTCCATATCCTTTGAAGCGCATTCACAGTTCACACCCACACACTAATTCACTCACACACACTATCGATCTCACCAACACATGGACACACTAACTCAGCTAGACAGCGTTCCGCCAGCCACGGCCGGCCGCCTGCGTGCTTCTGTTGTGTTCCCAAAGCGGAGAAGAACCGATGGAACGTGCCGAAGTCATCATTTTTAGGCGTGCCCCCTTTTCAGACTCATTTAATCATCGTACCTGGACCTTCCCCACCGTCCACCGTTCACCACTCACCAAGGAAGCGTTGAGAGGTGTGACTACAATCATCAAAAGGCACCAAGGAATATCCAACGACCAACAGCCCAACAGTTGCAGCATGCGGCATCATCCATGAAACCCGATATAATAACAACCTCAATTAGTTGTAACTTGTAACACACACCTGAAATATCACCCGTCTTTATGATTGTGTTTATTTCGGTAATATTTTAATGAATTGATGCTTCCTTTCTATCTGCGATCCAAAGCAGACTGCATGGACTGTTCTGTTCAGTTTTTGGGTTTTTTTTTTTCTTATTCTTCTTCTAATGTTTTTGAGCAGGTACTTAAATGCAGGTGCGAACGCAGACACCTGAAATCAAAGTTTTTTTTTTTTTTTTGAGGGTTATTTGGCTTATGTTCTGCATAAAACTTTGAACCTACAGCCACCTATGGAATCAAAGTTCTTCTGCTCCATTCATTAGCATACGCAGGGGGGGGGGGGGCTAAGGGGGCTGAATCCCCCCCTAGGCCTCCGATTTTTGGGTCGGGGTGGAGAGTAAGGGGGGAATTATTTTCAGTCAAACGCTTATCAATGCGAGCCCTTCCCAAGAAAAATCCTGCGTACGCCACTGGCTCCATGCATCAGCAGGGCCGGATTTAGGTTGCAGGGGGCCCCGGGGCGGTGGACCTTTGGTGGGGGCCCCCCTCTCGGTAAATCTTAGGAATAATGAATTATAAAGTCCCTACTTTTAAAGGCATGTCGAGTAAAAGAAGTAAATTATTACCCTGATAAAAAAAATCGTTAATAATTTTTAAAGTTTCGTTAGTATTTTTTAATGTTTCTTTATTTTTTTAAGGGTTATTTTACATAAAGCTCTCCTTCCAACATTGCCGGACTGTAACAGTATTGTAATGATAGAAAAAAGGAAGTTCACCAACCATCAATACCAAAAAAAAAAGGACCTGCTTTGTGATGGGGGCCCCTTTGTGGTGGGGGCCCCGGGGCGCGCGTCCCGGTCGCCCCGCATTAAATCCGGCCCTGTGCATCAGAGTATATTAAAAAGAGGAAATAGTCCAATAATAAAGGTACCTTTAGAACTGGCTGTCGCTATTCATCCTCTCAAAATAAAACCGCATTAAAAGCCAAATATCAATATGTTAACGGATGAATTTCCCGCGAAAACAAGTCGTACGCAATACAGTGGCGGCTCGTGCAATCTGGCAACCGTGCACTTTCGCCATTTAAACGTACACAAAAAGATCGATACTAGGTGAGGCGCTGCGTCTCACCAAGTAATCGATTATTTTACACAGTTTTAAATGGAGGAAATCCATTGTTGCCACATTGCACGAGCCGCCGCTTACGCCATAACAACGAGTTAGAAGTCCACACGTGCGTCGTGCATCATTAAACAAGTTATTACTAACTGCATGTGAGGACAGCTTTTGATGCGGCCTCACCAGTAAAATGCGCACAGAAAAAAATAATATGCTATAAAATTGAAGCCAAAAAAAGAAAACAGGAATGCACTTTACATCGCAAAAAAATGCATTATGATGGTATGCTAGTTTACCAAAAAGTATTGCTGATTTTCAAATATTTTTTGCTTCACTTACAATTATTTGATATTTTGGAAATATGTTTTGCTGTAGGCTGTCCCAAGAATAATTTAATCTGACAAACTGTAGGTTAGAATGAAAACATCACAATCTTACTGCTCCTAACCAATCAGGTTGCCCTGTCTGAGGATGACTGAGGATGAAAGTTGATGTTTTATAAAGCCGTAAAGACGAGGCGTCAAATCCAATCTATTCTGAGACAAGCTATTTATGAGCAATGTTTTTTGTAAAAGTAAAAAGTATTCCTAGTTTTAGTATTTCTTTTTTTTTTTTTTTTTGCAATTTTAACATAATATTTTTTTTTTTTTTTTTTTTTTTTTTTTTTTTTCTATGGTCTGTATATCCGCATAGCAGAGTTGGGCAACGAGGAGTGTGGTCGATTACACGATTACTACGTAGGTAATCGGCAATCGTCAAACTTTTGGATGGTAATTAAATGTATTTTTCACAGGGACCAATAAATGTTCAGTACAGGCGGTCCTGCCCCCAGATGATTGGTGAGCACTTAAAGCCATTGAAAATTACACGTAAACGCTCACCATCCATCGTCTTTCGGGGACTGTCTGTACCGAACATTTATTGATCTCACAATCAGATAAACAGTAAACTTGGGGGTCTTTTCAATTAGATCTAATTCTTCTGCAATTAATATGATGACTGGCTTGTAAAAAATCAGTCCTGATTATACCATAAAATCACCCTCAGAAAAAACAACGATTACGATTACTCGTCAATCATTCAATCGATTACCACCCCCATTTGCCAAACTCTGCCGCGTAGTAGGTATCATGGATACTAGTATATATTTTATTTTTTAACTTCAATAATTTCCTTCCGCAACACGCATCGTCTGAGAACGCATTTTAGACACAATCGTGCGAAAATAAAGATCCTCCCTCGACGCTTTCAGGGCGTGAGGGCGGAAGGTTAAAAAGCACACGCTCCAATAAAGCAAAATACAAAGAAAAATAAACCCAGAGGATTAAATATTTTCTGGCCGTCGCAGTTCGGCCAGAATTTAAAAAATCAAGTCGACCAATCATAGAATAGCTGCGAGGCCTCAATACTCACTCACGCACGTGATTCGTCGCTGCTCGTCAAAAGTTGCTGCTCCAGTTTTTTTTTTTTTTCCTTTTTCATATCACTCGACATTTTATGTGACAAGGGACACTCGTTTTTGACATGTCACATGTCAGAGCCTCACGATGACGTGACAGCGGTGGCATCAGCAGAGTGCGCGCCGATGACGTACACAAAAGATACTGTCTTTCTCTCTCTTAGCAAATTTGAACATATGCGTTAGAAAAGGACAGAAACAGGAGCTGAAGTCACGTGACAGCCCCTACATCCATCCTTTTCTAACGCATACATTCAAATGGGCTAAGAGAGAGACAGACAATATCCTGGCTTCGGCTATGACAAGCACCGTCATCGAATGACACAACATATATAAAAGACACTCGCACGCTAGCACAGGGCACATACAGATACCATAAAATCTAGGCGCAAGGAGATGCAATATGCAAAACAATAACGCACCGCGCAAAAGGCAAAGGCAAGTTCTACTGGTATATAAATATACAGATACATTTGCATAAAAACAACACAACGCGACGGGCGCAGCGTATCAACAAATGACATGCAGCGTCTAAAACTGAAAACACGAGTTTTTTTTTTTTTTTTTTGAGCTGTGTTTTATCTGACCGAGCGAACAAGGATATTATTCTCTATATGCGTGTGTACTGAAATGAGAGTGCGAGTGCAAAAACTTATAGAAAAATTACATTATTTCCCCCTCTCTCTCTCCCTCTCCCTCTTTACCACTCGGTCCTCGTATGTAACGTCGCCCTATTATTTATTTATACAAAATGGAGTGATCACGAGTGTCGCATTCGGCTCAAAAGTTAATTCGGTGTAATGACTCCGCGGCGGCCGCGCCCCGCGGCATGGCACTCTTCGGCTGAACCTCGCGCTCTCTATTGAAACTCTTATTTAGACTTGGGGTATTACAAGTCAATTGATGTCGATGGATGCAAAAACGACGCTTCTCCTTCAGTGCTGCCAAATTTTGCAAAAAAAAAAAAACAATACAAAAAACAAACTTTATAGAACATACCCCACAAACACTATATCTCACATCAAAATTACTCTGGGGAAGACCTCCAGACCACCCTTTAAAATTCTGGGGGAGACCCCCAGACCAGGGGCGGCTCGTGCAATTTGGCAACAATGTCATCCCTCCATTTGATTGCATGTAAAACAATCGATTCGAAAGTGAAGCAGCGCTTCACCAACAATCGATTGTTAAACATACATTCAAATGGAGCTAAGACATCGTTGCCAAATGGCTTGAGCCGCCACTGCCCCAGACTCCCCTACAATATTCTGGGGGAGACCCCCAGAACGCCCTACAAGGGCTTAATTTTACAGTAGGTTGGTTGCGCAGAATGGTTTTGCAAATTTTCCGAAATTCAAACAGCTTTATTCGAAATATTCTAATTTTTCCCAGAGACAAATTTGTCTCTGACAAATTATGATTTGTCTTATTTTATTTGTCTGATTTGTTTCTATCAATATTTGTCTCTGATTTTTCCCTACGCTCATCGATTTTACCCATTTTCCCATTGATTTGAATGAAAAACTTTTATCGTCCATAACTAGTCTAAAATTGAAAAATATGCACCCATTACGCAGTAAATGGGGCTGTCACACACTTTTGCTGTAAGGCTTACAGTTAGCTTGCAGTAAATGGGGCTGTCACACACTTTTGCTGTAAGTCTTACAGTTAGCTTATACCGTAAATTTACCTTACATGCAGTGTAAGTGATTTAAGGGATTCAGATGTAAAAAAAAAACCTACAAAAATAACGATGGTAGCTTTAATAACTCACAAAATCCACACCTAAACTTATAAAATGTTTATAAATGCGCGAACGTAATGGTGACATTGGGCACTATAATATGGGGATATTCCCGTCTATAATACTGTAACTCCATCAAAAAGTGACCAATAAGAGACGACTTTCCGTTGACACCAGTGTCACCAGGCGTTGCAGTGTATACCATTAAGCTGGTGTCTAATAATTGAGGCGTTTTATGTAAAAAGGGGTTCTTTGCAGTTTTGTAATTGGAAGAAAAACGCATTCAAAGTTTTGCAACTTGATTTCTACCGATCTGGCTACCTAGATGGCTAATGTAAATTTTTTTCCTAAGACTAGGTTTATTTACGGACATAATGGTTTAAAGTTTTTTAAAATCCGTGTATTTCTGTGTTTTACACAATATTTTGAAGTTGACTCCTAGGAACCCCTTTTCACGTAAAACGCGTCTCGCCGCCTTAAAGATACCACCAAATAGCAGGAAAAAATAATCATTAGCTGATTTTTGGCAGAGGTGGTCCTTATGGCATGTACTTTCACCCAAAAAAAAGTACTTCAAGATATCTTGCCGGCGTTGCCAGATATATCCAAAAGTGTAGCCCAAAATGCCTTTATATCAAAATATATCGAGAACTATCGATTGAATCGAAAAATTGATATGCTTCCCTCATATTTGGAACAATTTCCTACGTGAAAGATACTTTGCGTTTTTATACGCTCCGACGACTCCTAAGCCCTCAAAACCGCGATCTACGTTTTCGGCGATTTTTGGAGCACTTGAAACTCGCATCACAACGCCCATAATTTAACGAAGCCTCGATTCACGAATACACCTCGTAATCGCTGAGTTTTCAAGATATTGAGCTGAGATTTTTGTGAGAGACTATTATTGATATGACAAATCGATTAATGTGTTTTACGCAAAAAGGGGTTCTTCGCGAAGAACCCCTTTTTACATAAAACGCTTCAATTACTCTGTGAATCTTCCTTGTCAGCATAGAAAGAGTTGCGAAATTAAGATAGGAATCTCCCATCATTAGTAGAGCCCAACGCCGCCATTACGCTAGCGCATTTAAAAGCGTTTCAGGAGTTTGGTAGATTTCGTGAGTATTATTTAGGTCTGCCATCGACGTTTCCGAGGTTTTTACCATTAAATCGGTTATAGCAAAAGTATGCGAGAGTCCCATTCTATAGAAAATGTGTATTTTTTTCTGCCAAATCTAGCAACACTGATTTTCCGATGCATTTTGAATGAAGGAAGTTCGTTGTTACATCATTCATCTCAATTGATGTCTTGCGATGCCTTATTCTCGCCCCTTCAGAGCAGGGACGACTCAATAGTGATAGTTCCAGTGCTACCAGAGTTGGCAAAGAAATACGATTTGATTCAATGTTCCTAAATGATTTATTTTTCTTCATCAAATCTGGCAACACCGGATAGTTGCCGGATTGTGGAATGAAAGCTTCGAGCTTATTATTATTAATTAATGTGCCTAGATTAGAATATTTTTTCTACACACACTCTACATTGATCATAGAGAAGACGAAAGATTTTAGGATTGATTTAAAGAAAATTATTCACATTAAATCCTATAATAATAATGAATATGCAGGGGAAGCCTGGGCAGTGGGCACCATAAGTCACTTTCAGTCAATAAGGTACGTCTAGGTGTGTTATTTAGTGGTCATTCTTCCATAGTTGCGTTCAATAACTAAAAAAGAATGTCATACTTAAGGTTATTGAGTTTATTTCAAGAGACGATGCACCTAACACACACCTAGAAATACCTTAGTCTGCAAGTGACTCATGATGCCCCGGCTTCCCCTGCAGATTATATTTGCAAAGCAACGAAGAAATAAAAATATGATAGTTATGAAAAATTACAATAAAACAGTTAGATAGGAGTTCTTGAAAATTCAACTGTATTTTTGAGGTTAGGTACGAGAGAAATATTTCAACAATAGGTACATTTTGTGATATTGCTAGCATATGAGCTAGCTGCTTTTAATTAGTGTATTTGATGAAATATTAAATGAAAATATTTAATGAAATTGCAATTAATACCGCGAGAATTCTAGAGCATCTTTTTAATTAAATATCTGAGCGTTCGGTAGAACGCACACGGCAAGTCATTCGTAGTATAACAATCGTCGAATTTTTATAGCTTACAAAAATACACATTTTTGGGCTTTAGTATTAGCGGATTCGCTCAGCGCAAGAGAGGAGGACCAGTCTAAATCAGTTAAAACAGTTAAGATCTATTTGATCTACGCATAGTTAGCAGCTTCTCTGCACCTTCGCCATACAGTTATAGGGAGACAACCGCAAAGCGTGGTGTAGAGCACATCATTGCCTAGATAGCACCTACTCGCCCACAAAGGCGCCGGAAATAAATATAGTTGTTGGGAGATAACTATTCATGCACGAAGGCTCTGTTTTTGCATAAACCATAAATTGAAGGCGCAATGATGATTACCTGAATAAGGCCATACTTAACGAGTCAAAGTTTTGTAGTCTCTTCGCTCTCCTCTCACGGTGGAGGGCCTCCGGCAGCCGGCTTGGTGTATCTCTTGCACCTCTTTCGTCAGGACCGAACCGTCATTTATGCGGGAAGGGGGGGACTTGGATTGCAATTTTGTCACCCTCCCTGGAAAAAATTATAAAGTTGATTTTTTTTTTTTTTTTTTTTTGCTTGTTCACCCTGATTTTGCCGCTCGAGGCAAGGGTACCCGAACACCCCCCCCCCCGCACTGTCGGCCCTGTCTATCGTTCCAGGCCTTCATTTGAGGCCATATACCTACTCTTTTAATGAACACTAAGAAATAAACGGTGCTGAAATACCCAAGTTTTGCTAAAAGCCCGGCCTGCAAACTCGTCGCTAAAATCGCAATATTCATAAATGCTTAAACAGCAGTCAGTATGAATTTTGCGAGGATCGCAAATATTTTGCAAGACCAACACTTTAATTTTTAAAAATAGCAACATTTTTTGCTAAACCAGCAATCTTACAAGATCACTGTCTTAGAATAATCGGACTTCCGATACTCAAAATACGCAAGTTTTGCTGAATTGACCTATTCAAGATGTATTTGTATTTAAGATCTGCGCAACGGCAGTTTCGATTAGAGCCCTAGTTCCAGAGCTGCCGTTTTTGCGTATAATTAATTGCATTTTCCCATTCACTGATGATGCAACCGGTTGAGAAAAGATTACACAGTTCAGTTAAAATTATGACTGGAATGCTCGAAAATACCCGCATCTGTAATCATTTCTCAACCGGTGGAGTTGTCGATGATTTTAAAAAATACTTGCGGTTATTTGAATGAATGAACGGTCTTTCCACCGATTGAGAAAATATTAAAAATTAGTATTATTGAGCATTCCAGTGATACACTGAACTGAACTGTGTAATCTTTTCTCAACCGGTGGAATCATCGGTGAATTTCATGATCTGTGACAGTGGCGAGGCGAGGCGAGGCGTGCAATTTGGCAACGTTTCTTTTTTCCCCTTTAAACACATTAGAAAAGTCGAAACATCGGGTCATCGCCGATGACCGAAGCATTCGATTCTTTCAGTGAGTTTAAATGGAGAAATAACATCGTTGTCTAATTTCACGCCTCGCTATACTGATCTGTGATGCTGCGCATTTATCCGAGGTTGATTCATCAAGGCAAATACCATGCAGACCGTTGCTTTGCATGAGCACGCGCGCACTACATTAACGGATCTGTAGACGCGCGCGTGCAATCGTGCATCCCCATCGCGGTGTTGTCAGATTTTGCAGAAGATCTCGAGTTCAATAGAGAAATCAAGAGATACCGCGGAATAGACTGTTTTCGCAGAGCGCCGCGCCAGTGCGTCGCGTGCAATTTGGCAACAATGTATTCTAACAATTTAAACTCATGCAAAAGGTCGAATTCAGGGGGTTCACAGTGCACAAGGAAAATTCGATATATTTAATGAGTTTAAATGGAGCAATTGCATTGTTGCCAGATGGCACGCGACGCCACTGCAGAGCGCTATATCCCATCGATTGCCGTTCGAGAACCTCCGCTTCCAAACGAACACTGCCTTGGTAAAAATAAATAGATAATAGATAATAGATAGATAAATTACTTATTTTCAGTCTTTAGACAAAAGCCAATAAAAAAAAAAAAATGTTAAATTACTCAAGTTTCACGTAAACTATACTAGAAAAATTAAATAAGCTAACGTAAAATTAACATAAAAATTAAAGACTGAAAATTAGGTACCTCCATGGGCGAGCCTGTTTTGGAGGTTACCTTCAATAAAGATAATTAGATAATAGAAAATACGCGAGAGAGTTTAAGAGTGAGGGAGAGAGGGAGTGGGTTTTTCGTTCAAAATACTTAACTTCATTTTTTTTTTTTTCAAAAGGTTGCCAAATGTTTGGTTTATACCTACTTCCATGTATAAACTTAATTTTTTTTTTTTTTTTTAAGTTCAATTATATTCTAATTATAATTATAATTTGTGTGTTTTCCCCCAATGCACCGAAAAAGAGCTCTGCGACGCAGAGTCTGCGTTCCTGATTTCCAGCGATTTATTTCTTACTAGTTTTTTTCTGGCAGAGAAAGACATTGCATTTAATATATCTCATCTGATAATAAATTGAAGAGTTTTGGGCCCATATAATTGAATGTTCTTTTAAAATACTCAACGTTGGAAAAGCGAAGAGCAACTTTGCCTTTATTTCTGGACATTAAATGGTCCTTACAGGTCCATAACCAATTCCCCATACAGAGTATGATTGTGTATGCATCAATATGGATATGTATGGAAATCGTACGTGGATCTTTAAGGATATATCAACACGTATCGTATATCCATACAGATCCATATACGTTATCCATTCATATCCACAATGTGAATCCACACATATCCATACTGTATGGAAAATTGGTGTTGGACCATTTTTACCAGCGTGGCTTTAGCGCAATGTAATTTTCCCATAAGCGCATTTTGAAGAGACATTTTCGCTATTAAACCAAGACATTAATGCAACTTTTTTGTAATCATGAATTCTAGGTTCACGAAAATGCTGTATTATGCCTGGTTCCTCTGCCGCAAAACTGCAGAATCAAATCAACAAGATATCGATTAAACTACATGTATTTGATGGAGGTTATAGAATTAATAATTATCAAAATGTTATTGTTTTATGTTGTGAGGCGGAAATTTGGGCGATTCTGATTCTGACCTTACATGCATCGTTGAAACCAGTGGCGCACCGAAGGGGGGGGGGGGTTTAGGGTTAAAAACCCCCAAGCCTAAAAAAAAAAAAAAAGGAGAGAGAGAGGGAGTGAGAGAGAGAGAGAGAGAGAGAGAGAGAGAGAGAGAGAGAGAAAGAGAGGGAGGATGTGGTTCCTTCACAAATAGAAGAAAGAGAAAGAAAAAAAATCATGATCAGCTAGGAAGGGGGTTCACGGTGGAAAAATTCCATCTTATCCACATTTGCTTACGAGTTATTCACTATGGCGGGGGGGATAAAATCTAACCCCTCGGTGAACCCCCTCCGTGAATATTTCATGGCTCCTTCATCCACATTCCTTTTGACTCTTCTTCCTCCAATCATGAGTCGAGAGCAAAGATTTCGTTCAGGCAAAATCGAAAATATATTTGAGCATTTCAATTTTACTACACATGAAAGTACCGTAAAATTCAATCTGAAGGTCAGGAAAATTGAAAACAATTTCCGGGGGAGGGCCCCTGGGCCCCCGGACCCCCCGCTTGTCCTGAGGGGTATTCCATACGCTCCAGACCCCCCCCCCCCTGAGTTTGAGTCGTACCACCCCCCCCCCCCAAAGGATAGTCATTATACCAGCTGCTAGTCATATTATCAGAAGCACAACGACATATGAACGACAGAAATTCTATAGTATACTTTATGACCAGAAACGTCTGTTGTTAATACCAGAATATGGACAATGGACATAGAACTAGAGTTTCCTAAAAAAAAAAAAAAAAAAAAAAAAAAAAAAAAAAAAAAAAAAGAACAATGGTACAAACACTAGAATTCTGCTAATTGTAATTGTACTATCCCTTACACAGGTCAGGTTCACTTATTTGTCATGCTTCAGGTAATCTTTTTTTTCCAGTGCGTTCAAAATACATTTATGGGGAACCGGAGTTTGTTTTGAACCAGATGTCCCCGCACGGCAATCGATCTGCGATATATCGCTGTTCTAAAACAGACTATCCGGCAACAATGATCGCTATCGCAACTCATTCGAAATGCGATAGATCGCAAGTTAGATGGATCGATATAGAACGGTGCCCGCGATGCCCGATTCGATGCGATGCCAATGGTCGCCCGCGAAAGCAAATCATTAATTAATTAGGCGAACGTGGTGTTGTAAGGCAAAGGGGGTGGGGAGGGGGGTTGGGCAATAAATAACGGCAGTTAATGCAGATCGAATGAGCGTTAACACCGCGCGAGTCCCGCAGTCGAGGCCCCCGCAATCATGGAGCAATTAGAGGCCATTTTACGCCCCTACCCTCCCCCCTCCCCCTCCCCCTGCCCCTCCCCTTGTCGCCCCTCACCACACGCGCATCGACATTGTACCGTGCAGTTCAAAAGTCATCATATTTCTCCTATCGCACTATTAGTATTTGTCATCCTCTTTCCTATTAGTCCCCCCTTCTCCCTCCGCCCACCAAATACGCCGTATCTCTCTCTCTCTCACTCACTCACTCACTCACTCTCTCTCTCACTCTCTCTCTCCCTCTCCCCTCTCTCTCTCCTAGGCATATCCCATCCCCCCAATCATCCACTCACCTCTAATGGCTCTAATACTCAATTACGCACCTCTATCTCACCCACTTTTCGAACTCGCTGACCTCCCTTTTGGCCTCCATCCCTCCCCCCCTTTTCTTGACTACGAAACTCATTGGGTAGCAATGGAGGCTTCCTTCTGTACGTATGCACTAGAAAAACAAAAAAACAAAAAAAGCAAAAAAAACAAAAAAACAAAAAACAAAAACAACAAAAAAAAATGATTTCACATTCACAATGGTGCAGTTGCAAGGGTCTGGAAATGTTGTGTTTTTTGTATTGAAAATGAAAGGTCCATAGTTAAACTTATCAACAAAACAAGATGTTGTTGATATCAACGCGAGCACAATAGAGGGCATAAAAGTGCGAATGCACGAGAAATAAACGACTTACCTTAAAAAATATCTTAAAAAACAATACAAATAAATGGAATTTAACATGATCTGTACTACCTAGATGTGGCAGTTGTAAGGGTCTGAAAAGTAGTGTTTTTTATGAAAAAAATGAAAGGACTTTGGTGAGCTGAGAACCAAGATGCCTTTGGTTTCTAATAAAAAGCCCCATTGCTCCGACGATAAGATTTTGGCCCATAAAACACATTGGTTTAAATGGGAAATGGGAATTCCGGGTAGTGACGTCACTACGAACACGGTTTTTTACAAGTTTACACACGTGTATCTCCAAAACCGGGACACTAAAGTGATGAAAAACCAAAGTGCCTTTTGGTTGCCCATAATGGTGCCCATTGTTCTCAGCTCATCAAATACAATCACTTTCTTGATAAAAAAAAAAAAAACAACAAAACAAAATTTCAGACCCTTGCAACTATGCCCCAATGGTAAATTCCAATTACCTATTTCAGTGGTAAAAAAATAGAGCCCTCAGTAGGTTTCATTATATTAACAAAACGGAATGGTTATTGGTTAATCAAGAAATGATTGTTGTTAAACTAACAAAATAGATTGTTTAATCAATTAACAAAATTTGATTGCCATTATGCATCAATAATAACTGCAAAAAGGTGATTATTGCCAAAACCCCGCTTGTTATCGACCCCCTTCCCCCTCTATCGATTCAGCTTGGAAAATGGAGTCGATCGCCTTCAAGGGTTATCTTATCTTTTGCAATTGGACCGTTTCACACATAACATTACATGACTCATCACATGGCCGCAATCAAATATCAAAATAATTATTATTGAATATTTCTAAAAAAAAAAAAAAAAAAAAAAAAAAAAAAAAAAAAAAAAAAAAAACCAATAATAATAAAAGTTCCTCTGGGAAATGGTAAAAGCAACTTATCTACAAAATTGTGATGTGTATGGACGATTGGTTCAGAAATTATGCTGAGATACAGACAGACAGTGAGACAGACATCTGCGCCATTGCAATACTTTCTCAATTTCTAACTTTGTTAGTTGTAAGAAAGTAAAAACCAGTGGCGACGCGTGATATTCGGCAACGTAGCATTTTGTCCATACATATGAAGCCACTCAAAAGGTCGAATCTGATAGACCCGACGAATCCCTCGATAGTTCGATACTTTTCGGTGGTTTCAATGGACCAAATGAAACGATGCCAGACTGCACGCTTCGCCATTGTAAATAAAAAACGCCTGGCGACTTCAACGCTGCGTAGCAAAGACTTTTGATTATTCAGAGAATATCCTAGGGAAATCCGGCGGCTCTCTATATCATTTCATGCAGCGAATGTTTCAAGAAAATCCGTTGACATTCGGGATCCTAGATTACATTCGGTAATTGAAAAATTTTATCTCGACTCGGCGATCTGTTGAACCGAGTTTTCCAGAAGGGAACCAACTGCTATAGTTTCCAGTGTCCGTGGTTTCACCATAGAACTTGAAGAGAAACAGAAGCGAAACTGCGACCCGGTTTGGGTCACGCCTTCAAGGTGTCATGGCCGACTTGGTTAATACCCACCGAGTGACCCATTGTCTCTTATGGGAGTTTCGCTTCTGTTCCTCTTCTTATTCTATGCTGTTTCACTCCGTGGAGCTTAGTCCAATAGGGCTCTTGCAAACTTTTGCTGTAAGCAAATGAATAGCATGTAAACAAAGACAAAGTTAAAATGTTTTCTTAGGCTCCATGTCAGGCTCAGACATCGGTTCCGCGTGCGCGGGCTTTTTAAAATGGTCCCTACTACCAGCTAAGCAAAATTACAGTTACAATTTTTGATTTAAGGTTAAAAATATGAGGCAAACCAAAGAGTAAACAAGAGCCGCAATTGAATGGAAGGCCTGCGTGGTCAACGTAGATAAGGGATCGGAACGCGGGCTGGCTTCTGATTGGCTGCAACGCGTGGAGCAAAAATGACTCGGGGTATAGGGAAAATAACACGGGATTTTCGTTCCGGGGCGTTTATCTCGAAACCTAAGCAAAATAATATCTAAACAATTTATACGAGTCGATTCAGCAAATTTTTCCGAACAATTTGATAGGTCATAAGTGCCACTTTATTGCAAATTCGAAAAGACTGTTTCAGTTTAAAAGTACGCACAATAGTGAGTTACTCAAACACTGCTCAAACACACGCCAAGCATGTAATCACACTATTGTGCGTACTTTTAAACTGAAACAGTCTTTTCAAATTTGCTATAAAGTGGCACTTGTGACCTATCAAATTGTTTGGAAAAATCTGCTGAATCAACTCGTACAAATGGTTTAGATATCATTTTGCTTAGGTTTTGAGATAAACGCCCCGGAACGAAAATACCGTGTTATTTTCTCTATACCATGAGTCATTTTTGCTCCACGCGTTGCAGCCAATCAGAGGCCAGCCCGCGTTCCGATCCCTTACCTACGTTGACCACGCAGGCCTTCCATTCAATTGCGACTCTTGTTTACTCTTTAAGGCAAACAAATTAGAATCAGATCGCCCATGCTTGCCACACTTTAGAATAGGACTTTTAACACGTATCAGCCTCTTCATTGATATACTTCGATGGTCTAACTCACTATACGAGCTTTTTAAAATCCCTGACGACAACAACAGCAACGTAATAAAAATAACAAGGTTTATAAAAATGGACAGTTAAAAAAGTATAACTGATCATAAATACAGGAGGAACAGAGGCGGAAAGAAAGAAAAAAAAGTAGGAAGGAAAAAAGAAGAAAAAAAATAGAGCGTTGTGGAAGTATAGTGTACCTTTAAGTCGTTGGACATATATCTATATATATTCATCGATGGAGGAGAAGAGGAGGGGAGCTGAGTTGCGCGCTGCCGTCACTTCGCCAGAATCAGGAGGGGCGCATGGAGAGGGGGGAGGAGGGATGAATAAGGATCATAATCGGTGGGGAGGTGGATGAGGTTGTTGTTTTGAATCTTTTGAAGTCAAAAATTATACAGTTGTGAGCACATTAGAAATCAAAGATGCGTAAAATTTGTCCCGGTCACTTTATACCTCCGTCATGTCATTCTCCTCTTCCTCTCTCTCTCTCTCTCTCTCTCCATACATAACATAACCAGCTCATCTCTCTTTCTCTCTCTTTCTCTCTCAATACCTTTAGGGTGTTATAATAAACCCCATTTAACAAGGGACCGCGCTGCTTCTGACTGCAGCTGTTTAGTGCGCCGCGCCGCACAGTGGAGGGAGTCAATGGGAGGGATCGGACATGGAAAAATATGACTAAAATTTGTAAATTTGAACGTTTTTACACTTAAAAAATTACTATAAAGGGTGGTTCTTGTAAGAAATTTTACAATAAAATCAATGAAACTACTTTCAAAAGTCTACGTTGTGTATTGACAAAGATATAGGTATTTTAAAGTAGTCACGCCATGTCCCGCCTGTCTCATAGACTGGTTCCACTGTACGCCAGTGCAAGCGGCCTTACAGTATTTAATACGATGCCCTTATCTGTATCTGTATCGTGGTCCCTTTTTCACAATAATAATATCGACCTGAATAAGTGTAAGCCCCCCCCCTCTCCTCCTCCGCTGTCTTCGCTAAAAAGACAGCTAGGAGCAAAAACTTGCCCCCATCTGAGCAAGGCGAGCGGTGTGATATTCATCGGCCCGCCGCGCCATCCAATTTGGTGTAATTTGTGTTAGTTTTCAAAAACGTTAAAAGCGGTGGCTATTGTCACCAAGCGGCATTTATCCGACATTTGACACCGATCTTATACGCATATGGAACATATTTATATGGATATATTGTCCTTCTCTCTCTCTTTGCTCATTTGAACGCATGTGTTAGAAAAGGATGGATATAGGGGCTGTCACGTGATTTCAGCCCCTGTTGCTATCCTTTTCTGACACATACGTTCAAATGGGTAAAGAGAGAAAGAGAACCAATTCCTGGCCACGGCTGTGTCCACACTCACACATATAGACGGGATGAATAGTGCGCACACTCTCGCTCTCGCAAGCATATATATATTTATCGGAACCGTTTCATTCATAAGTAGAGTATTTTACTATTTTTATAGCGTCGTCGTCCTCTCTGCTGTCCCCCGAGTCAATAGATTCGCATTGACTTCCAATAATACTCGGCCGAGGACTAATTCTGATTCCCTCACCTGAGGATCTTTTTCTAACCCCTGCCTAGCTCTCTTCCTGTTTTCCTTCCCTCCGGTTTGAGCTGCGCTTATACAATGCAATGAGACGAGGATTTGATTGTTCAGGAACACATTTTATAACGTGATGGGTTGAAGAAAGTAGAGTCCATATATACTATGAGAGTTGCGCCACGTCAGAATCCATTTCTGATTGGCTCTCAGATTTAGGCTGTCAAGGAAGCCCCAAGAGGCAAATGCAAATGGCGAAGGGTTTGTTTATACTTTCAGCGTACTCGCTTTCATTACACATTTGAAGAAACAGTGTCCGCGGTAATTATTGTTAATTTTTCCTCTCCTTGAATGATATTCTAGGGAGAACATAATCTCTTTCAATAACGACCGTAATGGGGCAGTTGCAAGGGTCTGAAATGTTGTGTTTGTTATAAAGAAAATGATAGTATTTGATGAGCTGAGAACAATGGTGCCTTTGGTTTTTTCCTAAGTGTCCCGGTTTCGGAGATACACAAGCGTAAAGTTGTAAAAAATCGTGGGCGTAGTGACGTCACTACGCGGAATCCCCATTTAAAACAATGTATTTTGGGCCAAAATCCCATTTCCGGAACAATGGGACTTAACTAGAAACCAAAGGCATTTTTCTTCTCAGCTCATCAAGCACTTTAATGTTCTTTATAAAAAACACAAAAATTTAGACCCCTGCAACTGCCTTATTGTCGAGAATCGGAACCTAACCTATTAAGAGATAGCGAAATAGAGGCAACAGCGCAGAGGCAAATGGCTATCCACCATTAGCAACTTGCCTCTTTGGGGGCTCCATTGATCCGCTTCTTCTTCTTCTTCATCTTCTTCATTTTGATAGGCATGGCGCAACTCTCATAGTATTATGGACTCTAGAAGAGAGGACAAAAAAAATGAAAGAAACAAACAAAAAAGTAAACAAAACAAGGAAAGTCCGATATATTTGGTTAAAGTAAGAATTAAACCAAAAAAACAATAACAACAACAAAAACAATGAAAAAACAAAAGTTAACTTTCTTTTAAAGCAAATAGTTAAAATTAACTCGCTAAAACCCAAAATAATTTTTTTTTTTTTTTTTTTTAAAAATAAAAATATAAATGAATAAATAAAAAAAAAATTGAAAAAACGATGAGGTTGAGAAGCAAATAACTCATTAAAATCCAAAATAAATTAGAAGAGAAAAAAAATTAAAAAAATGAATCTTAATGCTTTCTTTTGGATTTTACAGGGTAAACCGCACTTTCCCGCTTATTCTGCTGAAAAATGGGGCTCTTGCAAACTTTTGCAACACAGCTGATTAATCGTTGTAGCAAAAGTTTGCAACAGATCCGCATTGTTAATTGTTTGACTCTCCTAGAGCTCCATGAAGCCTCGTGTCGGTTCCTTCTAAACAATATTTCCATCAAGGGACTCTAGTCAAAATGTTCCTACCGCGGGAAAAAAATGCCGAGGTGCTGATTTTGCATACACAATAAACTGAAGGCGCTGGAGAAAATATATTTTTTCAAGCGTTATAACCATTTTGAGTCGCAATTATCATGAATAAAAAACTGCAATTGTATGAGGCAGACCTAATCACAGAAACGAGTATATTCGGACAAGGTATTGAGAGGGTTAACCGAATGAAAAAAAAAAAAAAAAAAAATCATGAACCGAACTAAAAGCACAATTTTCTTCAAGAGCCTCAATTTCAAAACTACAAATTGATCATTGTATCGGTGCGGTGTACCCTCGATCCTTCAACGTACAAACTTATTTTCTCTCAGTTTTAATACCTCTGTCCAATTATTGAAGTAGGTATAAATATCTACATATATATGATAAATACTCTAAACATTAAAATGGGGAAACAAGGCTAAAATCAAACACGGAAAAACACGAGACGTTTCAAAGCATTACTGATCCATTGCTAATGGGGCAGTATAATGCTTTGAAACATCTCGTGTTTTTCCGTGTTTGATTTTAGCCTTGTTTCCCCATTTTAATGTTTAACGTATTTATCGTATTGGGCTACTTAAAATTTGTTCATCCATATATATGATGTATAGATTTGCTTCCTCGCAAAGCTGGCCATGTAATCGCGAGTTGAACGTGACACATGTTGCATGTTAGTGAAAGAAAAACGGCACAAAAAATAAAATAAAATAAGAAACTGCATGATCCTTGTTTGGGATGGGCGGAAGGGTGCGGAGCGGAAGGGCGTTCAAAAACTATAACCCATTCATAATATTTTGTAAGCCAATGAGGTGCACGGTGGCGGGGCCTGACCGGTCGAACACGCAGTAGTGCGGTTGGATGTTGTATGACTCAATGACTGCCGATTCTCATCCATCAAAAAGTATGTCATCCTCCATTCAAACTTCAGACCGCTTAATTGATCGATCAGACCGGATTTCAACGTAACGTGTGCCAAATCGTGTGGTATAGAGATGAAAAAAAAAAGAAGAATAATTAGGTAACCGGATAGAGGATAGTCTCTATACAAAAGCTTTTTGACTTTGACGATACTTTGAGGGAGGCCGGCATTACATCTAATTTTTATAGTTCTCTTGTCAGGCAATTCTCCTCCCCCCCCCCCTTGTGACAACGCGCAACGTTTAAAACGATGAATGGAAAACATTGGGTTTTAAGCGATGGCGCGCGGTTGGATTAGGTACCTACACTGGTGGTTCTCTGCGGATTCTCTAAAAACTCCTGGACTTAAAGGATTTTTTTTTTTTTTTTTTTGTTGTTGTATAGTTTGCGACTTTGCTTCCGTTGGATTCATGGTGGGCTCTAGCTGCCACTCTGGCTCTTGCAGATTCAGGATTGGGGCTGTTGCATACTTTTGCTGTAAGTGCGATTTCAGTGTTGATTCAGCACTGAAAAAAAAAAATACAATTTTAAGTGTACTAACTTACTTAGAAGTATGGTCAAGGCTTAAACATTCTTAGTTTTGCCGTTTGAAATTGTTAAATCAGCCCCGTGTTGCTTTAATTTAACTATTTTAAATGGTAAAACGAAGCATTTTTAGTCTTGACCATACCTTTAAGTAAGTAAATACTTAACAATTCCCCCCCCCCCCTAGTGAGATGTAAAAACCTGCAATAATAACGATGGTAGCGCACTAAAAAATCACAAAATCCACTTCTAAATTCATAAAATTATTTTAAATGCGCGCGTGTAATGGCAGCATTGGACATTAATCATGGGAGATCCTTATTTTAATTTCGTCACCCTCTCTACGCTGACAAAGAAGATTCACAGAGTACCTAATTAGACACCGGAGTTTTGATCCATATAGCGAATTTTCGCGATCGAATATCATAAACAAACAATACCAACCTATAACTACATATTCGAGGAAACTCAATTGTGTTTTTAGATGTGTTTTCGGGGCATCGATGGCATCAATTTGATTTTGAATTTACCTCCGGACTTGAATTCAAAATCGAATTGATGCCATCGATGATTTAAAACACCGAAAAAGTTCGAAAAACACGATCCAGTTTCGTGTCATCCACTGTTTTCATGCGTAGGTTGGCAATGGTTTTGTCGAATATATTCGTCGCGAAAATTCGCTAACATCCGATCAATGGTACCGTGAGACCTGGCGCGATGTCAAAGGAAATTCGCTTCTTATCGGTCACTTCTTGCACATGCTTCACTATAGCAGTGCCGAGTATGTATTCAGTAGGGGCGGGATTTAGGTTATACTTACCGAAGTCTTCGGTACTTAAATTCCCTGGTAAAAATGACGACTATAACCGTTCCAAAAACGACTATAAACATAGTTGGCCAACTATGGATTATAGTTGGCCAACTATAGATTATAGTCGGCAACTATGTTTATAGTCGTTGTTGGAATAGTCGTATAGTCGTCATTTTTACCAGGGTTCTAGTGAAGAATTCGGTACTTAGGACCGAACATTTTGGTTCCTTCAACCAAAATCTTCGGTGATCAAAATAAACCGAATCTTCAGTTCTAACAACCGAAGCATTTTTCTCTGGGCAGCTTTATTTAGAGTAAAGTATTTTTTTTTTTTTTGCTTTTTTTGTTTTTTGTTTTTTTGCAAAATCTGGTAACTGGTAGCATTGTTCCCGGAAGTGCATGAGGTCAACCGGGGTATTTCCGGCCAGAGACAAATAGAGACAGTCACAGCCCAAAGCTTAAATTTGAGGCTGGTGTCCTCCTTCTAGCTCATTTTTGGTCGAGACTCATCGAAGCAACATCCAACAGTCACCAAACAGGGTATCTTTTTCGATAAATCCGGCAGCTCTGTCCCAGGAAGGAGTCGATATGGGGAAAAAAAATCTAAATTTTCCGCGAACATTACTATGGCAGTTAAATATCAGTATACAGCTGGCAACTATGAATGAGTGTATTTCTGAATGAGTGCACGCGCGTTAGTCTGCGCGGCAGAGCGGAGCTGATGAAAGGGGGCCATATTTACTTTACACAATCATCATCCTCCTTTTATATCCTATTAAAGCCGGCGGCTCGGCGCGCAGTGCAGATCTCGCTCCGCCCCAAAGGAGGCCCCAACTTGGTCCCCTCTCACCTGATAGATAGAGGCCGCCCTGCCCTGACTCTCGCGATTCGCGAGGTATAAGGGAGCAGGGGAAATTGTGAGGAGGAAGGGGGGGGTAATTTACCGGCAGTGGAGTGTATTATAAAGTAATATTTTATGAAGATATTCCTCGGTTTTTTTTTTTTTTTTTTTTTTTTTTTTTACAGGTCTTTGACGCCGAAAGACGCCATGCCATGCCATGCCATGGACAGCTGGACGAATTGACGAACTATTACACATTTACACAGCACTGCCTCGCGTCAGAATTGCAGTCCGTGCTTGGCTAATGATCAACCTATTATGTTGTAAAATATAATTATATTTTATAATCTCTGTTTTTTTTTGTTTTTTTTTGTTTTTTTTTTGTTTGTTTTTTTTTTTACCGTCATTATTATTATAATGCCGCGTCTTGAGCGACATCAAAGTTCGCTAACTCTGCCCACACATTATTGCGCGAAATGCTGTTGCTGTGACTCATAGTTTCTATTTAGATAATTTTATAATGTTTTCACACGCCACAGTATTTTATAGAGATTTCCACTATGATTACAGAGCCTTGAAAACGCTATAGGTGAATGTTTTTCTGCTTTTGTCGGCCACCTTGGCTGCAAATTTTGAACTGCGCGCTACTGAATTTGTGGCGCGAAGTTAGATGAGCAATGAACATACCTGTATAATTTACAACCTTGGTACATTACCAAAATTCTCGTGTTTGAACCATAGTTCTTGAAAATTTTGAGGGAATTCTAGTTCTGTACAATGAGCTATAACTTTAGAGTGGCACATGCACATCAAGGAACGTTCCGCTGGTTCATTGTTGTCACCTAGGGCACCGCCATCTTGCCGTAAAAATCGATTTTGAGATTAAATTTGTAGGTCGTTTCCGGTCGTTCCGTAATTAAACTTGGGCATCGCCGGAAACGACCTACAAAGTTTAACCTCAAACTTTGGAATCTGTCGTCCAAATTCCGCTTTTTCCCGGGATTCCTTCTACCCTGTGTGGCACAAGGTGGACCAACCAATCCACTATGCCACACTAAAGTTATAGCTCATTGTTCTACAGCCATATTCTGGTACTAAAACCAGAATTTCCTGGTCAAAGAACTGGACTCTATGTAGTTCACTTATCGTTGTGCTTGTGGTAGGTAATATTACTAGAATTTAGGAATTACTTTTTTCAGCGTAGAAATGTAAGTTTATGTTTGAAAGCAAAATAAAATTATTTTTTTGCCTTCCTTCAAAATTCACGCGCAGTTTTTAAAATTTAAAGATTGTAATGGGGCAGTTGCAAAGTTCTGAAATGTTGTGTTTTTTACAAAGCATATGATAGTACTTGTTGAGCTGAGAACAATGGTGCTTTTGGTTTTTTCGTAAGTGTCCAAGTTTTGGAGATGCACACATTCAAAGGTGTAGAAAATCGTGGGTGTAGTGACGTCACTACGCGGAATTCCCATTTGAAACAATGTATTTTGGGCCAAAATCTCACACGGAAAAAAAACTACGGTGAAATTAACCATTCGATAGCTGATTTTGGCACCTGCTAGATTTTAAGGCAATATCAACCAAAAGTATACTATGTTTTGACTAGGTACTAGGTGATGTTACCTGATTGCATGTCGAATTTACTCAAAGTATCGGTAAATGTACCATACTTCTGGTCAAGTTTACCATAACATCTAGCAGGTGCCAAAATCAGCTATCGTATGGTTAATTTCACTAATCTTTTTTTTCCGTGCATCTCCGGAACAATGGGACTTAACTAGAAACCAAAGGCATTTTTATTCTCAGGTCATCAAGGACTTTCATTTTCTATGTAAAAAACGCAACATTTCAGACCCTTACAACTGCCCCATTGTTTATGAAATTTCCGCTTGAAGGAAATGGATAAGTTGCGGTCTTTGTGGGTTAAAATGTTATTCTTCAGTTCATAACTTTGCTTATAAATAGTAACTAGAAACCTGAAAATGCCGCGTTCACAAGTTTTTTCGAAGAGTAAATCAAGAATCCGTACAAGATGATGGGAGTCTGGCATCAAATGTGTGTTGTTGATTTGACGGTCTCTAATTTACTGGTATAAAGACTATGCGGGCCCAGTGAAATCGCTCTAACCCTTTCCGTCACAGTGTCCATTATAAGGAACGACATTTTATATATGGAGCCTCATGGAAATTCGGAAAAATTGACTCACATATGAAATCATATGAGAAAAGTTCGTTCAATTTAATGATAAAGGTTTCAGACTGCAGTGACACTTCTTTCATAATTCGTGACAGAAAGGGCTAATAGAGATTTAACGTGAGATTTACAACTTTACCTCATTTTACGTTAATAATAATTTAAATTAATAAGCAATAATTTCAAGAAAATGGTTACTCCTCACCCTCGGAAAATTCGAACTATGTACTTTGTTGAGGCTCTAACGAAGAGTTTGAAGCTTCGTTGTATATCCCTTCATTGAATTCTTTAACAGAAAAAGAAGAATCTGAAAATGAAATAATTTTCCGTATACTTACACCACTCTTCGCTCGGGTTGCGGACCGAGTAAGTGGTGTAGCCGTTGTTTTACCAGTTTTCTTGTTTTAGTTTCACCAAGATGGTTTTAAAACAAGAAGCGGATCTAGACAATTTTTCTGGGGGGGGGGGGGGGGGGGGGGCACGCTTACGATATTTTTTGTAGCGTCGCAAGAAGCAGTTTCTGGCTATTTTCTGTTGTAAAACGTCAAAACAAGAGGCCTCTGATTTGGGGGGAGGGGGCGTACCACCGGCCACCTGAATCCGCCACTGTTTGAAACGCATATAAAATTTAGTGACTGAAGAAAACCCGCCGATTTCATAAACATAACCAAAGATGTAGTAACGGATTAAAGACAGAAAAATTACTCCAAATTTTATTTAAAAACGTATTCTTTTTTCAGAAATTTTCTGTTAATTTTTCTATGAGGAGGTATGTAAGACCCATCAATACCTCCTTCATATCCTCAAAAACATATAGGTAGGTAGAATTTCCTAAAGCTGAAGATAAAGGAGCAATCATATTCTTGAATAAGCTGTAAGTGAAGCAAAAACGCAAATTCCATGCAAAATCTCCATAAGTGCGGCAAATTACCTGCAATTTCAGGGCCCAGACTTGCTGGCCAATCAGAGACCGTCAAATTGATATTGACGTTTGATTTTCGCCCTATTCTTCTATAATCTCGTTGCGGCACTCTTGTTTACTTTTCGGTTGTCTCTATCACAACTACTGCAACAAAAAACGCCTTCATTTCTTGAAATATGCAATTCCACTGCATGAATGTATTGCTAACTACATACACATAAAATTGAAGGCGCCTAGACTGAATGCCAGTTGCGCGGGAAGAAAGTGTGCGATAGCAAATACGGAACATTTGGTTGAGGTACAGTATCATGATCCAACCTCTGGTTGTTTGCACAACCGAAGCCAGGAATTTGTCTTTCTCTCTCTCTTTGCTCATTTGAACGCACGTGTTAGAAAAGGATAGAGCGAGGGACTGTCACGTGACTTTAGCGTCTTTAGCCCCCTGTTTCTGTCTTTTTCTAACACATGCGATCAAATGGACTAAAAGAGAGAAAGACAAATTTCTGGCTACGGTTGTGCATAGTTGTTTGACCAGAAATTCCCTGCGTTTCGCTGTAATTTCGACCGTTCGCTCACAAATTCATGGAGAGAAAAACATCAATTATATACGTAATCAGGAGAATAATGGACTCGCACCGCGTCTAAAAAGATCCGATTCCTCAAACAACTTTGGGACGTTAAGAATACGCTCCAAATTTTGAACGCACGGATGTACGGCAGGACAAGGAAAACCCGAAGGCTTATGGCATCAATTAGCAAGGGAGACGGGCATACCAATAGGTACACAGGATAATTCTCTCTCTCTCTCTCTCTCTCTCTCTCTCTCTCTCTCTCTCTCTCTCTCTCTCTCTCTCTCTCTTCTCATTTGAACGCATGTGTTAAAAGAGGATGGATGGAAGGACTGTCACATGACTTCAGCCCCAGCGTTTATCTTTTTCTAACACATGCAGTCAAATGGGCAAATAAAGAGAGAAAGAGAGAGAGAGAGAAAGGGGGGGGGAGGGGAGAGAAATTTAGACTGATTGTGAGAAGCGGACACCGGAAGCACTGACGTATTATGTAGGTAAGGTTTCGTGTGCGCGGCCACTCTGTATTGTTATTGCTTGTTATTGTAGTTTTATTATTATTAATGATGGATGACTGCATCTACGGGGCGACAAATGACACTCGATGTTTCTAAATATATGGGGTAGAAAAAGAGGTTGACGGAGGGAGAGAGAGAGAGAGAGAGAGAGAGAGAGAGAGGAGCGATGTGCATGGCGGACAAAGCGCGGTGTGCATCAAATGCACTCATTCAGGTTACGCGTTACAGCCTCATTAGAATTGCATTATCTCTCTCTCTTTCTCTCTCTCTCTCTCTCTCTCTCTCTCTCTCTCTCTCTCTCTCTCTCTCTCTCCCTCTGGTCGTCGGGACATTTCTATGAACTTAATTTGAAGTCTTGGTACTAGGATAAATGGGAACCCCCTCTGATTTGAACATTTATTTTTGCTTACCAACGCATCATGAGCGCCCCCTCGGGCACTCCCCCCTAGAATTCATAAATAATCAAAACTCCAAAATAAAAAATAATAGGAACTGAAGAAAAATAATATATTAATTAGACGAATATTAATTTAAGCCACTCTAAAACACTTGTGCTTTTGTTTATAACCTATTTCAAATGTATTTGTCAACTTTTTTTTTTTTTTTTTTTTTTTTTTTTTTTTTATTATTATTTTTATATTTTTTAAACATTTAAAGGTTATAGCAAATATGAGGCAAATAATCCGAGCCTGTGTGAAAAACGTCCATAAGAGATTATCATCATAATATAGGCTACCTTCGTGAAGTTTCAATATCGCGCCCCACAAATCTTCTCTATCGCTATGGCTCGGAGGTTCCCTCTCTTTACCGTTTGGGTGGAAGAGGAGGAGTTAACGTTCGGGGGCACCAGCCCCCCTCTCAGTGGCGTCACTGTCGCGAAAGGGTTACCTACAGGGCAGCCCAGGGTTCTACATTTGAAAGAAATTTCCGCAGTGGTGTTGGGGGGGGGGGGGGGGGGTTACCCTTGTCCCGGGGGATGTAAAATCATTGGATACAAGCAAAAAAAAAAAAGGTCGTAGAGTTCATAATTTTGATTGGCGGCAAATCATCATGGGTAATTGTAAATAAATAAGTAAATAAATAAATAGAATAAGGTAATAAAATTCATAATTTTGATGGGCGGCGATTCGCGGAGGGCGCAAAATTGCAATCGTGCCCTCTCTCCAGAAACCTCGACACGCCCCTGCATTTCGGTCCCTATGAGACCCAATGGAATCCGCTTCTCTAGCCTCGACGTCGATGTCAATATCTGACAGAAAATGACGTGATCGAAGTGCCATAACCGGAAGATATATTAAACGAATTCATCTGCAGCCGTTGAGGGCGGTCGGAGTTAGTTCATGGTAAGCCGCGGTCGTCTCTTCATATCTTCATTGAAGAGAGGAATGGGCGATACCGGGAGCCGCCGGCACAGAGTGACGTTGATTTATAGGTCGGTCAACGTCTATGATTTGTGGTGTCCCCAGGCGTCGGTCGTCGCATCGCGTCGCCTTATTGCTTGTCGTGATTGTGCCCACATCAGGGAGTCAAAACCAAAAGCCGGAGACTAGTAAACCGAAAATCTTCAAACATGCACTATGATGCGAAGTCGATTAATTGTCGCCTAGCAGTTCAACGGTTTGCTCCAAGCCCCCCCCCCCCTCACTATACACACAGCGCCCGATCGTCAAGAGTCACGACACGACGTGACCGGTGACCGACAGATCAACCGTTTGGTCACAAAGTCACCAACCCAAACAATTATCCGGAAGAGCTAGACGCGCCGCAGAGTGGGCAAAGATTACCGATTTGGCGGTAAAAAAAATAGACAAATAAAATGGGGCAGTTGCAACTTTGCAAGGTTTTGAAATTTGGTGTTTTATACAAAGAAAATGATGGTACTTGATGAGCTGAGATCGACAGTACCTTTGGTTTTTTCCTAAGTGTCCCCGGTTTGGAGATACGAGCGTGTCAAGTTGTAAAAAACCGTGTGCGTAGTGACGTCACTATACACGGAATTCTCATTTAAAACAATGTATTTTGAGCCAAAACCTCATCTCCAGAACAATGGGACTTAATTAGAAACCAAAGGTATCTTTCTTCTCAGCTCATCAAGTACTTTCATTTTCTTCATAAAAAACACAACATTTCAGACCTTTGCAACTGCCCTATTGATCTAATCTCGCCGTTTAACAGCTTCTCGGACATGGTTTGACTCACTCAAACCGCACTCCTAACAGATTATTCTAGCTGGAAAAAGTACACACAGAGTCTAAAATCAGTACAGTTTCAAAATTAGGATTGTTTCAGGCCCTTTTGTTTTGCTGATTTTTGGCCGCCAAATTTCAAAATTTGGCCAACTGTGCGCCGCGCTGGTTGTTGTCAAATCAGCACAGTGCACTTTGGTTTGAGATCGGAAAAAAAGTGGCCGAAAATAAGTGAAAAAAAAGAAGGAAAAAAAACCCCCATCAAAAAATATCGTTTTCAAGTTTTTCAGTCTGCTTTAAAACTTTTCAGAGACATTGCGAGGTCAAAATTCCTTGATAAAAGTGCCCTATATGATTAAAATTGGACTTTGAAAGTTTATAAAGAAATGAGAAATTGATGAGAAATTTAGATCCTGATTTTTGGCCACTTTTTGGCGATCTCAGGCCATAGTGCAGTGGCATGACGAGGCCGCTTTGGTCGCTTAGCTGTTTACATGGCCACTGGTGTTTTTCTGAAACCAAGAAAAATCGGTTCAAAAAAAAAAAAATTCATACCCCTTATCGAATAAGTTGCGGGACCTCAATAAGAGCTTCCGATCAAAATTCTCAGGGTATTAAAGGATAGACACTAAGAACATAAGATTATATCGGGCGCCTTCAGTTCATCGTATAGGCAATTCCAACTCCCCCGAGTACGAATTGTTAACTAACTTCCCTATACAAACAGAAGAGTGACGTTCTTTTGAACTAAGCTGATCTATAAAGGGTTGACAAGCGTGTCAAATCAGAAGAAATCTTCCTGCGCCTTCAATTCACAGTTTATGCAAAAACCGAACCATCATGTAGGAATAGTAATCTCATAACAGCTGCATTTTATTGATGGAACTTGGGGAGCACAGATGCTCGGTTAAGGCTATGGAACGCTAATCTTGTCCAGTTGTCCCCGTGACGAATACAGAGAAGTTGTCATTCTCAAAACTTGCGATTACTTAAATAAAAATTAATTGCAATAGTTCAATTGAGGACCTGGGTGCTAGAAGGACTTGTGCATCACACCAGTGTTTCATTAGCACCTCAGTATACTCTTTCTTTCCAGGGAGAGAAAATATTTGTATATTTCTGAAAAGTTTTCTGAGAATTATTCCAAAGACATAATGTCTGGAATTATTCACAGTTTTTTGTTCAATCTGCAAGAAAAATTATGTCTTTGCAACATTATAAAAAAAAAAATAAAGTAGGAAATGAGATAGTAAAACCCTGCAATGAATAGAGGCGTCATTTCGAGTTCGACTGGGGGGGGAGGGGGGGCAAAAAGGTGGTGACCTTTTTTTGTTTTGTTTTTTGGGCAGTATAATTTTAGAGCCGTACAATCCTGCTACCCTATATTTATACGGCCCTAAATTCCAACAAAACTTGTTTGTGACCACCAAATTTTAGTTTGAATTTTTTTTTTCTACACCAAAAAAGAAGTCAGCACTTTCTTACTTACAGCCAACTCTTGGGGGGAAGGGGGGGGGGACCTTCCCCCTGCGAATGACGCCACACTGGCAATGAAGAAGTGCCCTCCTTGCACCCAGGTCCTCAATTGCCAGGTCTTGCACTCTTTTCTATTGAGAATTCAAGAACTGGAAAATTAAAATATCCAAATGTCTGTTTACAAAAACTCATGTTTTCACAAATTCCACCGAAAATATAGACATTTTAAAAACTAATCGCCTCAAGCTCTCTTCAGAACAAGTAGTGCTTGACAGGATTCTGTTTTGTGATAGGTCCTTCATCCACGAATTTAACCCGTCCTCCATTTTCTCCAAATCTCTGTCACGCGGCACCCATGCTCCTCTGAGTGAAGAAGAGGCGGGATTCACTCCTCACTTTTTCTTGAATTTCCTTTTTAAAAAAAATTTTTTTTTCTTCTTTCAAAAATTGTCTTTTCTTTATACGTAATCCTACTTCTGATCGATTCATTAACATTGATTGCTTAGAGTAGACGCATTTTGAGTATCGGGTTCTGACAAAGTGACAAGTGGTGGTGCCTGTTTCCAAATTGCATCAAAACATATCGATGAGCGTTTGGTTAGCACAGAGTTTTGACTCTTTACTTACCAACCGCTCACTGATGTGTTTTGATGCATTTCGGAAGCAGGCACCGCTACTTGTCACTTTGTCAGTACCCGATACTCAAAATGTGTCAGCTCTAGCTATGACAAAGTTGCTCATTCTTTAACTCATTACTTCAACATTGCTCAGCTTTTTACTCAATGGAGGAATTTCTCTGTTAAGCCTAATTTTCAACTTATAACTCATGTATAATCGTATTTTCTTGTATGTGCATCTATGTATTTTCCCAAATACTCTGTAACTTGGTTTAACTATTATTATTATCATTGACCTGTACCATACAGTTTTCCTGTCCTACGTACCAATTAGCAACAAATCTATAAATAAATAAAAAATAAATAATTAACCAAATTTATTAGGGAATTTTAAGCTTCTTTCCCAATGACATCCCTGATCTTCACAGTTCTTGAATAATTCCAACAATAATTGAGTCTCGAGATTTCCTCTTTTTTATAAGAGATATTTTTTTGAGAGAATAATTTAAAAAAAATTGAAAAAAGTAAAAAAAAAGTAAAAATAAAAATAAGTAAATGAACTTAAAAATAAATGAAATAAAATCAGAACAAAGAATACAAAGTTTTGACATTTTATTCTCGAAGAAACAAAAATGTTGGCAATAAGCAAAAGGCAAATACTTGCAGCTAAAAAGGAATCGCGAAAACTGAAATGGGCAAAAGGCAAGGGATTACAGTATTAACAAGAGGACAGAGCCTTCCAGGTTACAAAGGGATATTAAGGCTCAAGGGCATCAAAGAGTTTGCTGATTGATCCACAAATAATGAGAATAAAAAACCAGAATATTTGAAAAAACAAGTCGAAAAAACTGTACAATAAATTTTATTACATATCTGGTTCTTATAAAACTATTAAAACAGATCTGAGTCAAGATTAGAATCTATACTAAAGCCAGGATCTTCAGGTCTCCATTTACAACCAGCTTTTCTTCTACCTAAATACCGATTATACTGTTCTTCGATGGTGGAAAATCGTTTGATCTTAGCTCTGAACTGAGCAGGAGTCCATTGCCACTTGTTTCTACTATCAGCTGCCATTTTCTGAAAACAAAAAAGTAAAGCAACTGAAATTAAAACCCAATGCCCGTCACTTTTTGCACTGAATTTTTTAAGGCTAGATAGTTTTACCGCCAGGAACACAAAAACAAAATGTCAACATTTGTTAATAATCACACCTTTACACCTAAATTTCAGCATAGATTAATATCAATCCAATGTAATTTTTGCAAGAACTCCCTGGACCGGTTAGGTCCCGAACACCAAAAAAATTTCAACATTTGTTAATCACACCTTTAAGCTTAAATTTTAACATATATGTAGATTAAAATCAATCCACTGTAATTTCCACAAGAAATTTCTGGACATTTTTTGAAATCGAGTGCATCAAAAAGGACCAGTAGGGCATTTGTGGGTTCAAAGTCGCACCTTTTTACGGTTACTTTTTGACCCTGGTGCAGGTATGCGGATAATGTAAATCATTCAGCAAAAAAAAAAAAATTCTTTCATTGCAGTTGAACCAATGGGTAGTTTAGTTCATAGGTGCCACTTTTTCAGGAGTAGCTTTAATTTAAACGTAACAGATAACACTCTCAGCATGCTTTAAAATGTTCTTTACCGTGCATTTGGCGTTGCGGCTGCAAAAAGCTGCCCTTTTTTTTAAAAGAACATCCTAAAAACATCGGATGGAGGAAGCTTTGTGACTAAACCACCCATACGTAGCCGCAAGATAACTGACTGATTTTAAGTGTTTCAAAACTTATGAACTAAAATGTAAAAGTGAATTTATGGAAGTAATACTTTTTTTCCCCTAAGTATTAACATTGTATCAAAAATGACCCAATTAAACCAGAAGTGTCCGGAAGTCTTCTTTTGACTAGTTACTCTGTGAATCTCCCAATCATTGTAGAGAGAGTGACAAAATTAAGAAACTAATCTCCCGTTATTAGAGCACAAAACCGCCATTACGCTTGCATGCCTAAAAGAATTTAATGAAATTAAGAGCGGATTTTGTAAGTTTTTAGTGCCACCATCGTTATTTTAGGAGGATTTTACCCATGAATCAACCCTTCTATCGCCTGTAGCAAAAATGTACAGCAGCTCCATTTTCCATAGAACGTTAACAATCTCCCAGCAACAGGAAAACAAAAGCCAGATAGATGATAAGGAATAGATGCCAAGAAATAGAGAAAAAGAGCAACATGATAGTGAGGTAGTAGCTCAAAAGTATCCACTAATAGATCTTGTTGTATAGTGTCTTTTAGTGTCTTTTAAGTATGTGAAGTTGTCACTTTGTAAAGGTTGGTAGCACCTTGTTCCTGCCAGGCAATATATTCCATAATGGCCGCCTAACCAGTTTCATCGTATTCTTTGTCTCACATTTCCTTCAACTTATTTATCAATAATGTAGCTCAACTACAACTGATCTTAAAAGCGGAGAGGATCTACATACCTCATATTTATTCCCGTATCGACTCATTAGTTGAGCAATAAATCTAACTTCACCATCAGGCAATCGTATTTTCCTTTCACGCGGTGCTTTTGCCTCTTCTTCCAGAGCGTTGGCGACATGTTGTTTCTTCCGAATTGGAATTAATTCAGGTACAGTGTCACTGTCCTCTTCTTCTGAGTCCTGAAATCAGGGGTAAGATGTGAATGAGTATAAAGACATTCAAAATCAGAAAATAAACATAAGCTAGTATGCAAAGGTATTGAGTGCAAATCTCAACCCGTTTGCCGGTTTCAAACCCAAGTTAAGTCCAGAGACAATATATAATATATCTATCTTGCCCATGTTTGCGCGCGGTGGCAACTTTTTTTTATCACAGTCTCAAAAGAACACAGCAAACATGGACCATACGTTAACAAATGAGAAAAGTTGTAGAGGTTTATGCCTACTGAGACCGAAGCACCGAAATTGCATCAGTCAACGTATGGTCCATGTTGGATGGTGCTCCTTCATGCTCCCAATCATAATTCCAGTTGAGCTCCAAAAAAAAAAGTCAGCCTCCGCGCGCGCGGCTAGTGCGTGGTCTCTATTATATATTGTCTCTGGTTGAGCTGAACCCGTGTTAAAGGAAAGTTGAACAGTTTATGCAGAAATCTCAACTAGGGTTAGGCCCATGTTGAGAGGCCTCACATAAACTGGGCTACTTTCCACAGTATTTTCAATTCAAAAGTTCAATGCAAAGAAATAAAGAAAATTCAACGTTCAATTTTTTTATGACGGCAATACTTTCTAGCTATCTACTAGAAGGAGAGAGTAAAATAGGTGCAGTTTTGGTAGTTCAAGTAAAGGAGTCTAAAAAAGGTGCTTGAGACGTAGATAAGCAGGATGAAACTATCTCATCTGTCAGGAAGGTACTCAGTACTGGTCCAAAAAGAATTTCCAATGCCAATCTAAAGCTCACGATGGTCGAAAAAAACAAAAATGTCGGAAGATACCAAATTGTAATACAACCAACTCTAAATAATCTAGGCCTCCTTTACTTTTGCAGAAGTAGGAGAAAACAAAATCAACAGTCTAGAGAATTCAGAATGCTTTTCAAGTGATTAAATTCATTCAAATAATGAATTTGATACCAAGTTAGTTTTGCCAGACTTTCTGGTGTGATTCTTCAGTTCTTTATTTTTAAAAAATGAGGAAGTTTGATACACTTACTTTTTGATTAAAAGTCGTTTTTACAACACTATTTGGATCTACAGCCAAGCCCATTTCCTTGAAATTTGAACCGAGAGTTTTTCCTCTGGACCATGCCTCTTTAATTTCTTTGCTGAAAAATAATGAAAACACAAGTTTAACAATAGGACAGACGGAATGCCTATTAAGAGGCTGAACAGACTTTAACAGAGGATACTTACCTTGGAAGAAGCCTGCGGAGCCTGCTTCCGAAATGCATCGATGAGCTGTTGGTTTACAATGGTCAATGAGTCAAAACTCAGCACTAACCCACCACTCACCAATGCAATAAGATGAATTTCGTAAGCAGGCACTGCTACTTGTTGAAACCCGATACTCAAAACAGGAGGTCTCGACCACAAGATAAATACTTTTTGAGCCCTGAACCTGCTACTAGAAATATGCATCAGTTCTAATAATGCGTGTACTTACATATTTTTTTTTATAATTGTTTTTCTGCATAAATGAATATTAGAACTCACTTTCACACAACTCTGGTAGATGAAAATCAGAATGAGTATGAAAAATATTGAAATATTTTAATAACTGATAAAAAAGTATGTTTTTATTTTTTTTACATTTCCTTCAATAAACTGCTAGGACATTGATGAGCATTGGTGTCAAAGCTGAAACATTGATCGATAACCTAGTTTGCTAAATGCCTTGAGGAAAACTAAAAGGTCCTCTCATAGAGTTCTTTCATATGTGTAGGAAACCCTGACCGACAATCTTCGGAGTTAAACAATATTTCTCATATTGCATGATGGAAATGAAATTGTACTTTGGATTTTTACTGAAAAGCGTTTAGAGTCTCTTGAAGGAAGTTTGGTCAGAAAGTAATGCCACAAGCTCAGAGAGTTCTAGTTGGCTGTTGATTCAACACGGGCGGCTCCGAAAGACGACTTCATTTAGCGGCCACTCCTAGAGACTGAAGGAGTCAATTTTCTATCTTGCTAATGTAAATTTCTTTACTCCTATGGAGCTCCACGAGCATTATGTCAGTACTTTCTGATAATACTTCCATCAGGGTCTCTAGTTTTCTTTTGGTATGAAGGGATGAGGATTGCAAATTTGCCTAAATATCGGTAAGCTCCGCCTGCACTTAAGAGACACGCTCTAGGTTTTTGAATCCAAAACTTGCTGGAGATTGGAGAGTAAACCAGTTTACGTTACGGATAACTTAAAACACAGAGAAAATATGATAAAAAATCTCACCATTCGAATTTAGGCAGTTGTTTAGCACGTATCTTTCTGTAAATTTTTTTCGGATTTTTCACAACACGGCCCTTGGCTCTGACGTGCTTCCGGATTTTCATGATTTCGCACTAATATTAACACTACAAATCTACTTGGAAGAAGAAATTAACCACTATACCCTCAAACAGGAAAGAAATAATGTACTTATTACAATTTGCCGAGAAAAACCTGGCACGAGATCTGCTAGTTTCAATAATCAATTTACGTTTCAATTTTCGAGGCACGTGTGTTTACGAAGTTGATGAGTTGACCAAAGCGTTCGAAAACTATCATACCGCCAACCACTTGATTTGAGGTTAGGATCACTCTGATCTAGTCTCTGGATCTAATTTGGTCTATGTTTGTCTCAAATCTAATTTCCTAACCTCAAACTAAGTAGTTCAATGTAGAAGGGCAGTAGTACACATGTGGTCTTTGTTGTTTATTTACAATTTTACAGTGTTTCAATTAAGTATCCCTCCCTTTGTCTTGCTCGGTTACTGCCGTCGAAAACTTCTACAAACTTCATCATATCATTCATATCTTCTTTTTTTCTCGCTACATCACCTTGAATTCACAACCGACTTCATCATTCCCCAGTTTTATCAGTGGACAGTGATTCGTCCAACATGTCCACGCGATGGTACCCTATCTATCAAAGAGGAAACCCTCAACTTCGAGTGTTCCTTCCGAATTTTTCTATGAAATTAGTTAAACCTGATGATAAACAACCGCCTGATGTAGTGCAATTCCAAGTACCTACTGGTATGTCCAATCATGATATTAAAAGCTACCTTACGAAAGTGTACAAAGTTCCTGTCGCTGAAGTCCGATCTGAAATCCTTGCTGGTGCTTGCAAGCCGTGGGCTCCGAACAGGTACATTATCAAAGAGGATGACTATCGCAGAGCGTATGTCAAGTTGGAGCGGGGACACACTTTCCAGTATCCTAACATAACCGAACTTAATCCGATTGATGAAGAACGGGAACGACTGGATAAGATGGGTGAAGAAATGGAAAGAAACAAGGCAGGATATGCTAAAAGATTTGTCGGAGAAAGAACTAATATTCCAGCATGGTTTACTGTCTAGTCCACTGGCTCCTCTTTAGCTCACCACCTTTGCATTTCATTATTAACGACCATCATTGAAGGAAAAACATGGTAATGATTTGTTTTTTAAACATAATTTAGTTAACTTTCACTATTATCAATGTTCAGAGTTGTGCCTCCTCCCCCCCTTGCATTGAGTTAGCTGCGTGGGAATACCAATGCGTCTGTGGCGCTTAAACATTCAAAACTGTCAAGACGCCAACTTAAGGTGATTCCTCGGAGACCTGTGATGACATTAAAATCGGTTAGATCATGCCTCAGTGGTGCGCTCTTCGAAACTAATGGTTTGCCATCATTTGCAGGAGCTAGAGTCAATTTTTCAAAAATGTTTGGACATTGCATTCATGATCAAATCCTAAGGAGCATTTTGATACCATTTTGAGCTTTCTACGATGGCAAGAAATTGCGAGTTTAAAGGAGTAGATTGAATTCGTACAGAACCTACAAACTAACAATTCCTTTCCAATACTTTTGACTCAAAAAATTGGTCTTAAAAAGCTTGGAATGGTATCAAAATTTTCCTTAAGATTTGATCTTGTACGCAACGTTCAAACACTTTCGAAAAATTGACTCTAGCTACTGGAAATGATGGTCAAAGGCGGCAAACCTACAGTTTCAGAGAGCTTGAGTCAGTGGCGGGATCTGGCAAATTTGAAAGTCACCACAAGTCGTTAAGGAATCATCTCAATTTAAAGATCTCTTGCAATAGTGTATAGCGATCAGTTTATGAATCAGAGTTATTCATAGTGGGCGCAGTATGTGTTGAGCCCTGAGTCGATGGTCAGTTTACACCTAAATAATGAACGGAGGGTGGTAAGGCCAAACTGAGCGACGATGGTTGCTTGCTAGTGTCACTAGTGTTTCCGGTGGTTGTCAGAATAGAGAACATGGTAGATGAAGCCGCATAGTTGATCCATTGTGAAAATGTACCTGACTCTTTAGAGCTCAACTTATAATCTGCCAACTAGAGGTGAATAAGAGGTAAAAATGTTCTGGAAAAGTCACACTACGCTCAGGTCCATCTCTTCTATAAATTGAGAGGCATGGGTAGAGGATGTTTCCGATAGCCTCAGTTTGGACAGTTCCTTGCTCACACAGGTTGGCTCTTGTGTTACCATCCAAGTGAAAACGTCGACCCTGCCCTGGTCATTGCGCGAATGACGAAAGCTTTGTATCGTATAATAGATCTGTTAGTAAGAGAACCAGCGCGGAAGACGTAATAATCTGCCTTCCGCTCGTGTAATCAAAGAACTGTCAGAACCGAAGCTATCTGAAACAGCCTCTATTAAGGAAACCAAGGCCTAGTCATACCTCCTTAGGAAACTAGACAAACTCAAGATTTACTTTCTCAAGATTCTTCCGTTCACAAATTTTAATGAAACATTGATCCCAACTCTCTGCTCATATTTGTTCATTGGTTTCCATAATTTATATCTTTTCAGATCTTCTTCCCACCCGTCAAAAATCTTGAATGAACGTGAGCTTTCAGAGTGAAATATGAAAAGAGACACAAAGGAGAATCACTCAGCGGACAGTCATCAGAGGTGGAAAAGAAAATATTCTCTCAAGGCAAGGCTTGACATCACTTCCGCATCAATGATGAATGAATGATGCTTGGATCCTGGTCTGCTTTGGAAAGGAGAGGCTTATCACTTCCAAGTTCCACAATGCATCTTTAACAGATTCAACAGAGAATTTGATGGGTTCCCTGCAATCATTTGTTTTTTCCCCCAGAGATCTTGGAACTCTTATCACTTTTAAGCGGAGGTTCAAAGTATCACGGTTCTATCTGTTTTTGGCGTCAGCAAGACTTAGTTAGTTTGCTCGATTATCTACATTGACTTCAGCAAAGACTACGTATTGGTTCAATTCAAATGTGTACAGACTCATCCAAAAAAAACTGTTTTTTAATTTTAGTAAATTTTTTATTAGAGAATCATGATGGTTTTTCATTTAGCTATAAAAGTATATAAATTGGTGGACTAGCTGAATGGAGGGTCATCTTATCATCAGTCCCTCTGATGTGTTCCCCCATTCCTTCGCTACAATTGATAAGCTAGAGGCCACTTACAACAAGGGGAGAGCTTATCAAATGTAGCGGAGAAATACTTGGTTACAGTGATATACTTTTGGATGAACTTTTTAGAGGGACGGATAATAATCCTTCATTTAGTCAGTCTAAATGATTTCAAAGATCCTCTTGCAGGTTACTAAAATTTGATTCCTCTCGTCGCTTGAAAAGTGGGGAAATAGAAAATTAATCAAGACGGAGATGGTAAACCTCAAAAGTAAATTCTTGGCATTTGTAACTTTGTGCTTGTTATCAGCTCACTTTTCGGAAAATTTGCGTAAAAATCAATGTGTGCCATGTTTCAGGGGGGTACTACGAACTTATTTTTGACTAAATTGAGAGAAAATGGCTGTGAAAACCAGTAGTTACCAAATTTAAGGGGAGTGCACTTGTCCCACTTGCTGCCCCCCCCACTGATACCTACGCAAAACTACCCAGTTTTGAAAAACAGTTTCGTACAGTACCCAGTTTCACAAAACTTGTAACCCATTTCACCCAACAGAAAGAATAGTTGAAAATTTGCAACAAATTCAGCCCATCTGCTAACGTCATGAATTTTCCAACTAAACAAGGTAATTCATTGCAACAAAATAATTCAGAGGAAATAATACATGATCGAAAAAAAAAAATTTAATCATAAATTTGAATCAGTTCAAACAAGTGTCGGTGATAAAAAATTGATAGTTTCAGCCAATTGATGCATCATCGGGGAAAAAGAAAAAAAAAAAACTTGACAAATCATTGCACTTGCGGAAAAAATCGGTAATGTTTCATGAGATAAATTCGATTCAGTGGATTGAGTAGATCACTCCAGACATGACAAGGATTAATTGAGAAAAGGTAAAGATTTCCTGTACAAAATTCTGTATTTTTTTGAAGAATATTCTTTCTATAAAATGGGGAAGGTACAAATAGAATGACTGGAGAGATTTTTAAAAGGTCTTATTACATAAAATTAGAGGGAAGAAAAAAGGAATTGTTGAAAAGCATTGACAGCTTGCAGGATGTACACAGAAAAATGTTTCACAAAAAGAAAAAAAACCAAATTTCAAGTAAAATAGAGTGCAAAAAGTAATTGCACGGTATGCGTCATGCTTCTATAAGCTGAAAATGCAGCACTGGAGACGAGTTCAAAAAAAAAAAAAAAAAAGTAGCAGCAAAGTCTATCGACCCTCGACTGAAAAAAAAAGAGAAAATACAAACAAACAATATTAAAATACAGAATTAAATACACAGATCATTTTAGTTCAAAATATGAAAGCAGGCAACAAATCTTTGAAGGATATTAACAAACAACTTGGATCTTCCAAATCTGTCTAAAGCACTGAAAAATGAAGTATCGCATTTCGATAAAAGCACAGAATAATACAATCAGAAGGGAAACTCCCATAAGACCCAATGGAAACAAGATTTGGAATTTACTGGCACAAACTGGCAACTGTGCCTACTCACTTCTCAAGATGGCGGACATGCTTTTTCAGGCTATACAACCAATCACAACTCGGCCAGTTGCCGAAGATCTGCCGAAGATTGCCGAAGATGCTCACTTTCGAACATGGCGGCCCGAAGTAAAGAATGTTTCAAAATGAATTAGAGTTTCCGTTCTGATTAGAGTATTCTGTGATACAAGGATCAATTTGCGATATTCCATTTCTTGGTACTTTCAGCCTTATTTTACAAGTTATGGATGAGATATTGTGCAGAGACTTTATTCAGATGATTATCTAGCAATTGACACTCCGTTTTCTTAGATAGATAATTGACACTCCGTTTTCTTGAACATAAATAACTTTCCGCCTGTAATTTGACAATAATTGAACAGTAGTGCTCTGGTGGTAGAAATCGGCACTAAACGCTTTAAATTTAGTGTAGGAATCAATACATGACCGTTGTTTCTATCCAGAACTAATTCTTAAAAAATAAGAAAAATAAGACACAAACAGATAATTTTGGTATAAGTCCAAACAGCACAACAACAGCGAGAGTGTTTAAATATTTTTGCAAAACACTTAAAATTATTATTAGCGTATGTAATTAGCAATAACTTACTGTATGAAGAGAGATCAATTTCATCAGGTAAAAGTGAAATAGTTACATCAAATCTATCTTGAACGTCATTTAAAATTTTAGCATCATTTTCATCACTGGCAAAAGTGATAGCTAAACCCTGTAACAAACCAAAGAAGAAATTTTAGCTTTATGACCTCGATACCATCAAAATCCTCATTCAACTCAGACAAATAAGTGCTACGACTTTCAAAAGAAAGTAACCCGGTCGAAAATCTTACAGTTGAATTTTTTCTCTGTTTTCAATGAAATTTTCAATAATTCATGGCACAAAATGCACATTATGATTTCCTAATGCTGCCAATCGAATTTTCACATAATTTAACATCAGAATCAATACTCTATGTCACTGCAGCAAAAGTTTGCAACAGACCCTTCATGACTTGTTCAAAGTTGTAGAGGTTTTTGGGTGAGTTTATTCAAGAGGCCATTTTTTAAAAAGGAAAAGACTCTTTCAATGCCTAATCCTCATTCTTAAATACTTTGGCTGAGACTAAGTATTCATGCCTGACCAACTTAGCTTCTTGCAGCTGTATCTAAAGACTAGAAAGATCATTCCGACTTACTTTGGTTCCAAATCTTCCTGCTCGAGCTACTCTATGAAGGTATGTATCTGAATCTTCGGGCATATCGTAGTTGAATACAATGTTCACTCTCTCGATATCCATTCCTCGTCCAAACAAATTCGTTGCAACTAGAATACGCTGAAACAGAGAAATAAATTTATTTTTAGAACACAGGATTCTTCTCTTCTTTCATCTTCTCTGATGATTATAGGGTAAAAAATACATTTATGAATAAAATATGTAGTTTCTGAAGTGGAAAAAATGATTTATGAATAGTAGAGATGTTCAATACCCGTATACCAGAGTTTCGAGTTATCAGATACTCACACTGAAAAAATGATACAGTGTTGGACACCGTAAATTACGGACTACATAGGTTGACCAAGGCACTTCGGTTGTGACGCCCGTAATTTTCGGCGGTGCAACCCGTAATTACGGACTCCTTCACAGAAAGTACCGGGCTTCAAGAGTGCCTCGGTAAACCTATAAAGACCGTAGTGTTTTTTCAGTGCAGAATCTAACACTTCTTCCTTAAATAGAAATTACACTCGAAGTAACTTTTTTCTTCTTTGCAAGTAGGTGGCAGCACCAACTCCCCTCGGTGAGTCAGAGCTGCCAACCACAGCAACGTTTGAATTTTGTGGCGGGTTCAGGGTTGCTGGTATTAGAACCTTACAAACAAACAACTGATGAAACATACCTTTTGGAAATCTTTAAACTCTTGATATTTCTTGAGCCGCTCGTCTTGTGTCATACCTCTATGAATTGCGACTGCAGGAAAGTTTTGTTCTGTTAAGAGTTGAGAGAGTGCCATACACCTGGTGACTGATTTGACAAATATTACCACCTGAAAGAAGTATTTTAAATTCAAATTAGCGAAAGGTTCATCCTTTGTTGAAAAAAGGCAGGTTTGTTAATAATTTGGCCAGCTTTCTTACTCGGTTCACAAGAAAGCTTCTGCTTGTCTTTTAATTTGAGCTGCTCAATGTCAATAGTTTCCCTGAGGTGAAATAAATGAACCTGGGAAAGCAGAGATTTTTCTAAAAATTCTTAATTCAGTCGCGTAAATGAAAGAGAAAAATTAGAGATTTTTGAAACATTCAAAGTAAAATATCAGCTAAAATATCCCATGCACCAAAAACCTGCGGCTCATCAAATTGCTTCCCAGGCCTTAAAACTTCATAATTGATTATTCCTGATCCCATGAATTAATTAAGGTGATTCTATTGCGCTTAGTGCCAATTTCTGCCACCAAAGTGCTACTGTTCGATTAATGTTAAATTACGGGCAAAAAATTAATTCATAATTAAGAAAACGGAGTGTCAGTTACTAGATAATTATCTGAAGAACATCTTTGCAAAATATCTTGCCAATAACTTCAAAAATAAGGCTGAAAGTACCAAAAAATGGAATATTGCATTTAGATACAAGATTCGATTAGCGATATTCCAGTTTTGGGTACTTTTAGCCTTATTTTAGAAGTTATTGACGAGATATTTTGCAGAGACGTTCTTCGGATGATTATCTAGTAACTTACACTCCGTTTTCTTGAGTATAAATGACTTTTGGCCTGTAATTTGACAGTAATCCGTATCGCTCTGGTGACAGAAATTGACACTAAACCCTGAAGAATCACCTTTTCCATCCATATTAGATTGATTCTGATCCGGTGAATTAATTAATGCATTCGTCGCAAAAAGGGCCAATGAGCACTCGTGAGCCCTTATTTTACCAACTATCTCAATTGCTTTAAATAAAAAATAACTCAATTTTGCTGTCAAAAACTATGCACGCGCTCAAAAAACCTGTATCATAAGCTGAGGGCAAAAGTCAAACAGTAAAAAGCAAATTTTAGCGATCGAATATCATTCACTTCAAGAATTGATGATTACTAACTGATGCCGCTGATCGGTGAAAAATCTAGCCAATGAGAGTCGAGAATGACCTTCTGAAAGATATTCTCGTGAAAATGAAAACTGCAATAATATTATTCCATAACATAACCTCTAAATCAGCTCTGAATGACAAGGCCATTTTTAACAAAAATACTAGCGTTTTCGGAGCTAAAATTATGTTTGTCTCAAAGGAAAATGACTTCTGCGCATGGTCTGTGCAGTAAACTTTATTCGAAAAGTTTGTCATTTCTGAAATTATCGTGGCAAAAGGAGTCAAAAAGGATAGAAGATGAGATTTCTGACACCGGTTGCAACAATTCGAAATCGAATCTACCTCCAGAGGTGAATTCAAAATTTCCAATAGTTGGAATTCAACGGTCTCCGGTGAGACCAACGAAACAATCGAACATCATCAAAATAAAATGCAAATCCATTGAATATCAAAAGACGGTGAATGATATTCGATCGCTAAAATTTGCTTAAGTTATGGATGAAAAAAGATTTGACGAAAAGCTCAGGATGTCCGCAGGATTCCGATTCCGATGACAACATCTTGGAGACAAGTTTCAAAAAAACCACGATCCTTCCATCGCTAATAGGTATAAACAAACTTGGAAAATACCTGATTGAATTCAAGAATATCTAGCAGTTCAAACAGTTTCTTATTTTTTTCATTTTCCTTCAATTTAACATAGTGCTGCTGGAGACCGTGAAGAGTTAGTTTCGCTTCATCATCCACATAAACTTCCATTGGCTACAAATATAACAAGGCACAAGAAAAACACAGACAGGTTAACAGACAAAATATTGCAGGACTCAACAAAATTTACAATCGAAGAGGAAATCATCATGTCATACTAAAAGAAAGCAATGGTTCCCCGAACAACGGTTCAAGTCAACGGTTTGAACTAAAACCCCGTGGATCGTTTCAGTTTGGCATTACTGAATGGAAAAGCAGAAGCGATTTTGAGAAAAGAAGGTCAAGCAACTTCTGTCGTCAGATCACCGAGTCAATCAGCACGATGCTTAAAGAAATAATGAGGCAGTCGCAAGATTTTTACGCTTTAACGACATAGGTGTCCGCCTCCCAATGAATACAAAACAAGGAGCCCTAGACACACACATAGGCTTTTTTCTTTGAATTGGACCCGAAACCGCGTAAGCAAAAACATTTTCGATGCAAATTGACTTGCCGAGTTCGAATTTGGCCTCAGTTTTGATCGAAATATTCTAGATTTTCCACAATTTAAACTTTATCGCGAACATTTTTTAAAAGTAGAATATGCGTAAAATCGGGACGAGTTAAGTAGAAAATGATATCATTTTAGAAATCAGTGTCCCAAATACTATTGATTAGCACACTATTAATGTATGTATTAAGAAAATTCATTGAAATACATTGAAATTTAGTTTAAAAAAACACTGGTGTTTGGTGCTTTTGCGGACAGTTATGTCGTTTAAGAGGCCTACTTCAGTTGCAAGGGTCTGAAACGTTGTGTTTTTTTAAAAAGAAAGTGAAAGTACTTGATGAGCTGAGAACAAAGATGCCTTTGGTTTCTAATTAAGTTCTATTGTTTCGGAGATGAGATTTTGGCCCAAAATACATTTTTTTTTAAGGGGGAATTCCACATAGTGACGTCACTACGCACAAGATTTTTTACAACTTTACACGTGCGTATCTCCAAAACCGGGATACTCGGAATAAAACCGAAGGCACAAATGATCTCTCAGCTCATCAAGTACTATCGTTTTCTTTATAAAAACACAAAATTTCAGACCCTTGCAGCAACTGCCTTAAGTGACTCTGACTTTCATTGGAAATAAAATGAACCCACTCAACTAACACTGATTTGCTTTTGTTCAAGAAAGAAAAAAAAGGATAAAGAGAGAGAGAGAGAGAGAGAGAGAGCGAGAGAGAGAGAGAGAGAGAAAACAATAATAAAGGTGGGCACATGTCGATTGATGATTTTTAAAAAAGTGGGGACAGTATGATTATCAGGAGGATATTACTATCAATTTGACCTTATAATCCATGATATGTTTCATCTCAAATAAAAGATATTAAACAACAGGTTATCACAATTCTCCTCATTTTCTGCTGACAGATGTTCTCAGGGCCCTTCAAATGGCCGTAAAATCCCTGATCAGCCTCAAAATATGCAAAGAGTTTTCTTCATTCTGGCAAAATTTGAAAGGAGTAGACAATTTCCAAATCTAATAAAGATTAATTCCGTTCATCGAAAATTCTCAAAATTATTTTTTGGTTTCCCCTTTCAAACAAATCTTCAGCGTTTAGGGCTGTTTTCAGCCACCAGACTGCTGCTAACGAGTAAATTATTTTGAGAAAAAAGAGAGCATCGGGTACTAGATACTTGTAATGAGTAGACTTCTGCAACACATTTTGTCAAAATTGGAAAAAAAAAAATGTGAAAAATTCAAAATGATAGAATTAATAACACAAATTGAAATGAGTTGTTTTTTTGGGTACTCTTTGCTTATTTTTGGGACAGCATTTTTTGCAGAGGTCTTCTCTGGATAAATATCAAGTACTCGACACTCTGTTTTGCTCCGAATATTTTACAGTTTACTGGTTATTCTACTTTAACTAGGCAGTAGCGCTCTTGTGACCAAAAACAGCAGTAAATGCTGAAAATTATTAGTAAAAGTAACCAACTTAAAGATTGTGATACATCCCGACTAGAGTGGTGTGGTATTGATTTTGGTAATTTTTTGGTACTTAGCAATATCCGTGACTACAGCCTAAAACCAGTGAGACTGATAAAACTGTCATGGGTAACGTAAGCCAGAAGCCAACTATGAAACTGTCAAAGATACATAGTATTCCCGTATCATGATACTTTCCAGCTCCCTTAAAGTTATGTAAAATCCCGAGCTGGCTTATTTTTTTTGGAATTTTACACAACTTTAAAGAAACTTGAAGGTATCTTGAAACGGGAACACAATGCATCACTACTTTGACAGGTTCGTAGTATTTAGTTGGCTTCTGCCTTTTCTTATCCAGCGCTTCACAATCAAAACTGACGTGTTCTAGAGTCTCTTCTTCCACCTCGCACAGCCTGCATTTTTGTTCGTTCTTATAGATCCCTATTAAATGCACGTGTTTCCTCAGAATATAGTTCCCTGTCATCAGTCCGACCAGGTTTCTCACTTGCTCCCTCCTACATTTGAGGAGGTTTGCTTTCCTTACCAGTGCTGCCGCAAGATTTTTTTTAATTAACAAATTGGATATGCAAAAACATGCAAAATTTCCTCACATAATACGCTCAAAAATACGATTTTGTGTAAAATATGCGAAAAATACATTCTTTCCAATATAATACGCAAATTGAACGTCCCAGATATAGATCTACTACATCCATCAAAAATTCTTTGCTGGAATTTACCTGTTGTTAGAGGGAAATTTCATTTTGTGACATGAGGTATGATTTTAAAAACTTCCACAGATTATCAGTCTAGGCGCAGCCAAGATGGAAGTATTATTATACTTCCATCATGAGGCGCAGCTACACGTCTGAAACTAAACTAAAAGTGACCTTCCTTAACCAAAACTCAAAATTCTAAGTAAAATACGCTTATTTTACTCAAAAATCTTCATCGCATTTTTGTGACTATACACAAGTCTTCACATAATACGCAAGTCGTATAAGTATACGCAAAACGGCAGCACTGTTCCTTACTGGCTTACATTACCCACGACAGTTCTATCAGTCTCACTCGTTTAGAGGCTTGTCACAGATATAGCTAAATATCAAACAATTTCCAAAATCGATACCACACAACCCTATCCCAGATCACAAACAATGGGAGGAGAGACGGTTTTATAGACACAGAAAATAAGCTAGAATAAAAAATGAAAATTAGAGATTAAAAGAAAAGTAAGGTTCTTGGTAGTCAAACCTGTACAGCAAGACACATTTACTTAAAAGTTGCTGCTTCCACATGATGTTAAGCACGATGCCGAATGATAGGCGATGTGTACTAGGACCAGCCTACACTTCCATACATTGAGCGCTAGTAGATTTAAGACCGTCAGAAGAGAGCATCCATCCTTGGATTTTGTTTCCACGGCCCACTTTCATCTTTTTCTTCTTTACATCATAATTCACTTGGATGAGTGGTATTTATGCTCACAAATTATTTCCGTTACTTCGACGCACGGATCATGAAGATATCAGTTCCGAAAACTATGTTTTACATGATTTTAACGCAGCTTAGTTTAAAAACAATCCAGAGTTGGAAAAAAAAAAATGAGACGAAAGAGATTCACGGAACAGGAGATTGTTGGGAGAGGAGATCGGTCGCGACCAATTAACGGGGGAATATTTCTCCTTGAAATACAATTTAGGCTCAAAGAATTCATGAAAGGAATGAGGATGGACGGTTGGAGTAAGGTTGCTATTGATTCTTTCATAGGAAAAAAAAAGCAAATAAGGTGACACTTCTTGGTAGGACGGTTGGAGCTATATAAAAAAAAAAAAAAAAAAAAAAAACTGGTGGGGAAGTTTCGGCTGGTAACACGTACAGTAAAGGCAGGAGCTGCTGTAGGAATGCACTTCGATAGGATGAATTCAACTGCCAGTGAACTTATGTCGGACATCAAATTAATAAACTCATTTAACCAAACGGATAGGACGAGATTTTGGGCACTGCACAACATTTTATCTTTGAACCATTATCGGTGAGAGGAAATTGGGAAAAATGTTGAGAGGAGATTTTATGTTTAAGTACGAATTATATGAAACGATAGAGGTAATTACATCTTGCATGAATTTTTTGCAGACAGGACGTATTTCCTTGCTCAAAGTAGCGCTGAACATCATTACTTGTTTACCGTGCGGCGTATTTCTGAATATTTCTTGAACATCTCTTCTCATATCTGAAAAAAAAAGAACAAAGGAGTTTTAACAAGAATGAATCATTTTAAATAAACTTAAAAAAGTTTCTGAACAAGTGGGTGCATTTAAAAAGAAGCGCCTTGAAAACAAGGAACAAGCTTCACAAATTTACAGAATTCAGGTTATTCAGCATTGACGACAACAAAATTGATCAACAAGCGGCTTTTAAGTCAAAATTACTCATATTAAACGAATTATTGAAACCGGTTCAAAATTTTCCAACTCTTAACCTCAGACATACTTCAAGTCATTCTCTAAAAGAAACAAGTCCTCCAAGATAGATCAACACAGGTCAATCAAGGACGTTATATCATATGGACGGTCCGCTCCTATTCTCCGCCGTGGTGGGAGATTATATTCCGCTCCATGCGACGGGCGGGCAACGAGTGCGGGGGCTTGGTGCTCCACGCATCGATGCAGATAGTACAGCTGCATATGTTGGAATGCTTGCCGCGCTATCTTTTTTCGTGCTTTTCTCATTTCCAGTTGATTTTACCAAAAAAATGGTAAGAGTCGAAATTAAAGATGAGGAAATTTCCAATATATATTCCACTGCCACTTGTAATTGTCTTTGCTTGTATACACTTAATTGCCTCAGTGAGATTTGAATTGTCATGATTTTTGAGCATCTGATGCAAAGTCGGAGGCCGCGGCAGTCAACGTTTGATGACTGTTGAGCCGCGAGTGAAAATAAAAGTTCCCACACCAATCTCTCGAGCAGACAGTCCATATGATATAACGTCCTTGAGGTCAATACATTAGAATCTGGTGGAATGATACATAGTGAGTAGACGAATTGGTTGGGGAGCTTTTCAATAATCATTAAACCGGGAAGCTGGTGAAATGAAACTGAAATTATACATGTACAGAATAAAAAACAAGTTTTAAAATTTATCGATATATTAACCATTCCTACAAATTGCCTACCTAAATAATGAAAATTTAGTAAAATTTGTACTTTCCAGGCAAAAATGAAAAATTACAGGCTTATCAGGTAGAGCTCTAAGAGAATCAGCATACACCAGTTCACCAGAAAAGTCCTTTCATTTTAGCCTAGAAAGCACTATTTTCCGAAACCCTTGTTGTTCAGGAAAGACAAGCTGTGTGGAAACAGTGAATCTATCGATTAATTGTAGAACTCGCCTTCCATTCTTTGTCTAAATAATCTTACTTTCATCAGCTCTCCGGTCCAAGGAATTTTTAAACATATCCTAGTTACGCAGTGAACTATCATTGGTTTGCAAAAGTTAGCAAGCACCACATTCTGATTGGAGGAGAAGGACTGTTTTGAGTATCGGGTTTTGACAAGTAGCGGTGCTTAGGCCTTTGTACACGCTGAAAGTAGGATCATCCAATTGGCATCGATGAGCCGAGATCCACCACAAAACAGCAGGTGAGCAAACCGTTGTATGTTTGGTTGACGTTACGATTGTCAAACAACTGTGCAATTTGACGATAGGTGATGTGTCATCTGTTTACAAATCAACTATCAACAAAACCAATAAACCCGTTTAGGATGTGTCTTGGTCAAGGTTATGTTTGAATTTTAGAAATGTCAGGTCAATGGCAATTCTATAGGTTACGGAGGATTTCAGCTCACTGATGCTTCTTTGACGATCCTATTTTGAGCGTGTAAAAGGCGTCTTGCTTCTGAACTGCATCAACAGACATCGGTGAGCGGTTCGTTAGCACGGAGTTTCGACTCATTGCTAACCATCCACTCACCGATGCGCTTCGATGCAGCTCGGAAGCAGGCACTGCACTTGTCAGAACCTGAAACTCAAAATTAATCCTACTTTACTAACACTTTTCAACAATCAAAACAGTGTTGCTGCTTCCCCAGGGGCCACTCGCGAATTGCGCCTAAAAATTCGGCGTTGGCGCCTAAGAAACAATTGCTTCGGTCAAACGTAGCGCCTAATTGAATGTTCGCCCGTATGCTCATGCCAGTAGAGCTTGGAAAATTTCGCGACAGCGAAATGCCGATAAATTTTTAAAACGGTCGTATCGCGATCTGATCCTCACAGGAGTATCAGTTGTGACCACTTGGGTTCAATTTTGTAAAGTAAATTTTCGCGAAATCGGCGATTTCCAGCGAAATTCTGCGGGAATCGGCGAATTTCCCGAAAAAAGCCGCGTAATCGACTATCTGGCAAATCTGGCGAGGTAGCTCGTACAAATCGCGTCTTTTACCGAGGTGAAAGCCTCCCCCCCCCCTTATGGGAGGAGGCGGTGGCTTGAGTTCATGTAAATAGACGATATAAAATTAGAATTGAACTGCACAATCCGCTGAAACATGCCGTAAAAAAAAAAAAAAAAATCCAAAAAATTGCCGCAAAAAAATATGAAGTTGATGTTTTCCTTAAAAAACACCAAAAGCGCGTGGAGAAATAAGAGAATAAATATTAATTATTTACTTCTTTACTGTTATTCTATAGCATATTCCTTAGTTATCTGGGCTTATTTACTAACATTCCATTACGCGTGTTTTCTTTTCAATGAAACATCATGCGCCGTGATCAGTATGCAAAAAAATCACTACGGCTCCTAAAAAATTGTAGATGGCCCCTATTAAGCAAACGTGCCGGTCAAGTGGCTCCCAAAACTGAAAAAGGAAGCAGCAACACTGAATCAAAATGACCAAGAGAAAACAGTGATTTGGATCGAGATAAAAAAGTAGTAGTAGTAAAGTCCAGCCGCCCAAACACGTGGTTCGTTACGCTGATATTTCACAGCGAACGACTGGACTGCATAAAAAAAGAAGGGGAAGGAAAGACAATCAAAGTATTCTCAACACAAAGGATGGGAAAGACAGCGACCTGCCAGGGACTCTCAAATTGGGAAGGAAGCACTTAGAGCACTCAAGGAGGTAAAGTGCTCTAAATATATTTTTTCTCTCTCTTTTCTCATGCATATTACTCCACTCTTTGATTCTGCTTCGTTTCTCTATTCATTTGTGTAGCTCGGATTTTTTTTTATTTTTATATTCTCTCTATGCAATTGCAACTCTCTGTGTAACTCTAAAAAAAAAAAGGATAAGAAAAAAAACGGACGCCTAAAATGTTTATCCTAGGTTGGGGATATGGAAATCTGTGAATCCAGCAGTATAACTAGAAATAATATGTAAGAATCGGACTCACCAAGCTGCTCAAGCATTTTATCACATTCATCAAGAATGAAATGTTTCAAGTTTTTCAAGTTGAGTTTCTTGTTCCGAATCAATGCAAGTATGCGCCCAGGTGTTCCGACAACAATGTGAGGACAGTTGGTCTTTAAAACTTCTTCATCCTTCTGTATTGGTAGGCCCCCGAAAAATACTCCAACCTGTAGACAATAGATGCAAATTGTGGCGATGATTAGAAAAATAACAATGAAACTTGCTATGTTTTTGTGAAATTTTTTGATGGTGCAAGCGTCTACTCTCGCACAGAGAGGACAGAAGTAGTGGGTCAAGGATTTCATTCAACAGACGTCTGCCACATTCTTAACTCACTTCTGTAATCTTTTCTTAAACGGTGGAATCATCGGTCTATTAAAAAAGATTGCATTTAATATTTAAACAAAAGGCAGCACTGGCAGAAATACATTTCTCTCATTTGGTTACGAAGCCAAACTGCGTGAAAGTTGCAAAAAATCAAATAAATAGGTCAACTACCACCCTTCCACCCTTAACTTCCGTCCTTATTTCCGTCTATTAACTTCCACCCTTCTACTACCAGGAGTGTTACTTGCCCAGAAAGAGCGCATGAGCACTGTTGCCAAGCAACTTTTAAAAAATGAATTAGGATGCGAATGGGTTAATACTAGTGGAAAAATAATTCATCCTACAATTTCTCACCTTAATTTGAGACATATACTTTGAAAACCGTTCATACTCCTTGCTAATTTGAAAAGCCAGCTCTCTGGTGTGACACATGACAAGGACATAGACATGATTTTCTGTCGCTTCTAACTGCTGTAGTGTGGCCAGAACAAACACCGCCGTTTTCCCCATACCAGACTTGGCTTGACAGAGAATGTCCATACCCAAAACAGCCTGAGGTATACACTCATGTTGAACTGAAACAAAGAATTGTTGGATAAATTAAACACAATTAGAAAAAAACCTCTTCTAGAACTATTAGGAAAAAATCTTCCCTGCCAAATTTGAATGCAAAGGGACTCATAGGTTAGAAGTTATGTGTCACAGACGGGCAGACATATTTTGAAAATATGATTTTTGAACTCAGGGACACCTGAAATGCCAAGAAATGGAATAACCCCAACTTCCAAATTTTTCATGATGACAAAACATTCTCTCCTTTTGGGGGGGGGGGGGGGGGATATCTGAGGGCTTTTTTATTCTAGTTCTCACGCATTTGATTCATGAGTCTCTGACCTTCGAGGTCCTTGGTGACACCTCACACTGCATTTCAACTCTGGCTATACCTTTTTAGTTGTTCCATTGTTTAAGTTACAAATCAAAACCGCACAGCTTTTACCATTTCCACTTTGCAAGAAAAACTGCTCCTCAAAAATCAAAACAGGAGAGACTCACCTTCTGAAGGATGTTCAAAACCACAGTCCACTATTGCTCTGAGAATTTCTGGTTTAAGAAGAAAATCTCTAAAACCAGAGCTGTGGATGGAAACATAATTTCCTTTAACTTCTTTTTTTGGTTGAACGCCAGTAGTTCCATCGACAATCGCTGGCTCCGTCTGCTCCTCGTCTTCGTAGTCTAACAAATCTTCGTTGTCTGCCATTCTCTTGTATCAAACGAACCGGATATTCAGTAAAATATAAAAATCTGCAAATGAAAGTCAACGCGCGTTAATCAGAAAATTATTTGTCGACAGTTTGACCAAAACCAAATGATTGTTTACTTTCATCTTAAAGCGTTAGTTAAGATGGTCTGTAAGTGACGCTAATGGTCGGGCAAAGGGAGACTTAACCATTGCTATGGTAACCAAAGTTAAGTTGCCTGACAGCTGTAGTTTTGTGACGGCTACTCACAGGTAGTTGTTAAAAACTGATGGTTTAATCATGGTTACCAAAGCAACAGTCAAGTTTTACAATTCTAGACCACTCATGCGGCGAATTTTTGCGGTGAGATTAACAATTATACCAACCTAACTTACACTTTCGAAGAAACTCAATTGTATTTTTCGGTGTTTTCAGGGCATCAATTCGATTTAGAATTCACCTCTGGACTTGAATTCAAAATTGAATTGTTGCCATCGATGCCTGAAAACACCAACAAAATTCGGAGAACACAATCCAGTTTCTAGTTGTCCACTGTTATCATATGCGTAGGTTGGCAATGATTTTGGATAAATCTGTTGGATATATTTGTCACAAAAATTCGCTTATGGGCAATCTTGAAGAAAAAAAGGTAGATTTAAAAGGGAAATTTAAGATCAGTAAACAGTGTTTTGAATCATTAAATCAGTAGGTTATGTGTCATCAGTGTATCTCTTGTCGGGTTAACTGTTGATTAAGTTTTAACTTCAAATTTTTAATTTTTCACACAGAGCCCCCCTCCCTTTCAACAAAAGGCTGTATCCGCTTATGTTTAATTAGACCCCTCTACCGATATTATGGTCCACCTGCGTCTCTAAATTCTAATGGCTCTTAGATAGATTCCATGATATGCCTACAGATCCAGCCACCTCAGCAAGACAGCAAACTGACTAAATATTCTTCCATATTTTACATCGGTTTACGATTTGTATACTTCTTAACCTCTTTAATCTTAATTGTGTAATCAAGAATTAACCAAAATTCTTTGATAAATCACAAGACAAAGTGTGCACCATGTTAAAAATTCCTGATCGATCCGTGCAGTTGGAAAAAATTACAAAAAAAAAAAAAAAAAAAAAAAAAAAAAAAACAGTATCTGTATCCCCAACCCTTGTTAGATTGTAGGCTTATTTTCTTTTAACGGAACACAGCTAACAAAAACGGAACGCTCCCAATTTTTCAATGTGATTAGCCATGGTGGCTTTAGTGTTTGATCCAAACTAAGGTCCCTAGAGAAACACGCCCAAAGTAAGATCGTCAAATTGGCCTCGGTCTGCCGTAATCCACTACAAATCGGCAAGTCAGCCAAAAGTTGCATGTTCCGTTCGTCAAACAACGGTGCAATTTGACGGCCCGTCAAACTGCAGAGTTATTTGATGATGGACGGTGTGTCATCTGATCACCATTTATCCACAATCAACAAAATCAATAAACCTGTTTTGGTCAAGGTTATGTTTGAATTATAGAAATGTCAGGTTGGCAATTCAACTGTTTGCAGTGGATTTCAGCTCACTGATGCCAATGTGACAATCCTACTTCGAGCGTGTACGAAGGCCTTTCACGCGACTCGTCTGTTTGCTGCGAAATTGTGTGGAATGTTTTAGGTACAGTAAGTATAATTAGAACTCGGTAAATTTGTTGACCACTTCCAGTTACCAACAAGACTTGAACACTTTTAACGTCTGTCCATTCTTTTCTTTCCCCAGCTCTAGGAAAAGAAACAGATCTGTTTGAAAACACCCGTTTAAATAATTAAGGAGTAATTGCATGCATTGAATCAAAGCACACCAAATCTTCACTGACGTGACCAGAGAAAACAAAACATTATCAAAATAATTCAAGGTACAGCTGCAAACGGATCAATATACAAGAGGTCCATGCTTCCTTGTAACGATCTCCTAATATCCCGGAGAACAGCGCTCCACCCTTCGCCTACACTTTCACCCCATGTTATGAGATAGTTAGTACTGTTTTCTTCGGTGATCACTAAGATTAAACCCTCTCACCGTTAAAAGAAAACATGATGAGCTATACTCATGAGCTCAGCCTATTGCAACATAGCTGGAGCAGGGCGGTATTTTAATCACATTCATGTTTAGTTATAAACTAAAACAACTTAGACTATTCATTTTAGAAGTCATTTGGGCTGCGTGTTTAAGAATCAAAAAATCTTGATGAGTATTTCATCAGCACGGCACGGCGTTCAACAATATACAGGCGGAGACAAAGGTGAATGCATACATATAAACAAACTCTCGTCTGGTACCCCGGCGAGTAGGCAGGAGTTGATGAAAGTTATTCCCCGAACAAACTTCTTGAGAAATAATACAAATGAGAAACGAAGCACTTCTGCTGAAAACACCACAGTAGAAAGAAAATAACTTACGGTAATATAAAGTCAAGGGGACGAAAGGAACCAAAGCGTGAAGTAACGACGATTGAACGACGCTCGGAAGAGAACGGTTTCGAGCAATGGCGGCAGCGGCACGAGCAGAGATTACTACAGACCAAAGATTACTTATACCAAATAGACTGGACATAACGCCTGCCCATTGAAGCCGATCGGTATGCAACCAGGATTACAGTATGTGCGAAGATTTTCGGAAATACATTGATTTAAATGGGGAAATTACTTTTTTTTGAAAATCAATTAAAAATACTAAAAAAAATGTTAATTCAAAAAACTTGGTACCATTTGAAAGCTCATGATATGCGGATTCCGGTTTGGGCCGGTTTTTATACCGTTTTTTCAATCGTAAACATTCTACAGAGGCTCAAAGTTGGGTCAATTTTCCTCGATTCTACGGGGTGTTCCACCGCACTATGGTCTGGGAACCCACATTTGTGGCCTTAAATCAGGGAATGACCAGATCTTCTTAAAACTTAGAGGACTTACGTTTTTTGGGTCGCTGAACACGAATTTGAAGGAATTTTTTGCAAAAATTGCAAATCCAAGATGGCGGCAGCCAGAAGTGGCTCGTGAAATCTGATGACTATGTTTTTTGCCATTTATTTGATTTAAAATTCGATTCTTGGTGAAGCAACACAGGATTTCTTCACCATAAATCGATTATTTTACATTGGCCTGAATGGAAAAATGCGTTGTTGCCAAATTTCACTAGATGTGACTCTCTGAAGTTATACTTATTGGCGGCCATCTTGGATTTGGGAATTTTGTAAAACTAATATAAATGAGAAAGTAAAAATGAATCCAGCGACCCAAAAGAAATCTTTCCTTTAAGTTTCAATGAATTTCATCAATTATTGGTGGAGCAACAAATTTGTTTGTAGAATCGAAAGTCGGCACGGGCAAAGCCGTATTTTTGACCTAGATTTGAAACTTTGTGCGGTCATAACTCTTGAACGAAACGTTTCTCGGCATCGCGGTTTACAACATCTGAAAGCTTATAAAATCAGCTTTTTTCACAAAAGTTTTTTGTTCAGATTACTACATTGCGCATATTTTTCAAACTCAAAAAACGAATTTTTAAAAACTTCAAAAATCAAAAAAATGGCAAAAAAGATTCAAATAAACTAAACATTATAGCATATCAATCGAAAGATCTTTAAAATACGCATCTTTTGGCGCAAAGTTCACGTCAATATCTCTTTTCGTTCAAAAGTTATGGAGCATTGAAGGTTTTGACTTTGACCCCCTGCCCCCCCGCTGACAGTTGACTAAATTTAAAAAAAAACTGCAGATATTCTGAAAGCTGGCGCTTAGCTCTATCATCCCTGAAAGTTTCATTCATTTCTGGGGGGGGGGGGGGCACTGGATGGTAGCTGGATGGACCCCTTTGAAATAATACTTCGTGAGAAACACGACATACCTCTGGAGATGTGAACAAATATTGAAATGTGGCAAGATGTGGCGAAAAGCAATAAAAGGCCTGGAAAAGGGAGAATTTAAGAAGCATTTGTGCGCTCCCCCGCCAATTCGAGTGCTGCGACCCTCTTTTTTAAGGAAAAATCGACCGCATCCGTGGAGGTCCCACTCCCCCTCAAATCCGCACAAGTTGGAGCCTTTGTCGGAAAAATACCTTTCTTTAAAAATTATTGTAAATTAAATGTAAAATTTTTTTATTTATTTATTCACAATGATAAAACCTAAAAAATATATCACTAATTGGAGTGAAGAAAGATCAAGCGCGAAATGCCTTAAAATTGCACCCAAAAAATCGCGTTCGAGGCACCGTAACTAAGGACCGACTGTCATGATATATCGACCCCTACGAAAGCTTGGAGCAATACTAAAGAAATGTGCGATTCTCCAAGGAGTATAGCTTCTAATCTTCTAAATCTGTTCTCTTTTCTTTCCTGTCCTCCATTTCCTTTCCTTTTTTTCAAATTTCCCTCTCCTTCTCGCTCTTCCTCTTCCTCTTCTCAAAATTTTTGCTCCCCCCCCCCCCCCCCCCCCCCAGCGTTGCGCTCCCCCGCTCGACGGGGTCAGCGGTGCCTTTAGCTACGCCACTGCGAGCAGACCTGTCTTTTTGTTGTACTTTAAATCGTTGACAATCGTAAAATCGTAAAACAGACTAACGAGCAGACCTGTCATTTTGGTGGGCTTTTAATCATTGACAAGGCGCAGGGCTCATCAAAACGTCCCGTCTGCTCTTCCGGGGTACCGCAAATGTTATTTGAAATGAGATTACAGACTTACGAGCAGACCTGTCTTTTTGGTGGGTTCTTAATCGTTGACAAGGCGCAGGGCTCATCAAAACGTCCCCTCTGCTCTTCCGAGGCTCCGCCAATGTTATTTTAAATGGGAAAACAGACTTACTAGCAGACCTGTCATTTTGGTGGGCTTTTAATCGTTGACTTGGCGCAGGCCTCATCAAAACGTCCCCTCTGCTCCTCCGGGGCACCGCCAATGTTATTTTCAACGGGAAAACAGACTTACGAGCAGACCTGTCGTTTTGGTGGGCTTTTAACCGTTTACAAGGCGCAGGGCTCATCAAAACGTCCCCTCTGCTCTTCCGGGGCACCGCCAATGTTATTTGAAATGGGATTACAGACTTACGAGCAGACCTGTCGTTTTGGTGGGCTTTTAACCGTTTACAACGCACAGGGCTCATCAAAACGTCCCTTCTGCTCTTCCGGCGCACCGCCAATGTTATTTGAAATGGGATTACAGACTTACGAGCAGACCTGTCGTTTTGGTGGGCTTTTAATCGTTATCTAGGCGCAGGGCTCATCAAAACGTCCCCTCTGCTCCTCCGGGGCACCGCCAATGTTATTTTCAACGGGAAAACAGACTTACGAGCAGACCTGTCGTTTTGGTGGGCTTTTAATCGTTGACTAGGCGCAGGGCTCATCAAAACGTCCCCTCTGCTCATCCGGGGCACCGCCAATGTTATTTCAAATGGTAAAAAAGACTTACGAACAGACCTATCATTTTGGTGGGCTTTTAATCGTTGACTAGGCGCAGGGCTCATCAAAACGTCACCTCTGCTCTTCCCGGGCACCGCCAATGTCATTTTTAATGGGAAAACAGACTTACGAGCAGACCTGTCGTTTTGGTGGGCTTTTGATCAATGACTAGGCGCAGGGCTCATCAAAACGTCCCCTCTGCTCTTCCGAGGCACCGCCAATGTTATTTTAAATGGGAAAACAGACTTCCGAGCAGACCTGTCGTTTTGGTGGGCTTTTAACCGTTTACAAGGCACAGGGCTCATCAAAACGTCCCTTCTGCTCTTCCGGGGCACCGCCAATGTTATTTTCAACGGGAAAACAGACATACGAGCAGACCTGTCGTTTTGGTGGGCTTTTAATCGTTGACTATGCGCAGGCCTCATCAAAACGTCCCCTCTGCTCCTCCGGGGCACCGCCAATGTTATTTGAAATGGGATTACAGACTTACGAGCAGACCTGTCGTTTTGGTGGGTTTTTAACCGTATACAAGGCGCAGGGCTCATCAAAACGTCCCTACTGCTCTTCCGGGGCACCGCCATTGTTATTTGAAATGGGATTACGGACTTACGAGCAGACCTGTCGTTTTGGTGGGCTTTTAATCGTTGACTAGGCGCAGGGCTCATCAAAACGTCACCTCTGCTCTTCCCGGGCACTGCCAATGTTATTTCAAATGGTAAAAAAGACTTACGAGCAGACTTGTTGTTTTGGTAGGCTTTTTACCGTTGACAAGGCGCAGGGCTCATCAAAACGTCCCCTCTGCTCTTCCGAGGCACCGCCAATGTTATTTTAAATGGGAAAACAGACTTACGAGCAGACCTGTCGTTTTGGTGGGCTTTTAATCAATGACTAGGCGCAGGGCTCATCAAAACGTCCCCTCTGCTCTTCCGGGCACCGCCAATGTTCTTTTAAATGGGAAAACAGACTTACGAGCAGACTTGTTGTTTTGGTAGGCTTTTTACCGTTGACAAGGCGCAGGGCTCATCAAAACGTCCTCTCTGCTCTTCCGAGGCACCGCCAATGTTATTTTAATTGGGAAAACAGACTTACGAGCAGACCTGTCGTTTTGGTGGGCTTTTAATCGTTATCTAGGCGCAGGGCTCATCAAAACGTCCCCTCTGCTCTTCCGGGCACCGCCAATGTTCTTTTAAATGGGAAAACAGACTTACGAGCAGACTTGTTGTTTTGGTAGGCTTTTTACCGTTGACAAGGCGCAGGGCTCATCAAAACGTCCCCTCTGCTCTTCCGAGGCACTGCCAATGTTATTTTAAATGTGAAAACAGACTTACGAGCAGACCTCTCATTTTGGTGGGCTTTTAATCGTTGACTATGCGCAGGCCTCATCAAAACGTCCCCTCTGCTCCTCCGGGGCACCGCCAATGTTATTTGAAATGGGATTACAGACTTACGAGCAGACCTGTCGTTTTGGTGGGCTTTTAACCGTTTACAACGCACAGGGCTCATCAAAACGTCCCTTCTGCTCTTCCGGCGCACCGCCAATGTTATTTGAAATGGGATTACAGACTTACGAGCAGACCTGTCATTTTGGTGGGCTTTTAACCGTATACAAGGCGCAGGGCTCATCAAAACGTCCCTACTGCTCTTCCGGGGCACCGCCATTGTTATTTGAAATGGGATTACGGACTTACGAGCAGACCTGTCGTTTTGGTGGGCTTTTAATCGTTGACTAGGCGCAGGGCTCATCAAAACGTCACCTCTGCTCTTCCCGGGCACTGCCAATGTTATTTCAAATGGTAAAAAAGACTTACGAGCAGACTTGTTGTTTTGGTAGGCTTTTTACCGTTGACAAGGCGCAGGGCTCATCAAAACGTCCCCTCTGCTCTTCCGAGGCACTGCCAATGTTATTTTAAATGGGAAAACAGACCTACGAGCAGACCTGTCGTTTTGGTGGGCTTTTAATCGTTGACTAGGCGCAAGGCTCATCAAAACGTCCCCTCTGCTCTTCCGGGGCACCGCCAATGTTATTTTCAACGGGAAAACAGACTTACGAGCAGTCCTGTCGTTTTGGTGGGCTTTTCACCGTTTACAACGCACTGGGCTCATCATAACGTCCCTCCTGCTCTTCCGGCGCACCGCCAATGTTATTTGAAATGGGATTACAGACTTACGAGCAGACCTGTCGTTTTGGTGGGCTTTTAATCGTTATCTAGGCGCGGGGCTCATCAAAACGTAATATCTGCTCTTCCCGGGCACCGCCAATGTTATTTCAAATGGTAAAAATGACTTACGAGCAGACCTATCATTTTGGTGGGCTTTTAATCGTTGACTAGGCGCAGGGCTCATCAAAACGTCCCCTCTGCTCTTCCAGGGCACCGCCAATGTTATTTGAAATGGGATTACAGACTTACGAGCAGACCTGTCGTTTTGGTGGGCTTTTAATCGTTGACTAGGCGCAGGGCTCATCAAATCGTCCTCTCTGCTCTTCCGGGGCACCGCCAATGTTATTTTAAATGGGAAAACAGACTTACGAGCAGACCCGTCGTTTTGGTGGGCTTTTAATCAATGACTAGGCGCAGGGCTCATCAAAACGTCCCCTCTGCTCTTCTGGGGCACCGCCAATGTTATTTTAAATGGGAAAACAGACTTACGAGCAGACTTGTTGTTTTGGTGGGCCTTTAATCGTTGGCAAGGCGCAGGGCTCATCAAAACGTCCCCTCTGCTCTTCCAGGGCACCGCCAATGTTATTTGAAATGGGATTACAGACTTACGAGCAGACCTGTCGTTTTGGTGGGCTTTTAACCGTTCACAAGGCGCAGGGCTCATCAAATCGTCCCCTCTGCTCTTCCGGGCACCGCCAATGTTATTTTAAATGGGAAAACAGACTTACGAGCAGACTTGTTGTTTTGGTAGGCTTTTTACCGTTGACTAGGCGCAGGGCTCATCAAAACGTTACCTCTGCTCTTCCCGGGCACCGCCAATGTTATTGCAAATGGTAAAAAAGACTTACGAGCAGACCTATTATTTTGGTGGGCTTTTAATCGTTGACTAGGCGCAGGGCTCATCAAAACGTCCCCTCTGCTTTTCTGGGGCACCGCCAATGTTTTTTTAAATGGGAAAACAGACTTACGAGCAGACCTGTCATTTTGGTGGGCTTTTAATCGTTGACTATGCGCAGGGCTCATCAAAACGTCCCCTCTGCTCTTCCGGGGCACCGTCAATGTTATTTTAAATGGAAAAACGGACTTTCGAGCAGACCTGTCATTTTGGTGGGCTTTTAATCGTTGACTGGGCGCAGGGCTCACCAAAACGTCCTCTCGGTTCTTCCCGGGCACCGCCAATGTTAGTTTAAATGGGAAAACAGACTTACGAGCAGACCTGTCGTTTTGGTGGGCTTTTAATCGTTGACAAAGCGCAGGCTCACCAAAACGTCCCCTCTGCTCTTCCGGGGCACCGCCAATGTTATTTTATAGTGGGAAAACAGACTTACGAGCAGACAGTAGTATGCTAGCTGAGCGTTTGCTCCCTCCCCCGCCAATTCGAATGCTGGGCGCCTCTTTTTGAAGGAAAAATCGACCGCTTCCGTGGAGCTCCCCCCTCCCCCCTCAAATCCGCACTAGTTGGAGCCTCTGTTGGAAAAATACCTTTCTTTAAAAATTATTGTAAATTAATGTAAAATTTTTTATTTATGTATTCACAATGATAAAACTTAAAAAATATATCACTAATTGGAGTAAAGAAGGATCAAGCGCGAAATGCCGTGATTCATCGAGGAGTATAGCTTCTATTTTTCTCAATCTCTTCTCTTTTCATTCCTGTTCTCCTTTTCCTTTCCTTTTCGTTCCATTTTCCTTTCCTTTTCTACTTTTCGCTCTTCCTCTTCCTCTTCTCAAAATTTTTGCGCCCCCCCACGAAACGTTGCGCCCTCCCGCCCGGCGGGGTCAGCGGGGCCTATATCTACGCCACTGGTATTTTGACGGCATTTAGAGCGTGTAGTGTACTGTAGTTTTTTTTTAAAACTTAACTTGATCTTTTAGAAGGATTGTTTTATTCATCACTGATGGTAGGCTATTTGGAGCTCAAAATCAACATGGCATACCTCTGAAAAAGTGAATTTTTTTGAAATGTGACAAGATTAGGGCAAAGGCAATAAAAGGCCTGGAAAGAGGAAGATCTGAGGAACAATTTGATGCCATTTAGAGCGTGTAGTGTATTTTTTAAAACTTTACTCGGACTTTTAGAAGTAATCGTTTTATTTACTACTGAAGGTAGTCCATTCGGAGCTCAAAATCAACACGACATACTTACCTAAAAGTGAAAATATATTGAAATGTGGCAAGATGTGGCAAAAAGCAATATAAGGTCTGGAAAGAGGAAGATCTAAGGAACATTTTGACGTCATGTAGAGCGTGTAGTGTAGTGTAGCTTTTTTTAAAACTTTACTTGAACTTTTAGAAGTAATCGTTTCATTGATTACTGAAGGTAGTCCATTCGGAGCTTAAAATCAAGGGTAAAAAATCAAAATTGATAAATGGGCCTACGTAAAATGGAAAGCTCTTGCTTTTAGCTTCAAGATACATGTCCTGATGTCCAATAATTATTCTAACATGATTCAATCAGCTGCTGTGGTGACACTTTCAAAATAAATGGCACATAACCGACGTTGACGCGTTCAGTTACTTACCTGCGAGGTGCGCACCTTTGCGGCGACGGAATCGCCGACGAGCGCCACTGAAAAAATTATACTATGGCCATTCTAGATACATCAGATAATGTAGATTACGATACAAACAACCGGAAACATGTTTTCCGAAAGTCATTTTTCCCATTTTAGGCCAGAAATACGAGTTTCCAGACCATAGTGCACCGTTTCGGTACCCCGCTGAGACAACCTATATAGATAGCTGCATATACTCAACTTTACGTAATCTATGTTGTGATTAAGTAAAGGAATAATTATTGTGTGTCTCAATAATTTATCGCATAAATTTTATTTTTTTGAGCTCTAACCATTCAAACACGGTACAAAGAAAACAATTTTATAAAACACCGTGTAGAAAATTGGTACCCAACGGGTCGTAATGGGCTTAAAAAAGCCATAAAAATGTTAGTGGGTAATGCCGTCATTGGATTTTGCGTTTAAAAGTCATAAACACGACTTTTCCGAAAAGAGACTAGCGGCGCTTGTGGCGCTATCCATCGGATTGGGTCCCTAGAGAAGAACAGGTACTCTCGCTGGAGATTGTGGAGGTATTTTCTGCAGCGGGAGGTTTGAATTCACGTGTATATAAATGAGAAGAACCAACTTTTTCATCTGAACATTTTATACTGTCTTCTTAAACTGAGTTATATTATATTATAGTTAGTTATATTTACAACCACAGTTTTTTAACGTAAACTAGACCCTTTGAAGTCATTAATTAGGAGCATCTCAGAATCAGATACCGGTCAATTTGTTCATAGATACTATACCTAAACGAATCCACGCGCTTAATGATTGGCTCGGAGGAATGGAGGTCCTCTCCCCATAATGAGACAGGGGAATCGAGTACCTACCTCCTTTTCTCCAGGGACCTTAAATTTGTAGTGCGAACCATGGACACCGCGTCGCCATTGAATAAGAAGGTGTTCTTATTCTATATGGCGTCGCGTCGCGCTCAGTACCTCGCGCTGCTAAGTCAACAGTTTTTTTGAAAAAACTAAAATTGACAAATTCACGCCGCTATGACTACAAAGTTGAGAAACGTCAGCACTTGCGAACTTACTTTGTCAGGAAGATGAAGATACCCATGCAGAAGCTTCCAGCTGAAATAATTCAAAAAAAAAGGCGGAAATGATGAAGTACGAAAAATCCCGTAAATAAGCATCAATATGAGTGCGAGTGAGGCAGATAGACTAGGGACATTATATAGACTTACTATCTCTCACACTATAAAGAATAGTTCGACTTACGAAGCTTATGGCAAAATTAATTTCATCATATACGGTGTTATTTCTCAACCAATTTTGCTCGTGTTGAGCTCAAAAAATCCCTAAAATGTCAAGCAGGTGCTGACGATCTTGGATTTGGCATTTTTTCTTTGATGTAAGAAATTTAAAATTCCAAAAGCGACTAGTAGCGCCGCTATCCATCGTAATATTGTCCTGATGTCGTGATTTATTCGCCACACTTACGCTCTTATGCAGGTAATTCGCCAATATTATTACACGATTTAATTTTGAATGTGAACTGGTGATTCGGTTCTGATCTGTGGAATAACGATGAAATATTTTTAGCCCCCCAAAACATACCGTCAGGGGCGGACGGTCTTGAGGTCCTACGCAACCTTGAATTTGAGGCCCCGTAGCGGCAAGATGGGGTGTCTGGCAGATTTTTCCTCAAGAAAAAGGTCCTTGCGCCTCGTTAATTATTAAAAGCCCACCAAAATGACAGGTCTGCTCGTTAGTCTGTTTTCCCATTTAAAATAGGTACATTGGCGGTGCCCCGGAAGAGCAGATGGGACGTTTAGAGAGTCCTTGCGCCTTGTCAGCGATTAAAAGTCCACCAAAATGACAGATCTGATCGTAAGTCTGTTTTATAATTTAAAATTACATTGGCGGTGCCCAGGAAGAGCAGAGGGGACGTTTAGAGAATCCTTGCGCGACGATACTTAATGATTACAAGCCCACCAAAATGACAGGTCTGCTCGTAAGCCTGTTTTCCCTTTTAAAATACATTGGCGGTGCCCCGGAAGAGCAGAGGGGACTTTTTGAGAGCCCTGCGCCTTGTCACCGATTAAAGGTCCACCAAAATGACAGATCTGCTCGTAAGTCTGTTTTCCCATTTAAATTACATTGGCGGTGCCCAGGAAGAGCAGAGGGGACGTTTAGAGAGTCCTTGCGCCTCGTTAATGATTAGAAGCCCACCAAAATGACAGGTCTGCTCGTAAGTCTGTTTTCCCATTTAAAATACATTGGCGGTGCCCTGGAAGAGCAGAGGGGACGTTTTGAGAGCCCTGCGCCTTGTCACCGATTAAAAGTCCACCAAAATGACAGATCTGCTCGTAAGTCTGTTTTCCCATTTAAAATACATTGGCGGTGCCCCGGAAGAGCAGAGGGGACGTTTTCAGAGCCCTGCGCCTTGTCAGCGATTAAAAGTCCACCAAAATGACAGATCTGCTCGTAAGTCTGTTTTCCCATTTAAAATACATTGGCGGTGCCCCGGAAGAGCAGAGGGGACGTTTTCAGAGCCCTGTGCCTTGTCAGCGATTAAAAGTCCACCAAAATGACAGATCTGCTCGTAAGTCTGTTTTCCCATAGCCGGTTCCATTGCCAATTCCGAGAGAACGAAGCTTCGGATCGATTTGCAGATTGTTGCAATCGATTTTGCGGGTCCGATTACGTAGGAATCCATGCCTCACTCGAAATTTGTCCCCTGACGAAACTCGAAAAAAAGCAAAGGACAGAAGCAAAAAAGTATAACTCGTCGATTGTTTCGGCCGAAAAATCGATGTATCGCAGAACGGAGTTCAGCGCGACTTTCCCAACATAAAATGGTAAATGGCAAATCGATTCCGACGGTCAACGGATCGATTCGAGAACGTCTTCTCGAGGAATCGGTGGTTTTCCGAATTAGGTTCCTGGGGATCTGAATATGAAGCCGGTTCTTCCGCTTCCATTGCCGATTTCCAAAGGTTTTTTTTTCTCTTGGCATAAGCGGAAATTTGAACAACAGAGTGTTTTTTGGTTTATTATGAGTGTCGCAGAAATAGAAATGAGTATCTGGAACAATATTTCGAGAAGCTTAAGGAATTAGGGTTTAGGAAACGATATTAGGTATTTAAATGCCGTAACTGTCCTTAACTGGGGCGTTCAAAAATAAGGTGTGTCTATATTTTGTTAGTATTTTTTATTTTTTGGCTTGAGAGACAAAAAATCACCAACTGAGAACCGTAACTCACATGAGTTCTGAAGTACAGCATGTTCCCAAAACTATTCAGTGGCTTCCAGAGGAATTAACAATGGTTTTAAAGCACTCATTTAACATTCAAGTTTGGTAAAAACTGCTACACAAAAGTTTTACCTTGCACAGAAGTTAGAGGCAGCAAAACACAGATACGATCATCTTTTGTGTCCCTGACCACAAGCTCTGGTTTTTGTGCTTTAAGTACGTGCTTATTACAGGGCAGCACCGCTGTAAATTGCTCACTAGTCTGTACGAATTCAAGATGATCAGTTATGTGCTCAAGTTCATGAAATATTTTAGTCATCAATACAAAATGAGAAAGAATTGAAGGTAAGCAAAATTTTGGTAATTTCATTGTAAATTGACTCCACCGAAAAGTGCATTTTTCTGCAACCAAGCAATGAAACAGCGTACATTCTCGTCAATGTTATGCGGCATGGTGACTTAATCTTACCTATCACAGTTTTGTGAATTTTAATTAATTTTTGAGAGATCTGAAGCGGGAAATGCTTTAAAATTTCATCCCACCGAAATGTGCCCATCCAAAAACTAGAAAGTGCGTGATCCTACTGCGAGATCCTGCAATCTCCTCTCCTGTTTCAGTCTTTCGGAACAATAGATGTAGCCGTGTCAAACGTCTATTTCTGCGTAAAATCCTAAAAATGCACCTTTTTAATGATTGAATCCCTTACAAAAAATATTCTAACTCAATTCTTCGGTATTCAAGGACTGCTACAGAATATTTGTCCTTGAATAATAATAGATCGCTATACAGGATCGAATACGATTCAAATACTCGTGAGCTCCCAGTACTTTCTTATGGCATCGATAGTATGCTTCTTCCATTCTTTTCAGAACCCACACATGAAAAATTCTTGCACAACTACCTACACAGATTTTCTGACCCAATCCCTGAAGTAGAGAAAAGCATTGAATTATTATCGCAATTTAAACTTTATTACAGGGTAATTACAAATAAAATATTACAGGCGCAAGTCCACAAACCAATCAAGGCATGATTTTCTTGGCTTTCACTCATTAATGGTGAAAAAGAAAATTAACAAACTGCAATACTGGATCAATTTCCAGTAATAAAAAAAAAGCCAGATATGCGAGATAGAGATATACATAAACGTAAAAATTAAGATTGAGCAAAGATTAGAAGAAAAAACTGAGGAAGGACTTCAAATTGAAATATTGTCATAGTTGCTGTAGAAAAAATTCATCTAACTTCACTTTGCAACTTCCTTCTTCTCTTTTCCTGATTTTTTTCATTTTTTTTAATTTTTTTAAAATTTTTTATTTTTTTTATTTTTTTATTTTTCTACACAAATAAAAGTAATAATATAATAATAAAAAAATAAAAAAGAAGAATTAGAACTAATCATTGAATAAATAGTTTACCTATTTGCAAACTTTTTTAAAATATATTATGAGCCTGGCTGTAATAATGATTTAAATGGGCGGGGGGAGGGATAAAATATGTTGCTGATGATAATGACACATTGCATGATTTTTTAAAAAAAAAAAAAAAAAATCATGATAGAAAAAGAGGGAACAATGAAGACTGCTAGTGTTGATGATTTGATGATGGTTGAACGACGTCCATCATTTCATCTTGCTGAGGAGGATTACTATCCAAACAATCAAATGGATTCCTTAGAGGCGGACTTAAATACGAGTGTCCTTGTGAACCAGCTAATCCTTTGCGAGGTGATCGAGCTTTAATTACACGCGGCCTGTACATTTCTTCTAACACTGAAGGTGCAACATATGTGAAACCCTGAAAAGAAAAGATAAACAGTGTTTATTTCGGATATTTTGCTCAAAGGGGCTCTTGCCCTTTTTGACAGCCGATTTAAATGTCAATTAAAATGTAAAAACCTTCAAGAAGAATGATGGTGGCACTAAACTTACAAAAGCCACTCCTAAACTCATAAAATGCTTTTAAATGCGCGATTTGGATTGTAAAGGTGGCGTTAGGTACTAATAATGGGAGGTTCCCATCTAATAATACTGTCACTTCATCAACAAGTGGCCAGTAAGAGACGACCTTACTTTGGCACCAGTGTCACTAAGTGTCATGGTACCATTAATTCATTAATTGGCTGTCAATCAGAGGTGGACTGGCCCCAAAAATTCGGATCGACCCTTATGGGGGTTGTGCAGGGCTCCCCCCCCCCCCCCCCCGGAGAAAATGTTGGTATTTTCACTGTCAAAAACACTGTTCTAAGGCATATATAGGTCATCAATTTTATTTTATGATCACTGACTCTCTGTGTTTTAGCTGGGTTGAGACTGTCATGTTATCTTTAGTGACAATAGAAAAGCCCGTAATGTATCAATTTTTTTTTTGTTTTAGTATTTTGTTTCTTGATTTTTTTTCGTTATTATTATTACATAGGTGTGATTTCAGAGAGAAGAATGCTCCGTCATTGTCATCAAGCCAAGGAAACAAACAAGAATCAAAATACTTCCTTAAATAAAAAAAAAATCAACAAAAAGAGAAAAAAGCAAAAAGGTATGGGCAATGAAAAGAGTTAGAGGGAGCTTTTAAGCAGCTTGGTAATGATAAGAGTCACTCAACCGTGCAGTTTTGTCAACTTGGAATTTTTATTGTTGGGGGGGGGGGGCGCTCTTGAGCACATGCACTGTGGGATGTCTTGGGGGTACACACCTCAGTTAGAGGGGGGTCTTGGGGTCCTCCCCTGGAAAAATTCAAAATTTCAGGTTTTCTTAATTGATATTTTAAGCAATTTCATCGTATACAAATTGCACCAAAAGATATGGCACAATCCTTACGGAAACTGGGGTGTGCGTGTGACTAAATGTTTTTCAAGTATTACAAATTGACAGATTATCATGTAAAAAGAAAAAGTTCTCACCGCACCAAAGTGATCCCATGTCCAGTTTGCTAGCTATTAAAGCTCAAAGATGGGAACTATTTCTCTCGTGCGTTGGCGAGCAATGATGAAGTAGTACCTACCGCCTTACAACTCGGCTCAATGTAGAGTAATGTCAGCCCATTTCGATCATTCATTCACCCGCTCCACTACCTGCCGAAGTCTCTCCATAGTACTGCTCGTCTCCCTTGCCCTGTCCCTCACCCTGCACGCATCTAAGCATCTTCAGCATCTAACTTTTTTTAAAACAGCCCTTTTCAGAACTACCTAAATTACCTGAAATCTTTCCCTTCTGCTTGGCGAGGAAGGAGAAGGATTTTTTACGTATTTCAAATAGGATCCAGACAATGTTTGGGAGGGGGGCACAACTTCCCAAGGAGAATTCGGGGGGCCTTCCCCGGAAAAATTTTGAGATTTGAGATGTTTTCTGATCACAATTTAGGTCATCAGTCTAGGTGCGCCTACGCTTCTAAAACGACCTTTAACTGTTAGGTCAAAATGGTTGTTTAGTATGTGTAAAAAAGAGAAAAACCAATAAGTGAGAACAGGATATTTTGATTTGAATAATACTTACTGCAAAAACTTGGTTGACACTTTCGCTTAAAGCAGTATCTTCTGGTGAGTCTAAGGGAGTTTCTCTTGTAAATTTAGAATCAAATTGTGAGGTATCATCAGCACCTTTCTATAAAAATGAGGCATAGAAAAAAGAGAGAGTTACTTTACAGAAATAATTTGATGAGGAGGCCAAGGGACCCACAATGACATATTTACGTAATAAATAAGTATTTGAAAAGAATCAATCATGCATGCAATGCTTAGTTCATTTTTCTTTTTTTTTGGTTTCTTTTATGTGGGTCAGCCTTAAAAATGGAGTTTAATGCTTCTATCTCTCCTTCTCAAGCAGTTTTCATCTGTAAAACAATACATGCAGTCAATATCACTAAGTAAGTACACTGCCAGTGGCATCGCGTGCCATATGACAACAATGCAACTGCTCCATTTAAACTCATTAAATAAATCAAATTTTCCTTGTGCACTGTGCACCCTCTGAATTTGATCTTTTTCAAGAGTTTAAATGGATAGAATACATTGTTGCCAAATTGCACGCAACGCCACTGTACACTGCTTTGCCTATTCTATTTGTGCATTTACTTTGCCTTTGTGTATGAACACTATACACAATGTAGGCTCCCAAAAGAATCTTTCACATCACAGCGAGGGGAAATATTTTGAGCCTCTCCAATGCAGGAAAGATGGCAGCGGTGATGTACTAATCAGTGATGGCCCTTACTCTCTAAACAGAAGCCCATGCTCGGAGACAAATAGAGACCCAGCGTAAAGCTTGCGACAGGTGTCCACTTTTCTGGCTCAATTTTGGTCGGAGCTCATCAGAACCACAACCAACTATTGCCTACTGTTGACTGATGAGCGTGTGTTTTGCATTCGAAAAGCAAAACCTGTTTCCGTTTCCGGGACGGCGAACCAATCACAGCCTTTTGTTGAGCTTCACCATTCAACAGTGGGCAATGTTTATCATTGCAGCCGGTGACTCCCGACCAAAACTGTGACCGCTAAACTTGCTTCAGTTTTCTAACACGGGAAGCAAACGGTGTGCTGGGTCTCTATTTGTCTCTGCCCATGCTCTGAACAAAAGAGGGTGCGCAGGGCTAGGTCCTCGGCTCGCATCCAGTTAGCACCATCCGTAGTGCTCGCTACACACACAGCTTACACCAACGCAATGTCTCCGCCCTCTTCCCAATCATTCGGCAATGAGACGATATCTCTCATTGCTCGAGCAGCAGAGTGGGATTAAGAAAATTTCCCCTCTCGCCGAGATGTGGAAGATTCTTTCAAGAGCATTAGTATACTACTTAATGTAGTAGTAGTCAGAGTTGGGCAAAAAATTATTCGGAGATTATTTGGTGTGTCCGGCAACGCCGAGTCAATCAAATTATTCGACGAATAATTCTACAATTGACCTATACTTTCCTTGTGTTTCCCTTTCCTCAACTCGGGTAGCAAACCCAGTTTTCAGTGTTACCGGAGTCATTTCATTATTTCTGATTATCGGTTGCCCAACTCTGGTAGTAGTAGAAGTAGTAAAGTCCAGCCGCCCAAACCTTGTGTTCGTTATGCTTGCTATTTCAAAGCGAACAACTGGACTGAGAATACAAAAAGGGAAGAAGATGAAGAAACTCTCGTTGTGCTACTGATCCTCGGAAGTAGAGAAGGAGTAGAGAATACAAAATGGAACTTACAAGTTTCGGCTTAAATGGAGCTTCTGCTTTTCTGGTCAAAATATCAGTCCAATTGATACTTTTGAAGAAACAATGTCTCCTTATTTCCAAACCATCATCTGGAGATGAGCCTAATCTTTGGTGAGGATAACGCTAGAAAAAGAATCAAAATTTAATTAGGTATAATGAAAGAGAAATGAGTCCACAGAATGGGTCTGTTGCAAACTTTTGTTACAGCTTTATAAAGGGTTGACTCCTGTGTAAAATCAATCAAAAATACCTTTGAGAGCATCAGAAAGTTCCAACAAGCCAATCACAAACTCAAAAAAAAAAAAAAAGAAAAAAAAAAAAAAAAAAAAAAAAGTTTAACAAAATTACAAAATGGTGGTCGAATGACTAGATGGAACTCCCCAATTGTCGCTTGCTCATTTGACCGCCATTTTGTAATTTTGTTAAACGTAATTTTCGAATTCGTAAGTAAATTTTTGAGCTTTTTGATGCTCTCAACAGTGTTTATGATTGATTTTGCATGAGAGTCAACCCTTCAGAAAGGTGTAACAAAAGTTTGCAACAGACCCATTAGAAATTGAAGGTGACCATTTTTGAAAATTATGGGGTGAGAGTAAAAAGCCAATGATCCGATTTGAGAGAGGTTGATTTGAATAAGTTGGAGGTTAAGAGTCCCCACTTGTTTTTGAAGGTTACTGTTTATGACCAGTTTTTATTATAATGTATTGGTTTTGGATTTTTTTTTTTTTTTTTTTAAATACATACATTGTTGAGTGTGGTAAAATCAGGGATTCGGAGCCATAGTCATAATCCGGACATAAAGCGATAAGAATGTGCGTGCTTGAAAACATGCTGGGCAGCTATAAGTGCCTTCACAAAAACCGCAACGACTCGCAAAGGAAAAAAATCGCCTCAAAATGCAGTTTGGACCGATTTTACAGGTGAAAGTGATTAACAAGTGTGGTTTTAAAAAAAATTGAAGCAAATGTATCTTCGGAATTCGATAAAAAAGTAAGTTGGTCGCGGTACTAAAAAACACGAATAATGCAAAACCTTCTTTTAAGTAAAATCTGGTTCAATTGCGGTTAACGACATGAAAGACAATATTTTTTGCCATTTTATAGCGCAAACCAGATATCTTTAATGATTTAAGAGATATGACAGATCAAAGGTATATAGATTTTCGAACTTTGCCCCCCCCCCCCCCAATCACAGCTCCCCAAATTTTTTGTTGACCTTTTAGTTTGTGGAGAGGTGAGGGGCACCATGCTTAACAATGGTGCAAGGGGGTTTAGGGGAGGCTAAATTCCGATTTTGAACAGACCTCTTTGCACCTCTCCTCAAGAAAACAGTGAATAGTACTTACGGACCTTTAATTCACCATTCAATTTCTAATTCAAGATGTTTTAACACAGACAGAAATTACTTTTCATGGTTACAGCTTGGATTATTGCAATCGGAGCCATGAAGCAAGAGCTGCTCTGGCTTAAGGCTCCGATCGCAAACTCAAACTGTAATTAATTATTGAAAGCAATATCCGTTTACACAAAAACATCTTGAATCAGTTCTTGAATGGTGAATTTCAGGTCTGGAAGCAATAATAATTTTTTCTGCCCGGAGAGGTGCAAACTTTGATTTTGACCGTGGCTCCGGCATCGAATCCCTGGGTAAAACATTTAAACCACTGAGACCAGATGGTAACTTTGAATTCTGGAAGTGATAAGACATTCTCTGAAGCCAATGCATGCCAATGTGATTTCGCATCAAGGTAAGACATTCATACCACTATGCACAGATAATAATTTAAATAAAAATGTGGTGACACAATAGTATCATCAATCATCATTCTGGGAAGCGTAATGGGGCTGTTGCACACTTTTGCTATAAAGCGATTTAACAATGCTGACAAGGATGATTCACAGAGTAATTAGTCATCATAGTGATGATCCACATCCGATGAATGGTACCGCAACACCTAGTGTCCTAGTGACACCGTTGTCAAATGAAAGTCGTCTCTTACTGGTCACTTCTTGATGGAGTTACAGTATTGTTAGATGGGAATCTCCCATTGTTACTACCCTCAGCCATCATTACGCTCGCGCCAATAAAAGCGTTAATCGAGTTTAGGAGTGGATTTTGGAAGTTTATATTGCTGTCTACTGACAATGTTATTTTTAGAGGTTTTTACACCAGAATCGACTATTAAATTGCTTATAGCAAAAGTGTGCAACAGTCCCATTGCAAAGAAGATACTGATACAAAGTGGCTAGAAAGCAAGTGAAAGGAAATAGTTTGTAGCTACAAATCTAGAAACACTCTTATAGAGTTTACTTACTTTTAATAGTCGTTTTATTAAGTCCCTAGCATCAGAAGATAGATACGGAGGTAGATATAATCTTCCTTTCATTATACGTTCTATTGTTTTTTTCCTGTTTTCACCTGTGTAAGGAGGCTGAAATAAAATAATAACACACACAAATGATATCGCTGAAAACGAAGCCAAGCCCTCTGACAAGGGAAAACATTTACTACCAATTCAGATTAAATTAAAAGCCAGAGGGAATACTAATAACTAATTTTCATCAACAGTCTCTTAACTGTAGGTTTCTAATTGTAAGTGACATTCCTGAGAAAATTTACAGTCAGGTTGCTTAAGTTAAAAAACTGAAAGTTTTTACAGAAACTAACTATCTTGACGCAACATAATTTTGGGGAGGCTGTGAGCAGGGGCAGTGGGTCTGCTGCAAACTTTTGCTACAGCGCTATAGAGTGTTCAATCTCATGTAAAATGGGCATCAGAAAGTCATGAAATGCGATAATAAACTCACAAGAGATGACATCCAAGATGGCGGTAAAATATCGAGCAACCTGTATGCATGCACCACGAACATCCAAGGATAGCCAACCTCACGATATCGATCACACCCAATCACAACGTAAATAAACACATAACCTCTGAAGCTGTGAGGTTGTCAACGTTGGCAATCCTTGGATGTTAAAGGTGCATGCATACTGATTACTCAATATTTTACCGCCATCTTGGATTTCATTGAACGTCTCTTGCGAGTTTATTATCGTATTTCATGACTTTCTGATGCCACCAATGGACTTTTCCAGCGATTTTACATGCGATGAAACACTCTTTAGCGTTGTAGCAAAAGTTTGCAACAGACCCATTGCCCCAAGCTTCAAAATTTGTGGAAAATTTACCGTTTTTTGATTGATCTGGGAGTTCCTCCTCTTTCTCTTTTCAGCTCTACATGAGAGCATAGTTCTACTGATAGAACTATGTTTGAATGATGATCATTATTCTTCTTGTACAGTCAACAAATTAAAGAATGTCATTTGACTTCTTAAATTTTGGCAAGGTAGGCCACCTGCAATGCTAGGTTGCCTACCTCAACCAAAATCCAAGGAGTCAACTGACATTTAATTCTTAAGGGTCTGTAAGGGCCTTTCCCTAACATAGGTACTTTAAAATTTTTATGGGGGGGGGGGGGGGGGGGAGGGGATGCGCGTTTCACCAGTTTATTTGTCAGCATGGAAACATTTTCTTTCTTTGAACAAAACCACAGTCCAATTTTATAATTTTGAATAATTTTAAAATCCATTCAATGAAACAAATATGAAAAAAAAAAAAAATGTGAAAAATAAAATTAATTTACCGTTCCAGTTAACATATCATAAAGTAAGGCACCTAAGGACCACCAGTCTACAGCTTTGCCATGGCCACTGCGAGTTAAAATCTCTGGTGCCCTGGAAACATGAGATAATAAATTAATAATACATTAATTATATTATATTGTTAGATAACAGTCGTAGACAATGTAATGGAAATTCACCTGTACGAGCATGCGACCAATGGACAGATAAAAAAAAAAAAAAAATTGTAAAAAAAAATAAATAAAATAAAATTAAATAAAATAAATAATAAAATAAAAATAATAAAATAAAATAAAAATAAATAAATAAATAAAAACTAAAAAAATTGTCAAAAAAAAATAAATAAAAAAAAATGAATAAAATAAGATAAAAACAAAATAAATAAATAAAAAATAAATAAATAAATAAATAAAAAAAAAAAAAAAAAAAAAAAATTGTCAATTGGTCGCATGCTCGTACAGGTAAATTTCCATTAATTATATTACATGCAAATCATGGAAGAATAAGATTAAGAACCTTGCCACTCCAAACGAATTGTTGTGACTCACTGTCTTTAAGTTCCAAAGCAAGCAACTGGGCTTGGCAGAGAGAAAAGGGATGGAATAGCGGCAAGGAGATCACAATTCATGAAGAGTCCCTGCGAGAGGATAAGATAGAAATAAATGAAAGGAACGCCATTCAGTTTCACTCAGTGACTTCGATTTATTCCTCTTGCAAAACTTTTGCTATAAGCAAATGAATCGTGAAATCTGATGTAAAATCCAGCAAAAATCACACTTTAACAAAGTTTAAAATTCAGTAATAAACTCAGAAAACAACAGTGACAGAAAGATCGTAATGGTGGAGCAACGCAGGTATACTGGGAGATTCCCATCTAATTTATCAATTTCTCTACGGAAACACAGAGATGTCTCAAATTAGATAGGAATCTCCCATGATACCTGTCTTGCTCCGCCATTAAGCCCGATTCTGAGAGTGAATTTTGTGATTTTCTAGTGTACTCATCATCACTTTCACAGGTTTTTATGCAATAATCAACTCTTCAATCACCTGAAGCAAAACCTTCTGCCGGAGCAGTACGCTCCATAGGCCTCCAAACTATTATTAAATCAATTTAAACCAGGGAAGTTAAAGGGATTCATTCAAAATTTTGATTAGACTCAAGACTGTAAAATTTGAATTAACCTCTACAGATTGGCAAAAGTTAGACTTAATTTTTGTCGAGACAAGTTTTGCATTTGAGGCCTGTTTGTGACTTATGATTAGCAGTTAAATAACACTTTTATACTCTCATTGTCAGAGTTTATATTTCAAACTTACATGTATTCGATTGTTCCACAGAAAGTGTGAGTGACTGTATCGTCCTGAATATGTTCTTTACAAAGGCCGAAGTCAGTTAACTTCACATGCCCAACTGCATCTAATAAAATATTTTCTGGTTTTAAATCCCTGCGAAGCACAAAATCAAAAATCAAGTAGTATAGTAGTCGTAGCAGTAAAGTCCAGCTGCCCAGACCATGTTATCGTTATGCTTGTATTTCAAAGCGTAACGACTGGACTGAGAATACAAGGATAGAAAATAAAAACAAAACGTAGTAAGGTAGATGTCCCAATTACCGCCACCCTACTCATTTATTCTTTAAAATAAGTCTACTTTAGCAGACAAATTTAAAAGTATATGGGATAAGTGTTTTTCATAGGTTGGCTGAACTGGTGAAAAAAGTTTGAAGTTGATATTTAGCAGCGTTGTGCCCTTAAAAAATCACAGAAGTGGATACCTGCCCAGCACCACCTGTTTGTGCCAATTTCTTTCAGTAGTTACTTATTAAAAATCTGTTCTCTTCCCTTTCTGCTTTTTAAATTATTATAATTTCATTATTTCCTGACAATAAACATGACGATTTGAATGAAAAGTCAGCGCAAATATGTATGGCGATAATTAGGACAACTGATATGATAATAATTGGGACAAAGCCACTTATGGCATGGCCATAATTGGGACATGGGCCATTTTTTTGAGTTTTATTAATAATTTTTTTTCCTGGTTGATTACTCCCATTTCTTATTTTTTTTTAATAAAACTGGGATGTATTTGAAGGGTCCTAGTGCTAACAGATCCTAGATTAAATAAAATTTGACATTTTTACAGGAATTTTACGGAAATTTTTTCTTAAGGGTGGCGGTGATTGGGACATCTACCTTAGCAGTAAGAAGGAGTAAAGTCCAGCCGCCCAAACCATGTTATCGTTACGCTTGTAGTTCAAAGCACAACAACTGGACTGAGAATGTAACGAGTCGGTTCTCAGCCCACCCCTTAAATTTAAAGTTCAAACTCCGCGCCGTTGGATCTATTCCCCCTCCGCTGCAGAGCACAGCATTGCCACGTCAGCAGCATGCTGCTCTCTGGTGAGCGGGGTGGGAACTAGGCCAGCGACGCGGAGAGCTCTACCCATGATGCCTTGCGGCATTGAAGTAAGATTCGTCGTTTGAGAGCTACGCGTGCGTTTCAGTCCTCTCTCTCAAAATGTGAGTGATCTCAAGTAAGTTTCATCCCATTTAGGGATGAAACTCTAGTTATTTAATTAGTACGTGGAGTGAGTTGTGGTGGCCGCCGGGCTATTCCTATTTTTTATTTCAGCCATGAGTGAAAGATAGCAGAGCAGCACACAAAGGCTATGTAAAAAAGAAAGAGACAGTTGGGAGCTAGCAACAAACTACCCGACTGCAACCATCTTCACTTAATCAGTTACTTTTAAAAATGTCCAAAAACTTTTTTGATGAAAGGAAAATACTCAATTTTAGATCTTTCTATCAAAAGAAATAAGTCTCAATAAGAAATATAGTATCGAGTTTAGGAAGTCAGTTGGTGTAAATCCTTCTTCACGTACCGGTAAATGATTCCTAGAACATGCAGATGCTCCAAGGCCAAAGTGATTTCAGCTAAATAAAAGCTGAAAATGGAAATAAAAAGAAAAAATATTATCACACAAAAAATATGGAACTAGAAGTTTTTCTGTTGGTTATAGAAAGAATAAATTTAATGCACTCTACGATTCGAGAATGTACACATTTCTTTCTCAAAACTGTTCAACAGATAAAAAAAAAAAAAATAGAGGCAAGTTTAACTGGTACTTTGCTTTACAGCGACTTTGCCCATGACGGCAAAATGGGTCTGTTGGTATAACTTTTGCTACAGCATTATGGAGTGTTGAATCCAGTGTTGTCAGATCTTGCAGCTTTTCAATTCACCGATGATTTCATCGGTTGGGAAAAGATAACACAGTTCAGCTCAGTGTATTACTGCAATAAACTAAAATACTCGCATCTGTATTCTTTTCTCAACCGATGGAGTCGTAGATGACTTTAAAAAACTTGCAGATATTTTAATTAATTAACGGAGTTTCCACGGATTAAAGAAAGATTACTGATCAGAGGAATTTTTGTGCATTACAGTCATACACTGAACTGAACTGTGTAATCTTTCCTCAACCGGTAGAATCATCGGTGAATAGAAAAATAGCATTGATTAATAGTCGCTAGATCTGGCAAAAAAATCTATTGAATCCTACGTAACGTCACTTGAAAATAATGTCTATGCTGGGAAAAGTGATTCATCAAAGAGGAAGTTGAAACTAGACGGGACTCCCTCATTGTGGTCTGCTCATTCGACTACCATCTTCGTAATGTCACTTGAAAATAATGTCTATGCTGGGAAAAGTGATTCATCAAAGAGGAAGTTGAAACTAGACGGGACTCCCTCATTGTGGTCTGCTCATTCGACCGCCATTTTTGAATTTTGTTAAACGCATTTATGGAATCTGCGAGTTGTTTTCGGAACTTCCTGATGCTCTCAACGTTATTTTAAACTGAGTTTTCAAAGGAATCAACCTTCCAAGACGCTGTTGCAAAATATTGCAACAGACCCATGAGATGGGGCTCACAAATTGACATGGATTAGCGTAAGGGGGAAAGCGCTCTTGGACAACTTCACAGAAGACAGTTGAAGTTGCATTGCTTTCTATTTCACTCCCGTTTCAGCTCCATTACTTTGACTGCATTTCATTCCTTTACTTTGAGACTCAGCATAATCCGTATTACTTTGACTGCATTTCATTCCTTTACTTTGGAACTCAGCATAATACATATTACTTTGACTGAATTTCATTCCTTTACTTTGGAACTCAGTATAATACATATTACTTTAACTGCATTTCTTTCCTTTACTTTGAACATACCTTTACTTTCAGCATAGTACGTTTAGATAAAAAAAGTAAGCTAGCTCAGTTTTGCCCATACACTAATCCACGTTGATTCTGTATTTACATCGCCTTAGATGATAGAAATCATAAATGAACAGCCATACAAAGCAAAAAATGTACCTCTAAAAAGATTAAAAATCACTTTAAAAGTTTTTACTTTTAGCTGTAATTAAACATAGGCTGAGCAAGAAAATGATATTTTCATGCAATTGACAAAAGGAAAAAAAAAAAAAAATCTGAAATAAGTATTTCACATTAAACATTTATCCTAGGGTAAGCTGAAGCTCAGAAGGCTGCCAATGGGTTCATCCCCTATGCTTTCACTGAAACGTGTAAGTTAAGTGTTCTACTGGTGGATATTGAGCTGCAGAACATAGGTAAAAATAAATATCAACTACTTTCTCATTTTAAATTTTGCGACAAGAACAAAATAGCCTTTTGGCTGAGGGACCTAAGACCAAACTACAGCTAGGAGAGGGGGGGCAGGTGAGTCGGGGGCCCAGTTTAGTTTACATCACTTCTAAGGTGAAAACACCACTGTAGGTTGAATAACAACAGGTCTAGTCTACGGCAAGAATTGTCAGAATCTAGTTCTGCCGAAGAATGTATATATAGCTAACCGATTTGAATGTATTATCCTCTTATTTGAATGTATTGAAAAGTCGTTTTAAGTGATTGTGAATTTAGAGACATTATTTCCTCTACACATTTTTTTTTTAAAACAGGAAGGATAAGTAAGTTTAGAATGAATAAAATACTGGAATGATATTCCTTTTAAATAGCTATGTTCTAACAGTAAAACATTGATTATGAATTTGTGAAAAATGTATCGTAAATGGTGCCATAACTTTAATAGAACTACAATGACTGAAATGGTCAATAAACAGAGCCTAATAGTTGTGAATGAGGAAATGCCTTGAAGTTATCTTAGAAATTTTACGAAATTAAATGGTTTTCCTTCAATAAAATTAAAACCACGAAGAATGAGTGCCAACTTCAAACAACTTCAACTTCAGTTTCTATTTATAAATTTTGTCTTATTGTTTTTATTTTTAAATTCTTATTTTTCTTTTATTTATACATATTTTCAATTAATTTTAATTTTTATTTTAGTTTGCATTTTTCTTTGTTAGTCTTACTTTTTTGTATACCTACTTAAGCAGTTATTTATTGTTATTCATTTCACTTGAAAATTAAACAAATAAAAGGTTACCAGGAAAATAAATGGATTGATAAAAAATGGAGACTCTAAACTTTAATTATGATCTATGGGGCTCCTGCAAACTTTTGCTATAGGGGATTAAAAAGTTGATTGTTGCATAAAAACCCGTAAAAATGACGATGAATACACTTAATAGTCACAAAATTCACTCTCAGAATCGGACTTAATGGCAAAGAGACACAGGTATCACGGGCGATTCCTATCTAAATTGAGACATATCTCTGTGTTTTCACACAAAGAAAAAAACTTTGGTTCATATGAAACATCGAAGGTGTTTGGTTCCAGTAACCGAAGTTTTCAGTTGTGAGTACCGAACTTCAGTTTGGAGTACCGAAGTGGTTCAGTTGGAACAAAATGTGAGTCATAGTATTAGTCACACTTATCAAAACCTTTGGTACTCCTAACTGAAGTTCGGTACTCACAACCAAAAACTTTGGTTACTGTAACCGAACACCTCGGTGTTCCATATGAACCGAAGTTCAGTTCTTATAACCAAATTTTTTTTCCGTGCTTAGAGAAAGTGACATAATAGACAGAAATCTCCCATAATACCTGCGTTGAACCGTCATAACAAACTTGCCTTTATAGCAGTTACGTGAGTTTATTACTGAATTTTGGACTTTCTTATGGAGGGTTTTAGTAATGGCGACTGCCGGCGATGAGCGTTCCAAACAAAGCCAGTTTGTCTCTCTCGCTCTCACGTGACCCCTATGTACTGCCATCTCACTCTAATTTCAAAAATCGTACTTAGAGACTTATTTTGTGAAATTTTATGGCAGAAATGAATTTCTCGAGGCATTTTAATGCGATTTTGATAATAATATGCTGTAGAACAAGGCCCTGTATACGAATTTCGATACTAGAAAGAGATGGATGTACATGGGGGTCACGGGAGAGTGAGTGAGATAGTTTGGAACGCTACGCGGGTTTTATCACAACCGATTGCAACCGATGAGCGCATTGTTGTGGTTGTTGGCTAACCGTTGACTTCGCACTAAAACCATCTATTGAGATTTTCGTGATTTTCACATCATATTGTACTATTAATTTGCTAATAGAAAAAGTTTGCAAGAGCCCCATTCATCCACTAGCAATATAATGAATGGCTCGCTCAGTGGTTAAGGTCCCTGGGCTGGAATCCCAGGGCTGATCAGTTCGAACTGTGGACACCACGTAGCGCGGCTCAAAATGTCAAAAAATTGCTAAACTTGATGAATTTACACAGAAAGTACAAATTTGTGGAACGTCAGCACCTGCAAGTATACTTCAGGAGGATGTCATTAAAGATTCAAGCTGAAAGATCCAAAAATAAAGTTTTATGAGGTACACAAATTCCCATAATCCTTAATGAGTGCGAGTGAGGTAGATAGACATCGTATCACTCGCACTCACTAAGCTTATGGCGAAGTGAAATTCATAAATTTTGGCATTAATTCTGAACCAATTTTGCTCGTTATGGGCTCAAAAAATTAAGCTCAATAGACAGAAAGAACCTTTTCAATCTCAAGCAACTGATGTAAACACAATAGTCAATGGGACAGTCACTGAAGGATAGGTACGTACAACGTACAAGCATTCAAGTTCTCAGTGAGCGCCAGATACTAATTGGTCCAAGAAATTGAGGGAACTGTCTGTGGAAGGAACTTTTCATTCCTTCCTGCTCAGAGAATTCTAGTTACCTTATTTTCACCTTGCACCATATCAAATCATCAAACAACCTTTAAATTCAATCATTAACAAATATTTTAGCTTGAAAAGAGTTCAATTATAAATAAACCAATGTCAAATATGACTCCAGAGTCACCAAGTCTGACATTATTGACCCTCTGGGCCTTGGTCGTTTTAATGGACAATAACCGTTCAATTCTATCACTTAACTCTAGTATCAACATTTACATCAACTTTCCAACATTCATCCCAAATGTACTGCTGCTAAACTTCGTAAACTCTTAGATCATACATGTCGAAGGGAAATCAAAATCTTAGGCAATGACCAAGCCACTTATTTATCATGAGAAAAAATCAAGATCAAGCGTAATGTTGACTTACAGAATATTTGTATCGAGATTTATTTTAGCTCACTTGAAAGCTAATAAGTTGAAGAAAATGGTGATTTCATCAGATTAGGTTTATTTTGATTATTTAGTTCTTTACCTACTGTGTTTTAGATGAGGTGTGTTTGAACACCTATTTTTAATCGCTTTGAAAGTTCATAAAAAGAGGACCAGTTGAGAAAAACTTAATCTGAGGATATCCATATGCACCTTAGCTTATTAGCTTTAGAATGAGCTAAATCAAATCTCGGTTTCCATTATGAACCAAATGTCATGAAAATTGGTGTAGAGGGGTAATTTGATGTGTGAAGTCCACTTATGACCTCGAAGTAATCTGAAATTAAGTCTGACCGCACTTTTCAGGCAATCTTGTACCTTTGATAGCACAAATTCTTTGTTACGCATTACAAATTTGAAAATTAATTACTGAAATCAGGCGGGAAAAACTATTAGAAAGATTTTAAGTGTCTTGCATCTTTTTGATACAACGCGTTTTTAGCGAGATAATTGCTGCACAATGTGGAAAAGTCAGCGCTTTTACTATGGCAGGCGGCCCGAAGAAGCAGCAGAGTGGTGGGTTGCATACTTACTACCGCTCACCATGGTAAAAGCGCTTACTTTTCAACATTGCACAGCAATTATCTTGCTTAAAACGCGTCGTAACGAAAAGATGCAAGACACTAGAAATCTTTCTAAGAGTTTTTCCCGCCTGATTTCAGTAATAAATTTTCAAATTTTTAATCCGTAACATAAAATTTGTGCTATGAAAGGTACAAGATTGCCTAAAAAGTGCAGTCAGACTTAATTTCAGAATACTTCGAGGTCGTAAATGGACTTGCTAAAATACCCCTCTTCACCAATTTTCATGACATTAGGTTCACAATGGTGGTCACTATTCTGAAAAATCCATAAATTTTTTAAAACTTTGGGGGGCTGTAGCTTAAAAGGGGGGCATTTTTGGACCCATGTATATGGGAAAAAAAATCTTATTTTGGCCTCAAATATATGCCCCAGAAGTTTCACACATGAGTTTTGAAAAACAGGATAAGAAGGCTTCATTTTTTTTCATCAGAATTGGTGGGAGTGGCGGGTTTTCCAATAAAGAGAAAAATTTATTGTTTTCAGTAAAAAAATTGACATTTGCTTCTGAACTGCATAGTTTTTTTTTTTTTTTTTTTTTTTTTTTGGGCCGAAAGTGACCAAAAAATAATCATTTTAAGTCTTGAATGTTGTTAGAGAAATTCTAAGAGCACTAACTTTTCAAAGGGAGTGTGTGAGCTCATATCAGTGACTTGAAAACTTTGAAAATGACGATGTTGTTGTAGAGGAAGAATGGAACCATTTTTCCCCATTCTTTTTAAAGGCCATGGACAAGCGCACTCTTTAACACTTCAGTACTTTGAAATAATTTCGGGTGATTAGATTGAAAAGAACTTTAGTAAAGTTACCGCATCAACTCAGCAGGAAAAAAATTGCAAAATTTAAGGAAATCTGACAATTTTTGAAATTTTGATGATTACGAAAGGTAGGTACCTAGTCCAACATGAAAAACTTGAGCCATCAATTCACAAAAATTAATTAAGAAGAAAAACCAGTAATTTTAACCGACCTATCACACACATATTTCACACGCAAGATGTTTAAAATGATCAGTCTGAAGCTCGTTGATTTGTATTGACCAACTGAAAGTTGGTTTAGCACTTTGGTGACACTAAAACAGCCAGCAAGGGTCTCGCATTCACAGCACCAATAAACTAAAAAACTGGTACTTTTGTAAGCAATCGACAAAAATATCTTCAGTTACCAGAAGCTTTGGGATAAATTGGTCTGTTGCAACATTTGACTACACCATTGAGAGGGTCTATTCAGCAATAAAATCATTTAAAAAAAAAAAAAAAAAAAAAAAAAAAAAAAAAAAAACTTTTAAGCACCAAAAAGTCTCAAAAATCGACTCACAAACTCACTAAAGGGTCATTCCCATGCGAAAGTGAGCCTGGGGGTAAAAAGGTTATTTTTTTTTTTTTGCAAAAACTACCTTCAGAAAAAATGTAAAAAAATAAGGAAGCTATGGACATCCTAAAATTACACTTCAGAAAAAAAATTACCTTAAATTTCCTTGATTTCAACTGTTTTATCCCCAAAAAGAGGAAAATTCGGTATTTTTTTCTCACTCAGCAACCAGAAAGGGTTGATTTTAAATCCTCAGAGCAGGTATAAAACTTAGTAAACCTCATTTAAATTTGATTTAGGCTGCTACTTGGAAGTTAGTTCTACACCAATAAAACCTTAACATCTTATTTTTGCTCATATGCTGAATGCAATCAAACTTAGAAAAAATTGTAATCGGACGTGTCCCATCCGTAACCCAGTATTTTATTTTTTTGCTAGAGCTGTAAATGATAAAATAAAAAAACACATAGGTAGTGCTGAAGCATAAACCTTTGGCTTTGACTAATATTTTCTTCCAATCATTCACGACTTCACAAATCACAGAGTTTCGCAATTTTCAACAGAGCGGCCAAACACTTGTCCATTCTGTGTCCCATCCATAACCGCTCTTCACATGAAGTTTTCTCCGTCAAAATTAAAGCAAAAATTAATCTCAAAAATGGTAAATGTATCTATGAAATGATTTCTAAATGTACCTGCACTCTTTTTTCTAAAATCGTAAATGAAAGTATCAAAAAAGTTACTTTTAAGTTGAGCGCTTGTCCCATTTGTAACCATGGAATGACCCTAAACGCATTTAACAAAATTTCAAGATGCCAATCAAGTGAGCAGGTCACAATGGGAAAGTCCCATCCAATCGCAACTTAAGAAGCAAAAAAATTTATTAATTATGGAGAGAGATGCGATCAGATTGGACTCAGCCTTCGTTGTGACCAACGCATTTGACCACCATCTTGGATTTTAAAAGGTTTATGAGTGGATTTTAAGACTTCCTAATGATTTCAAGGTGATTTTCAAACGATTTGACTCAGAAATCGACCCTCCATAACCATACATCTGTAGCAAAAGTTTGCAACAGATCCATCAGTATTTCAGCAATGTTTTGACTAAAGGCAGTGGTGGATCCAGAAAAATTTTCTGGAAGGGGCACGCAGATGCATTTTTAAATTAGAAGCGTTGCAGGAAAAGTTTTGGGTTATTTTCTGTTGTAAAAAAGGCAACGTTTGAGGATTCGGGGGGGGGGGGGGGGGGTCCGGCACTTGCCCTTGTGTCCCCCCCTCCTTCTGAATCTGCCACTGACTAAAGGAGGGCAAAAAGAACCCCAAAAGGCTTTGAAGCGGTAATCAGAAAATGTATGCTTCATCCTCAAGTAAAGCATTGCGAGTCTGCCGAGTTACATCTGCATCACAGACCATATGTGGCATAAGTACACAGTACAGTCCTCCCCCACTCTCCTTGCTTACAGAGATCATTTTTACAGACAATCTTCTTTTTTCAGCAAATTTTCTTCCAGACGAGAAGAGGAAGAGACTGTCAAACATGAAAGTGACAATATATTGCTATGGTTTAGTATAGTTTTTAATTATGTATTTGTAAACAGGGGGTTTGAGCGGAAGTATTTAGATGTTTCTCTCAATCGATTATTATCACTTGGCAAAAGTAATGATGTTATAGCAATTTACAAAGTGGATGGCTACAGTGAGTAAAAACAAGTAAGTAAAAATAAATGCGCGAGGGAAAAAGGGGAAACATTTAATCTTGTTTTTGCTGTCAAAATAAATATGCTGATTGAGTTAAAAAAAAAAAAAAAAAAAAAAAAAAAAAAAAAAAAAAAGAGGAAACGAAATCTGAATGGTAGGAGCAAAACAAAACTAATTCAGAAAATAGGCGAAGGAAGGAAAATAAATCAAATGTACCATGTCTCTGATTTACGATAGCTTTTTCACACACGAAAAAATGAAATTAATAGCAGTAATCAAAATAATCAAGAGCATGATCTGAAGCAATAGCTTACCGAGCGACTTCCTCTAATAACATTCCATCTTTTTCAAGTTTCATGAAAAGTTCACCGCCACTTAAATACTCCAAAATCAAATATAGTTTACCACCAGTTTGAAAAGCATATTTCAAGTCAACAATAAATGGGTGCTAAAACATTATTAAATTTTTAAATTAAAATTATTGATCGTTATCAGTTTAATATTGGATTTTCAGTAATTTCATACCCTCTACAAAATGATTTTCAGACATTAAGAATGAACACTTCTTAAATTATATAAAACCAAACGAACATTGAACAAAGGGGAAACAGATGTTTGAAAAACTGAACAAAAATTCCCGTGAGAGTTTGAATGAGAATTAAGAAAATAAAGATATTCATGAATAAACAAAATAAAACTTATATTATGAGGACACTCAAAAGTAATGAACAGTAAAATAAGGGTCCAAGCAAAAATGATCCTTTTGCCTTCCTGCATAAACATTTGCAAGGAGAGTAATCCTTTTCTTTGCTGGAATTTAGATCCGAAAAAAATGATGAAGAAGAGACGAAGAGAAGAGACACATGAAAAAGAGAGAAGATTAGGGAAAAAGAGAAAAAGATGAGAAGATAGAGCTACACACACTAATCTGTTTGAATGCTTTCAAAGGTTTAAGAAGTTTCAGGGCTCATATAATTTTTAATGATCAAGTTAGTCCTGTTAGAGCTTTCGGCAATAGTTTAATACTGTATAGTTCATGAGAAAAGTTTCAAAAAATTTACAAGCAAGTTCCCGAGAACACGCATTCATCCCCAGACAAATACCTCCTGGACAGTGGAATCCATATGAAACCTAAGCACTCATTTAACAGATTTTATTCAAGCGACACCTTAAACATTAATGACCTGATTAATGGTTAAGCACTTGATGAGTGTTTAAGGATCTGATTGTGCCGTCACTGCTGGTATAAGAGCAGTTTTTGATATTTTCCCAGTAAGTGCCATAGAATTTGTTTTGGATGAATCGTTTTGTGGAATTGGTTCTGTTTGAAATGAGGCATTCTTTTCTTTTAAGTATATTTTTACCGTGATGCATTTCTTGTTCTTTGTGAAGGTACGTTTTGGTTGGGTTGGGATTATTAAGAGTAATGTGTAAGGGCTACTTTCCAATTAATGTTTGTGGTCTTGATTGGGTTTAGTTATTCAAGGACCCCACACCATTGAGATGGAAAAGTGGGCTTAATAGATTTTAGAAAAGAGCAATATCGTTACATTCATCTTTTAACTCTGAACAAAAGTTATCATGCCTCTAAATAATGTATCTGGCTGTTTATGCTGGTTTTTTATGCCCTTTTGAGTGATGTATTGCACGATAGGATCCATTTTTTACGGGGTCCAAAAATGATACAAATGGAATGTCGATTTTTGATATATCGAACAGGAAAAACGACATCAAAATTTCGATTGGGCGTAAAAACACATCTTTTCACGCCTATTCGAATGAGGTATTACAAAATAGAGGTTGCCATTTGAAAATTTGGGGAAATGGGGGCTTTCCCGCCAAAAATTTTAAGGGGCTCAAAAAGCCGACTTCCAGTTTGTTTGATTCAAAATCTGCATTTTTTCTTGAAAGTACTCAGCAAGTAGAACATGTTGCGTATGCAGTTTCAAACTTCAACCACTGATATCTCAACACGAAAAAAGATATTAACTTTTGGTTTCTGACAAAATGCTTAGAATTTTATGCCCTTTTAAATGAGGTATCACAAGATAGGGGTTGCCATTTGAAAATTTTAAGGTTTGGGGGTCCTCCTCCTGAAACCCCCAAACCCCAAATTTTGGGTTTCAAAGGTATTTGTAAATGAAACTTCAGGTCAAAGTTACGACAAAACCGAATTTTCCAGATTTTTTTCATGGTGATCCCTTCGAGAAAAACATAGTGAGCAAGTTACGTGAAACACCCTGTATATGGAGGTTTCAGGGAGGAAATTTGGATGAAAACATCGCTTCGTCTGGAATCATGCACTAAAACCGCTATTGAAAGCAGTTGATATGTTTCGGAGGGCAACTTTGTAATTTATTTCTCTCTCTCTTGTCAAAAAATTAAAGGCTGAATTTTAATTATTTCTCACGACTCCCCCCCCCCCCCCCCCCCAACTCCAGAAACAAATAGTAAACATAAAAGCATAGGAGTTGCTTGTTAACTAGCATTACTGCAATTCGACAATTCAACTCCATGCAAAATATTGATTATGAGAGTGCTTTCAGCACCTGCAATAGATGGAGTCAAAATAGACAAAACTGCAGTATTTCTAGGTTTTACGCAGCGCCCTTAAGGAAATTACTTGCATTCTCTGCAGAAAGGATGTAATTTTTTTTCTGATATCTGCATGGAAAAAGGAACAAAATTTTTTGCTGTTGAAATTTTCTATCATAACTATCAGATGTTTTAACATCTAAAATATTTTTAATTTTTTAGATATCTTCACAATTGGAGATATTCACATTTACTTAATTTAAGTTTTAAACGCTTCTTTCTCAAAACTTCATTTTCGACCATGCACTCTTTAGCCTTCATGCAAACGCCTCAATTTACACTACTTTTTCAAAATATCTAAAGCTATGGTAAATATTTGATTTGAGATTCAAAGAGCGAGGGGACAACGAGTGGGTTATAGTTTAATAGCTAACAGCTAGGGTTGTGCTATATCGATTTTGGCAATTTTTTCAGTATTTAGTAATATCCAAGACTATAGCCTCTAAACGAGTGAAACTGATAAAACTGTCGCGTGAAACGTAAGCCAGAAGCCAACTAAATACTATGAAACTGTCAATGTATTGATACATAGCATTACCATATCATAATACCTTCAGGTTCCCTTAAAGTTAAGTAAATAACCAAACTGGCTTATTTTTTCAGTATTTTACATAACTTAATGGGAGCCCAAAGGTATTATGATATGGGAATGCTATGTATCAATACTTTGACAGTTTCGTAGTATTTAGTTGGCTTCTAGCTTACGTTACCCACTGCAGTTATATCAGTTTTGCTTGTTTTGAGGCTGTCGCCTCGAATATTGCTCAGTACCGAAAACTTACCAAAATCCATACTGCACAGTGCACAACCAACTAACAGAAACTACTCTATTATTAAAAAGGAATCACATTATTTTTTTTTTTAATAGTAGGAAAAACAAAACTAGACAGTGACACTGCGTATTGTATTTAACTTGTTTGCAAATAGCACTATAATTTTACTAACGTTAATTCAACGAACAAAATTGAGGATGCTTCTAATTGCGAGAAAACTGATTTAAAAGTACTCAAGAGAAAAAGATGAAACGTAAAAACTAAAACCTCGACAACTTTCAAATTTCTGGACCAAATCTTTCCAAATTTTTGGCAGTTCATCCTAAGGTAGTGACAAACGTTTCTGCAAAGTTTCGTGAAAATCGATTGATATTTACTACCACTTTTCGCGTGAACAAACTGAGAGCGTCGAGCGTCACATACATACATACATACGGACAGCGACGATAGCATAAGGTGCTTGCGCTACGCGACAGCACCTAAAAACAGTAAAAATCCAACGAATAGATGGTCTGAAAAGTTCAGGAGATGAAACTAAAACAAGATCATTGTGTCCATCAAACTAAACTCTTCACATAGAGATCTTGGAGCATAAAGCTTGTCATAAAATGATTGAAATGATTCACAGAAGATTAAGACTGTCCCAAAATGAATCCTTTAGCTAATCACAAAGAAAGATTATTTGTAAAGAGGGAGCCTGCAGTTGTACAGCGATTAAAAAAAAAAAAAGAAGAGAAGTTTGTGAAGATATAGAAGAGAGTCTCAGGAGGACGTCAGACCTACACCCACCCGATTTGACCAAAGTAAGTTATTTAAATTGACTTTTAAAGGCACTTTCCTTGAAATTCATTCTTGCTGCATTCTTCTTTTTCCAGCAGTGGCTGAAACCTTGGGTGAGTTCTAGAATTCTCTGAACCCGTAACCCGGTGAAATAAACCAGAATTTCCAAATAATATTTACGATAAAGCCGATAAAGGCTGATGTAGTTCATCAGTCCTCTGATGAATTTCCTAACAATCATAGGTGCAGCGTGTTCATGTTCAAAACTTCTATTCACTCTTTAAAAACCTCCAATTACCCGTATGGAACACTCGGAAATAGGTTGTTCACCTCTTTAAATTAAGTTTTATCGGAAGTCTTACTCCGATAAAGCCAGGATATAACGGTAAAGAGTTCCGATTAATTTCATCGGGAATCCAGAACCACGGCCATTGTGCCGTGAGGAAAAAGTGAGCGGCCAATAAGGGCGCAGAGCTGCAGGGGGCACCGCAGCAACGCAACGCACTTTTTCCTCTGCTTATAGCGGGGAAATTTTGAAATTTATAGCGAATGAAATTTTGTGGTTGAAACTTGCCGTCTCTAAAAAATGTGTATTCTAAATTTTAATTAAAAGGTGGCTGACAAATTTGAAGTGAGAATAGGCATTCATGTATTCAAAATTTTAGAACCTGCCCTTTCAGATTTTTAATCAAATAAAAAAAGTTGGGAAGGGGAGGATGGCACATTTGTCTTAGAATTTGTACCTTTTTTCTTTCCATCGAAATAATCGGTGTTTAAAAAGAATCAAAGAGGAAGTAAAGTAAAATTGATCTAAGAGCGAAGCGCAAAAAAGATAACGCCAAGGCTCCACCTTGACTTTTTTGAGTCTGAAATAAGTTTTAGCAGTAGGAGGCACTTTACACCGTGAAAGTGAGCTTAGAGTCATTCTTTCTTGATTTCTTGGATAGATTAGAAAACACTAAAAAAATTGTTGGGTAAATTAATCATCAAAATTTCAAGTTGACACGGTAAATATGACTGGAATTGACCATTACAGATAGGGATGAGATGAATGACTGCCTCGCAAATCCTAACTAGCTAATTTGCTCCTATTCTGCAGCAAAAAGAACTGGTTTGGAGCCCAACCCAAGCGTAGTACAAGGACAATTGTTATCCATGACAAGTAATTTATATATATTAATTGACAGACCTCAAGAGGCAAAGTACACAATAAAGAATTATTAAAAGGAAGCCAACAAAATAGTGAGCTTTTGAGAATAAATCAGAAGACTTTGCTAATTTGTCAACGATCATTTACCGGGGCTAGCAGAGGATCGATTACAGAAATATCAGGTCAAAATCTTGTCTCTATACCATTTAAAAGAACTCTCAACATTTGAAGCCTGAGCCTGTGCTGCAATGCTGCAGGGAAAAGAAGGAAGACAAATTTTCTGAGATTAAAATCGGACAAATGATTGCTTCAAAATTCAAGTTTTTCCGGACCAACGTCGACAAAAACTAGATGTACTCCACACATGCTGGCAATGGCTAGGACGAGGACAGTTTTCCGCGTGGATCTGGCAATTTTGAAAGTCAAACAGTCAACAGAATATTGACAGTCAATAGTAAAAAGTTGGACCATTCATAATGATTTTTCGCTTTTATTAAAAGGAAAACTATGGCTTTATAGCGCATCAAAAAGTTGGATGGAAATTTTTTGCCATAGGTTCAGAAAAACTCAGTTCAGAAACACCTGCCTGTTTGTGCAATTCACATTCCCAAAAAAACAAGAGGGTTTTTTGAGTATGAAAGGTTCTAATTGTTTTTTTTTCCCCTTTCCGGATTCTTGCTATGTGCAGTAGGAGTCAAGAACAAAAAGAGGGAAACTTACTTTTTCAACCACGTTCGTACTTCACCTGAGAGCATAAATTGTGAGAACAAGATTTTGTAGAAAAACAAGTTAAAGTTATGCCGCAATGCATAGTTGACTATTTTACCATATTTTACAGACCCCCAACATAGGCTGTTACAGTGAGAACAATCTTTGATACCAGCTATTTTAGGAGCAATGAACGCCAAAGGCAGCCTCTGTTACCTTCAAAATATCTAACTCACCGAGCATCGTCATCTGCGAAAATCCCTTCATTTTCTAAATGTCTGAATAACTCCCCACCACATAAATATTCCAAAACTAAATACAGCTTATCTTCAGTTTGAAAAGCATAGTTCAGTTCCACAATAAAAGGGTGCTAGAACAAAGGGGATAACTTGAAATGAAAAAGAGTCATAAATGAGTGTGGTATTGCACACTTAGGACGGAGGATAATCCAGACTGACAATAAGTTATAAACACTGTAGCAAACAAAATCGCACCACAAAGGTTGGTATTGAAGAGTCAAAAAAGTATCAATGAGATAAAACACCGTTTCTTGCCCATTGAAAAGAAGCACAGGTTGGCCAAAGATAGCATGAATTATAAAGAAAGAGGTTAGACTATCACCGCTCTATTCTTGAAGCATATGGCAAAAGAACAAGCCTCATGCACCCTGCCCGTGCTTACAATCAGACCAGAAAATACTGTACACAATTATGTCCAATTGATGTCGAGTATAAGGGCTTTGGACTCTTAGGTAGCTTCAGCTGCATGTAACGAGTTGACACTCTTTTACACTTCAACGCTGGTGGAATTAGTTTGGGTGGAATGATCTGTAAATTATCTGTTGAAGCAAATCTTTAGTGCCGTCGTTGCTCTCCCAAACCACAATTTACCTACGGGTTATCTCAACTTAGTTAGGCATTATATAAACCTCAGTTTGTAATGAACAGAAGACACATTTTGTGCATATTGAATTGGATATGTGCATTTCTCGTTTTTTCTGACAGATGAGGTCGTGCATTAGAGCACCAAGAAAAGAGTGCAGACACTGCAGTGCATCACTGCGCAATACACATTAACCCATAAATGCCCAGTGGGTCGTTAGCAACCCACTTGTTGTGTTATTTTTGGACCAAATGTCGGTCAATTTGGACCAATTTTACTCAAAAACCAATTTTGGGAGTTTATTTCTTTGCTTTAATTTTTTTTTGTGTTTTCAGTTCTCAAATTGTGTTTTTTCAGAAAAACACCTAAAAATTCCGAATAATTCTAGGCACATATGGGTTAAAGTCTAGAATTGTCCAACATAAACTACATTGAACATTTAATGCGAGCATCTAGTACTTTTCCATACCTTTCAAAAAACAATCAACAATGTTCAAGGTTTCTCTTTGCATGGCAGACATTTTACTAAAAATAATTTGCGGGAAGTTTTCAGAGGCATCATTCTTCTGCTACCTACTTTAAAGCGGACGATGACACGTATGATTATTTCAGCAATCAAATACATAAAGACCAGCAAAAGTAATCATTAAAGCGAGACATTGAAAGAGTTTGGTAAGGATGAAAGCCACCCGATTTTTACAGCATCAATGTAATGGGTTTTACGGATTTATTTTCGATATTGGCGGAGGTAGCTAAAGTACTTTTTGATTGAATCCTTAGAATGAAAAGATGTCTTGGGATGCAATGGAGCTCTTGCATGGTTTTGCTGTAGGCAAATAGAGTATCAATTCCAATGTTAAATGCTGCAAAAATAATGATGAGACCATTAAAAAAGTCTAAAACTCACTCCTCGCAGAAAAAATTAACTTGAAATTTCGGGTGACCCCCCTTACATGTATGCACCAACCTCGGATTCGGTCCCCATTCAAAAGAACATAACCTACAAATTTGAACACTGAGATTAAGATGATTCCAGGGTCCATTAGTTCCAACTGTGGAGACCACGTCGCGCTGCTCAAAAAGTCAACAGTTTTTGGTTAAAATTGACGAATTTACGCTAAAAACACAAATTTGAGGAACGTCAGCACCTGCGAGCATACTTCAGGAAAATACCCTGAAAGTTTCAGGCTGAAACACTCAAAAATAAAGCCGGAAATTATGAAATACGAAACTTTCCGTAAGCCGCAGTGAGTGCGAGTGAGGCAGATAGACATATCATCACTCGCGCTCACTCTCACTCACTAAGCTTATGGCAAAACGAATTTCATAATTTACAGCTTTAATTTTAAACCAATTTTGCTCATTTTGGGCTCAAAAAATCCATAAAAAAATTTTGCGGGTGCTGACGTCATTGGATTTTGCGTTTTATCTATGGTTTCAGTTTAAAACGCAAAAAACACGACTTTTTCAAAAAGCGACTAGTGGCGCTATCCATCGGATTGAAATCTGGAAAAGTTTCGCCTGGAATCACCTTAATGAATTTGCTTTCAAAAAGTAAATTTGAAGGAATTAAAGGTCCATTTATACACATTTTGTCTCTTGGAGCACGATGATAACTACAGAAAAGTTCTATGTTAACGAATAAACGAGGAAGACGGCACTTAATTTCACGTCCTGTTCTTTTGATTGAGGTCTGAATCCAAGGTTGGTGCATACATGCAAGGGTGGTCACCCGAAATTTCAAGTTGAGTTTTCTCTGCGAGGAGTGAGTTTTAGCCTTTTTTAATGGTCTCATCATTATTTTCGCAGCATTTTACATCCGAAATGATACGCCATTTATCTACAGCAAAACCTTGCAAGAGCTCCATTAAGAAATTAAAAATGAATAAAATGTAGAAAAAACCTCGACAAAATAGTTCAGCAAATATGAGTTCAAAAAATAGTTTAATGATTTGAAGAGTCTTAGAGGAATTCAAAAAGGGCGCAGATTACCCAAGCTTCCATCATTCTTTGACATTAAATTTAATACTTTCTTTTGAAGCGCTTGTCAGTCAGCTTGTAACATAAGCAAATCAGCAGGCCAAAAAATATTTGTTTACAAAATGCAAAAAGAGGGTACATCTACGCTAAAAATCTAGTTTTCGCTCAAAACTTGTCATGGATTGCGCAAGCAGGAATCTAACCAAGAGAAAATTCTTTAAAGTTAACAAGAAGAACATAAATAAATATTAGATATCACACTGGCGCAACCAGGATCTCTTCCATCTCTCTTATTTCCCATTTGAATGTATAAGTAGGAAAAGGACTGAAAGAGGGGGTTTTATCCCTTATCCATCCTTGTCTCACAAACGTTTCTTAATGGAGAAAAGAGAGAGATGAAGAAACTCTCCTTGCCTACTGAGATATCATGGAATAGTAAAAGTTAGGAGCAAGCAATTTAAAGTATGAACAAATGTGCTTATATTTTTTTCAAAACGGTTAACAAGTTTTTCAGTTTACCATCATACAACGTTTCCGTCGATCTAGTTTTGCGCGAAAGAAAGAAAATCTGCTGAACTGCCAAAACAACTGAATTTGGGAGAGATTTGACATTGCTTCAAGGCGATTTGAAAGCACTGACAAGTTTTGAGTAATTTTGACGTAACAATTAGGTCTAAAGCAATTAACATCAAATTGGAGTTTGTTGAAGAGCCTACAGCTGTCTCTGCGGAGAAAACGCTCCCTCAAAACGATCAAGAATGCTATTGACATATTAAACATATGTAGAAACAGAAAAAGCCGCCATTGACTCCAATGATCGCAGCTTGGAACTTTTTTCTGCGCTTCCGGAGATAGCGTAATTGTTACCATATATATAAATAAGATATACCTCAAGATAATAAGACTACCTCACTATCCAAGAGTGGAATCAGCAATTCTGACATAAAATTGTTCATATATGTTTCCTGGCGTTTCTGGATCCTATGTAAAAAAAAATCCAGGAAACCCATCACCGAGGTTAGTTGTAAAGGTGTCCATCTGTTGATCAATTCATCTCTCTCTCTGTTTGTCTGTTTGGAGGTTAACTCAAAGAGGAACATAGCTCGCTATAGATTGAAAATAATACCAATCCCTTGAGGGCGGCAATATGGTTCTTATTTATCCTTGAATTTGGGTGTCTGGAGAAGAGAGGGCAAGATCCAAACTGAGGAAAAACTGATTAGCTTAAAAATGGATTAATTGAAAAGAGTCGCATTTTTTTAGAAATGAAACAAAATCTTCCAAGACATTATAACGAGGTAACATTTAAAAGCAGGATACTTTTACCGATATATTTTGAAAAAGTTTCCAGGGCAAATTATTCTATTGGGGTACCGGCAACGGAGCAACTGTCCCCAACAGTTTGATTATGATGACTCGAAAACGGTGGCAGGAAATTCAATTCATTTCGTTCGATTTTAAAAATTGATGTGGACATAGGAAAAAATAGGTTCCACAAAATTCAAGCAAAGGTGATAAAAATTTGGAGCTCACACAAAGTAATTTAATCTGTAGCATTAATCTCAGAGGAAAAGCGAGAGACCTAAAATTATGGTGAATTGTAATACAAGTCTTCTCATGGAAAAAAATTTAAATAGGATTACAGACTTTGTATGAACATGCTCCAATATTTAGTTCCTTGGAGAAGAAGAAGAGGGAAAGCTGTCTACTTGATCATACTTATTAAACTCTTGCCTGAGATGATAGAAAAAACGCAAAAAGCAATTTCTTTCAAAAATTAGAAAATATGTCATAGCGCGACGTGCGTGTCTAGTGATCCAATCATGAATCAATAGTTTGACGAGAGGACCAAACTCCGAGTTTTTAGGGCACTCTTTTGACTATGATATCTTTAAATACCAAGACCTTAGAATAAGGTACATCAGAGAAGGGGAAAAAAAACCAGGCTTACTCCTCACTGCTCCAAAATTTTTACATGAGTGTGTCGAGTCCTACTCGACAAAATCGTTTTACAAGTTGCACTCGACAATCTCCCTTCACGCTCCTGTATCTTCCAATAGGGCACCATGTAACATTTAGCAAATGCATACAGCGTTTTTGCATACCAGCGGCAGTATGTTCAACTACTAATGTATGCCTAGTCCACATATTTTCCGCTGGAGCAGAAGTGCACGCAACAACACTGGGTTTTGACCCAGTTGCCCCAATTTAAATACAAGAGGATTCACGTGAGCATGCAAAACAATTTGAGCAGTAAGGGTTGAAGATACTTTCAAGTTCAGGAAAAGGTTACCGTGCAACGTTTTTTCTGATTTGAGACTGATAACAGCAGCTCGCTAATGCCCACAGAGCAATTCTTTCAGCACACAGCATCTATTAAGGTTGTTTAGGCTGTCCTGATCGGAATGAAAAAAATATCAAGGCTACGCCAAATCTCAATTGCATCTATATCCACCGACACTTTCTACACACACCTCCAATGGAACCACGCATGCACACAAATCTGTCATTTTGCTTTCGCACAAAACGCGTACTTTCCTGACTTGGAGGGCGTTACGTAGGGTTTCACAAAAGCTTGGGAAGGGTAAGAGGATATTAGCAACACATGATAGTACATAAAAAGTGGCTTGGTTGACAAAGTTTCCGAGCATACTTCATGGTACTTATTATAAGAGACGCACCAAAATGCAAAAAGACCTAACTCTTTGAGTGTTTCAACTTTGAGGGTCGTGCAGCACGGATTGATTTACATTTTTAATCCATTCATTCCTTATCAAACGGCACCAATTCCAGAGTTCCACTTCTTCAATTTTAAAAATTGAAAATTTCAAGATCTACAGCAGATACTTATTCTGCACTTTTGGATCGATTTTCAAAAAGCTGCACGTTTTACAGTCCTTAAGGGCCTAGTGGACATTCTGAGCATTGTGAGGTAGCAGTGCTGACCAAACAAAAACGGTCAACAAGGCATTAAATGGAAGAGAAAATAAAAATGAAACCATACTTATTCGTGTTCATGATCATGAAACAAGCTGTACCTTCATCAAGAGAAGCAATCATGGAAAACCACCGTAGCGGTGGTTAGCAAACAGCAACTCTCTTTCTTTCCAATGTAATTTAGAGAGATATTTAACACCATCAGTAAAATTATGCATTAAGTCATCTTTTAGACTACCTATTGATACTTTGTTTCAATCATTCTATCCCTCTTAACACTTGATTTTCACCCAGCTTACATTTAAGTTCTCAGTTTCTGTAGGGTACCTATCGCGCATGTTGTCGCCTTATGTAGTTTTATTCCGTGGCTTGTAGATCATGTTTTGCGTTAAAGAAAAGTGAATTTCATTGTGAAATGTTGAAAAACACTATGTTTATTTTACCATTCCCGTTTGTCAGCTTTCAAAGGACTTAGCTTGGAGAGAGCACAATTACTTTTCTCTAATTTTGCATTCTTCCAGTGAAAACTTTCAGGTTTGGAAGCTTGGAGGTGTAGAAACTGAAATTAAGGCTATAATTGAATAAAAACATCAAAGGTTTATAGGAAAACTCAATGCACAGTAAAATTGTTTACGTTAAGAAACTAGCTGAATTACATGGGAAAGCTAGACCAACACAGATTTTTCACCTCCTTCACCTCATCTAATAATTCTGTGGGTCAGTCAAATTATTCCTACACACAGAGCGTGGCCAAAGACTGATTTAGATAAAGGTCATACATCATCATGCTAATCTTAGGATCTAAGGCATACTGTGTTGGAAAATACAACTACACAAGGGAATAGTCATAGCGTTTAAGAGGTAAGACTACAGAACATGTATTCAATACTCAAAAAGATAGCAGACGTAAGGGCAGCAGTTTTCATAATTCATCAAGTTGTTGGTACTATGACCTTCAAAAGAAAGTACTATGACCTTCAAAAGAAAGTACTAAGACCTTCAAAAGAAAGTACTATGACCATCAAAAGAAAGTACTATCACCTTCAAAAGAAAGTACTATCACCTTCAAAAGAAAGAACCCTGGTCGAAATTTTGACTCTTTTAAGTCTTGGCAATCTTTAAACAATTTTGCGGCTTTCAAGTATTTGAGGACTATTCCGAACACTCCTTATAAAGTACGTCATGAAAAATCAACAATTTCATTGAAAATAGATAGATAGATAGATAGATAGAAGGTCTACCGCCCTAGCTGCAGGGATAGCTCTTATGCGGGTGTTTCACCGCAAACGATAGACCTGTTTCAGGGAGAGGGAGGTAAAAGGCTGGGAGAGAACGCGGTGGGCCTAGCCATACCTCAAATACCCTGCGTGAGGAAGGACCATTTGCAACCGGCATGGAGAGTGGCAACAGTTGCAGTGATTTTTTTTTTTTTTTTTTTTTTTTTTTTTTTTTTTTTTTTTTTTTTTATTAAATATAGACTCTAATGGGTGATTTCTTGACAACCCTTTTGGTCTGTTGGCTGTTCTCGGTGTCACGCTTCGTATTTTGCTTCCTTTGCAACGGAAAAATTTTGACCGAGGTACTTTCTTTTCTAAGTCATAGTACCTTTAAACAGGGGTGCAAAATGTTCCAAAACTTCGGAAGTTTCACGCGATCCATGACTTATTTCCTCACAGGATTTAAAAAATTTCCTCACAAAAATTTGAAATTGATTACTTTTTTTTATTATTTTAACATTTCAACACCGTATGATAGCAAAATGACCGATATTTTCCCATTTTTTTACACTATTTTCCTGGGAAATCCTTCGTGCCATTATTTAAAAAAAAAAAAAAAAAAAAAAATTCCTCACTTTTCCAGAAATTTCCTCACTTTCACGCGATCCGCGGATCGCTAGATCGGGCACATTTTGCACCCCTGCGGCTTTAAAGGTCCATTCCAAACTTTAGCTAAGTAATTATGGAAGGCCAATTTCTGTGTAAAATTACACAAAAACAGGGTTCGCCAAAACCCGGGTTTCGAGATCCATTGGGTTTTATGGGATTAGTTGGGTTTTTCATTGGCAACTGTTTTAACTGATGACATTTTTCCTCTCATGCTTTACCTATTTTAATTTTCTTGCATGTCTCATAAGTATTCATTATGATGATCCCTTCTGATATCCGAGGGGAGTGCGGCCTGTGGCCCTTGTGGGCTTTGATCAAACACTTATCTTTAGGAAGTATTTGGACCTACCCACTGAAATCCACAGCCATATTGGACATCTACCCTCATTAGTAAGAAAACACTACTGGTAAGCCCAAGGCCACCCATGAGGCAAGAATTTGGCGACTGCTGTCACAGAGCGTGAGAGAGTGAGGGGGGTTCAAAGAACTTTCATTTTTAATGTTTTTCTATGGGCTTACTGACGCAACAGGTTGTTGCATAGTTGATTTGTTAGAAAATAGTTCGCTGACAGATTCAACCCCGAAACAAGGCTTGGACCAAATAAGAGAGCACATACTGTTTCTCAACTTCAAACATTAGAAAGGACCCTGCACACTCCTTATGGCAAATGGTTCCCGATAGATTTTGAATGTGACTGGCATCATTTGATTCAGCAGATCAAGCTGAGGAAAAGTTTTCATAGCACCAACTCAATGGTATGATAAGTTTTCACGATATTCGCGGTTGAAGTTTGCGGGTTTATCAGTATAATAAGGCCGAGTATAGAGCATGATTGGCTGCCGATTGCAAGAGTTTTAAACGAGAATTCCAAGTACCTGGTCCGTACTGTCAGTTTGACCCTCCTCCTACCTATTGCGCCTTCCATTTGTCCGTGCCGCACTGTTCCAATTATTTTACACACACAAACCTAATTTGCATGCACTCTGTTCTCCCTCCCCCCTCTCATTGTTCTTCGGGAGTTTTCTTGCGTATTCTTAGTTACAGCCCTGCCTACTCATTCACTCACACATAATTGTAGGTAGTGTCATCAGTATTTACTTTCTCCTTTTCCATTCGTTTGTTCGTCTGACATAATTCTGATACATACAGGGTGAGCCAGAGCACCCAAAATTTTTTTGCCAAATCAAAATTTAGGGGCTTCAATTGGCTCAAACTATGGAATCGCGCCAATTCTGCAATTGAAGCCCCAAAATTTTGATTTGGCAAAAAACACTTTATTTTTCAACTTTAAGGTAACATGTGGCACATCAATTGAAAGGTCTCGATCTGTTCTTTGAGAATCTGTAATAGTTTTTGAAAAATTCTCAACAGGGTGGCCAAAAGGGCCGATTCAAAAAATTTCCAAAAATCCCCCATAACTCAAAAATTTGGGTTTTTTTGGAAAATATTGAGGAGACAATTGCCTCTACTTTAAGATTAAAAACTAATTTTTATACGTTTAATGGAGGTTTTTTTGAGAAAACTTGAAAAATGTGTTTGAACCCCCCCAAATAGGCCCCAAGGGGCTGTCGGGGGCTTTCGAAAATATCAAAATTGAAAAATTTGGGGTCGATTCCCTATCTGACTTTGTAGTTTCAAATCATTTGGTTCAGTAGTTTTCAAGAAAAATGCCTGGTACGGGTGCTTTGGCTCACCATGTAGATGTCAGCAGTCGATCATGTTCTATACTCGGCCCTATTAACCCGATAATCCGCAAACTTCAATAACTTGAAAATTTGTAACATGATTGAGTTGGTGCCGTGAGAACTTTTCCTCAGCTTCATATACTGAATTTGCTTGATTTACTGAACCGAATGATGCCAATCACATTCAAAATCTATCGGGAGCCATTCGCCATAAGGAGTGTGTAGGGTCCTTTCAGACTAGAAGTAGTGCATTTTAATGCGAACAAACATTTTTCCAGCGTTCATGCATCAAAGCAGCCACAAAAGGCCTGGAGGATCCAGTTTGTGCGCCTTAACACACAATATGGACCACCAAATTCCACTACGCCATAATAGAGGAGCAACATTAATCACTTTTCAGTCACCTTGAAGCATGTTCTTCTCCAAATTATGATTTCATGGCAAAAAGTATTGTCCCTGAGAACTTTTCAGGTGTCCAAGACAAGTAGGTAGAGACCCTGATGGATTCCCAAACAAACTTTTAAACTAGCTTTTGAAGAATAGTGCGCATTTCATTTTTTTAACAACTCCTCCTCACTTCTCTCGCAAGAAAAAAATAAACCATTGGTTTCGAGTTACATTTCTTAATGGGGCCGTTGCAAGGGTCTGAAATGTTATGTTTTTTATAGAAAAAATGAAAGAGCTTGATGAGCTAAGAAGAAAGATGTCTTTGGTTTCTAAATAAGTCCCATTGTTCCGGAGATGAGATTTTGGTTGAATATACATTGTTTTAAACGGGAATCCCGCATAGTGACGTCACTACACACACGGTTTTTTGCAACTTTACACGTATGTTTCTCCAAAACTGGGACACTTAGGAAAAAAACCAATGGCACCGTTGTCCTCAGCTCACCAAGTACTATCATTCTCGTTATAAAAAACACACAATTACAGACCCTTGCAACTGCCCCATTAGGTACCATTTAGATACATGGCAAAGTGACATTAATGCAGTATAAGAATAGTAAAAAGAAATGAGAGAGAAAGAGAAAGACCGAATGGATGGACAGAACAGAGAGACAGAGAGAGAGAAGAGAGTAGGAGAGAGAGAAAGAGGAAACAACATTACCTTGACTGCTTCTAATATACTCCTTTCGGCTTTGGTATGGGCGGTATCTTTTTGATTTCTAACGATTGACGCTTTGCGAAGAACCTTCATGGCAAAAATTTTACCAGCATCAGTTCCAGTTAACTTACAAACTTGAAAAACCTTCCCGTAGCCTCCTTTGCCTAGCACCTTCCTTAATTCAAAGTCTTTAGGACCTACTCTTTCATTTGATGGATTCACAACTTTCTCTGACAGCTGAACAGAATCTGTGGCTTCAGCTCTGCATTAAAGAAAAAAAAAAATATTAGAAACACTTTTAACTTGCAAAGAGAAACTTGATGATGAAAAATGAGTTTAGATCTCACAAGGCAATGGGGCTGTTGCACACTTTTCTGTGGGCGATAAAAGGGTCACTTCACGGGTAAAAACCTCAGAATATAATGATAGGAACACTAAAAACTCACAAAATCCACTCCTAAACTCAGAAAATGCTGCGTAATAATGGCATTGGGCACTAAAAATGGGAGATTCCTATCTTAATTTTGTCACTCTCTCTATGCTGACAAGGAAGATTCACAGTAGGGTTGAGCAGTATTGATTTCCGTATTTAGCAATATTACAGTGACTACAGCCTCTAAATGAGTGAGACTGATAAAAAACTGCCATAGATAACAAAAGCCAGAAGCTAACTAAATACTATGAAACCGTCAAAGTATTGATATATATACATCATTCCCGTATCATAATGCCTTCAGGTTCCTTTAAAAATATGTAATGTACCGAAAAAATAAGGCAGTTTGGTATTTTACAAACCTTTAAGGGAACCCGAAGGTATTATGATACAGGAATGCTATGTATCAATACTTTGTCAGTTTCACAGTATTTAGTTGGCTTCTGGCTTTTGTTAACTATGGCAGTTTTATCAGTCTCACTCGTTTAGCAGCTGAAGTCACGATAATATTGCTAAATACTGAAAAATACCAACATTAGTACCGCACAACCCTAATTCACAGAGTGAGTAATTGGAATCCACAGCAGTGACCCATATCCGATTAATGGTTACCTTGGTACCACGACACCTGATGACATCGGTGTCAAAGGAAAGTCGTCTCTTCGTTTGTCACCACCATTGCCCTCGCACATTTAAGAGCATTTCAAGAGCTAAGGAGTGGATTTTGTGGGTTTGAAGAGCTACAATAGTTATTTTTGGAGGTTTTTACCACTAAATCGACCCTTCAAGCACTTACAGCAAAAAGTGTGCAACAGCCTCATTCCTTCCGTGAAATGATTCAAGTAACAAATACTTAAGTAATAACTGCCAACAAATTTGTCTAATACATCAACAAAGTCAAAATGGTCAATTATATTTGGAACAACTGCTTTTTATTCAAAAAGCTAGGGTGGTGAAAGCCATGATTTTGATCCCAAAACTGATCTTGAATGTACGTCAATTACCTTCCTTTTGAGCTGCTCAATTGTGCTGTATCAGCTTGTTTTAAACAAATGACTGAAAATCATGATCTAAAGTTGTACCCCAATTCTTAGGGTTTACGGACACCCCCCCCCCCAGTTACTTCCCCCCGAGGTTATTAATAGGTAATCAAATAATGCTTCAAGTTCTTCCTCACACTTTTCACAGGTTTGAGATTGGTCATAAGTGCATTCAGCGGAAAGTCAGAAAATTTGGCTGAAATTCGTTTGACGGGCAAGTTTTAAAAGTTGCATTATTTGTTTCTGGTTTTTTCTAAGATTTTTTCATTGTTAATGTATCATCAGCATTCTTTAAAAAGGGGTATAATCTACTAAACTAAAAAACTCATTTGAAGAGCGACAGTCTGAAAGAGAAAACCAAATCGTCCCTCTCTATGTATGGAGGCGTATCTACAATTCCGTGATTTTTCAGGACAGCGAAAATAAAGTGACCGTCGCAGGGCTTCTCTGTAATTACGCCTTTCCGATTTCTTTAATAACTCCATCATTTTTAGAATTTGGGTTGTGAAACCTAGCTAGATCGAAACAGTGTCTTCAAAAACATAAGAATTGACCAAAATCTCCAAATTTCAAAATTTGGAGATACACCCCTACGTCCGGACACCATTCTTAGTCCATTTTTTAACATTTTACAAGGCTTTATTTAGAACTGATTTTTGTCTTAACTGTAAGTAATAGGATCTATTTTAATTGTAAATTGTGATGTTTTGTATGCTTTTATTACTTATAACTCTGCTTTGTTGCTATTACAATACTTTTTCTTAACAACTTGTTATTTTCATTTCTTTTATTGTAAGTACTTCTGTTATTTTACAAGCGCATACCCATGTATTTTTAATAAATAAATAACAAATAAATAAATAAACTTGATTCCTTATTGAATATTAAAACACCCCCACCAATGAGATGGGAGCAAGGAAAATGAAGTGTCTGCATACCCTATTAATCTGATCTTTTCACACTATACTTGAAGCGATAGATAAGAGTTGCTTAAGTCAGGGGCGGATACGGAACTCGCTTTAGGGAGGGGTTATTTGCATTTAGGGGGGGCAGTTTCTAGAATTGTATAGTTCTCACCTATAAACCAGTAGGTATTTTGTACCTTAATAACATTATTTCAAATTTGGGGGGGGGGGCAATGGGCACGGCTGCTACTGCCCCTCCCCTGACTTCGCCTCCGGCTTAAGATGAAAAAACAAAGAAATTTAGTAAATTCCAAGGAGACTACTTACTCTGCAATGGCATTGACATTAGGATCTGGATCATATTCGTTCTGAAAAAGAGAAGGAAAAAATGTAGGAAGAATTTTACGAGACGGCAGAGAAGCTTTGAAGTACTCTTTCACTAGTGAATGTATTTCCTCAAACTTAGCACTGAGCAGAATGCTTGCATAGGTATTGTTAAATTTTGGTATACAATAACAACTGACTTTGTTTCAAGTAACACTTGATGTAAAGGCCAATTTTGGAGGGATTGATGGCCGATGATGCCAGACCAATGATTTTCTGAACAAATCTTCAGTCTCATTAATTGTCACGAGAAATTCGTTTCACTTCAAAAAATTCACAGAAAATATCTCCGTAAACAATTTTAGAAAAGGGAGTGAGAAAGCAGTACAAAAGGGGTCACTTGAGAGAGAGGGATAGTTTGGAATGCCAACTTTTTCACTTGATGACATCACTGAAACTGAACATGCCCTCGGATCAGTTTCACGTCTGGTGAGATGATGGTCAGGTAAATGCAACATAAAACAGATCACATCACTACTCGTTATCAGGTGATGAAATCAACAGGCCTCAGCAAAGTTCAAATCCAGGCCTCTTCCACAGAACCAATTAACTATTTCTTCCAACAAAGGGGGAGTGAAAGCAGTGAATTTGCCCAAAGGTGTGTGAAGGCGTCCGGATCACCACAGGGTCAAACAAAATAAACTAACAGGCTGCCACTCCAAAACATAGTGATATTTTGCTCTGCCATTCCTTTCGTAGCAACGGGATCTTACCAAATGAAGTAATAAAAACTAACCCCCATTGGAATAACTAGGTTTCCTAATGGTGGTCGCAAAGACTACAGCGCAGCCAGATGACAATGTAGCAGCAGCAGCTTACACTTGAAGCTCACGACACAACATGGGTAAAAAAGTTACAAAGTCTGATGTGGCCATCAAACAGCAAATATAGCTCTTGAGACTGATATGAAGTAGAGTGCTGGCTATAACTATAAATGCATTTTCCAGAGTAAAAGTAAGTACTTCTACTGCTACTTGAGTTGTAATTCAAGGGAGTGTAGAAAATCCATCAATTTCATGGCCTAACTTGAGATGATGAAGGGAAAAAATTCCTTTCCCCGCCAACAGTCAAATTGACTTGCTTCAGCCTGAGATAAGAATGCTAGATGCAACTGTTTTCAGAATAAGAATGGCCATATGAACCCGCTAGCAGCAATTGGAGTGCAAAATGTTGTCACAGAGACACATCATTTCCTTGCAGTCAGAAAGTAGATTAGAAACTCTTGGCTTGAGCTAGCATAATTCATTGTGAGTGCTGAATGAGATGATCAATGAGACAGGAAACCTGACATTGAGAAATCAGCTACTTTTTGGAGGTTACATATAATCAACCCAGGTCCAAAGCTCCACATCTATTACAAGAGAACTTAAAAAAAACAAAAAACAAAAAAGTAAGGCTGGAGCTGGAGAGGTGAACATAATTACTGATATGAAAGCGGCACAGGTACTTAATGAGGAAATTCATAAGATTAATGGGACTCACGGGATCAACATCGATGCTATCGTCCGATTCATCTTTATTTGAGCTATCAGGATCATGTAACTCTATGTCAAAAATCCCAGCCATCCCAGCCATTATCAAAAACAATAACTAGAATACATTCACAAAATTTCAAAATTACAGAGCAAAAAAGAACGAGTGATAAGAAATCGTGGATTGAGCAACACTTCACCCAAAGTCAAGAAATTGTTTTCAGTTGATGGCAAACACGCCACACAATGACACCATGAATGAAAGTAAAATAAAAATAAACGCACAATTTCCTGAAAAATGCTAGAATTCTGAACAGCTATTGCTATAACAGCTCATCAGCTGGAAGTATGAAAAGGTGGAGGCATCCGTACCATTCGTACCCCACCTACGTCATAACGCGACGAATCAAGCGGGCGGGGTCTGAGGGGGGTGTTCATTGGTGGGTGCTGCGGGTACCGCGCTAGCCAGTCACGTGACTAATGGGTACAGGGTACAGATGTTGGTACTGGTTGGTACAGATTCGTCGCGCTGTGACGTAGGTGGGGTACGAATGCCTCCACCTTTTATACTTCCATCACAGCCAATGGGTCAGATGAGTCGATTTTTTTTAATTCACAATATGAAAGTTGAGAAAAAAATAAGAGACCCGTGTTTTTCCTTTTTTCTCTAAGATCACGGGAACATCAAGATAAATTGGTTTGAAAAGTGAAAAAATTGATTTCGTTTAAATCGGGCGAGTAATGGCGGTAGGCCCGGGAGATCAGTGGCTACGTCACATATTCCGTGTCTCCCAGACGGTCGTTTGTTTACATTGAAACTACATGGTAAACGCCGTGCTAAGTGTGTCTCCGGTAGTGATCGTCTGTTTTTCGGGATTTTATCGATTGAATAATGAGCTCGCGAACATTATCTGTTTATTTTTTCGTGCCTGACTGTTCAACAACGAGCTAGAGAATTTCTAGAATGGTCGACAGCTCGACACAGTGCTAGTTAATAACCAGGAAGTTTGAAACCTGAGACCTAACCTCACTCAACTCTTTCAAAAATGATTCTTCCTTCATTCCCCAGTGTTCTTTTAAAGTCAGTGTTTAATATTAGAGAGAGCTTTAGTGTTTCTTCGCGTTGCATTGGAGTCTTACCTGAATGGTAAAGCTACTGTCAGGATTCTCAGCTAGTGCTGTGATACTCCTCCTGTTCTGTTTCAGATTCTGTGGCATGATTTGAGTTATTTTTCCGGTCACTCCTGCGTAGGTTCTTTAAATTATCTATCTCAAATTATTAGTGTCGTTGAATGATATCGGAACTCGGAAGGTACTGTTTACAATCACAGAGGAATTGGTCTCTCGGGCACAAGTTCAGGCAATAAAGTAAACCAATAACTCATCTCCCTACGTGTAAAGTGTATCAACTGAAAAACTTCAACTTTGAAGTCTGATTTGCAGTAAAAGGTAATCTTCATGCCAAGATTATCATTTGCGGAACTCAGTCTGAAGTTAAATCATCGGTGGAACAGCGGAAATTTTTTTTTGGATTACCAATCTTTCCCCGGAGGTATGTATCTTGTGGTGAAATTCGATTTCATTCTCTGAATTTCTAGTTTACTACTTATATCCTTATAGCAGTCCACCCAAGTGACCTTCCGATAGCTTATTGCAATAACTTTGCCAGAAAAGTTATCAATTTGAACTAGATGAGGTGGTCACAAACCATTGTATTGTAATGAGTTAACTTTGTTTACCACAGCTAATCTTTCAGGGGAACTTTTCCCATCCCATTTAGGTCATTCAATGCATGCGTCAGTAAATAGAGCTGATATAGTTGTTGGTAGTTGACTCAATCTTGCAGAGATAGTAGGAGTTCCATCAGGTCCGTGTACGTTCATGATACATTCATAAAAAGAGTTACAAATACTTAGTTCCAATCATCCACTTGGTACGGACAGTAGTTTGCAGAACCACTGCTGATATTCAAAGTTTCACGGCCAAACCTCATTAGTGAGCTCGTTTCAGAAGTGTAGGTGCACCTAGACCACAATCTTTGAAAGGCTTTCAATTTTCATTCCTTCAAATCAAAATAAAACTTGCCTCGGACTTGAAACTTTTGATTCTAAAGCGGCTCACGGTGAAAAGCCAACGTGCATATTCATAACTGCATTAATTTTAACTTTGTAACATGAGAAATGATGTTGAAAATTCTAAAGATTATTGGGCTAGGTGCGCCTACACATCGAAAACAACCTCTAGCAGTCCTTAAAATGCCAATTAACTGCATACCTGCATAACTGCCAATTAACATAGTACATAGAAATGCTGAGAATGAAATCGAATTTCACCACAAGATACATACCTCCGGGGAAAGATTGGTAATCCAAAAAAAATTGCCGCTGTTCCACCGATGATTTAACTTCAGACTGAGTTCCGCAAATGATAATCTTGGCATGAAGATTACCTTTTACTGCAAATCAGACTTCAAAGTTGAAGTTTTTCAGTTGATACACTTTACACGTAGGGAGATGAGTTATTGGTTTACTTTATTGCCTGAACTTGTGCCCGAGAGACCAATTCCTCTGTGATTGTAAACAGTACCTTCCGAGTTCCGATATCATTCAACGACACTAATAATTTGAGATAGATAATTTAAAGAACCTACGCAGGAGTGACCGGAAAAATAACTCAAATCATGCCACAGAATCTGAAACAGAACAGGAGGAGTATCACAGCACTAGCTGAGAATCCTGACAGTAGCTTTACCATTCAGGTAAGACTCCAATGCAACGCGAAGAAACACTAAAGCTCTCTCTAATATTAAACACTGACTTTAAAAGAACACTGGGGAATGAAGGAAGAATCATTTTTGAAAGAGTTGAGTGAGGTTAGGTCTCAGGTTTCAAACTTCCTGGTTATTAACTAGCACTGTGTCGAGCTGTCGACCATTCTAGAAATTCTCTAGCTCGTTGTTGAACAGTCAGGCACAAAAAAATAAACAGATAATGTTCGCGAGCTCATTATTCAATCGATAAAATCCCGAAAAACAGACGATCACTACCGGAGACACACTTAGCACGGCGTTTACCATGTAGTTTCAATGTAAACAAACGACCGTCGGGGAGACAAGGAATATGTGACGTAGAATCGGTCACGTGACGGAGCGGACCAATGAAAAACGATTATTTTACTGCTTAACTTTAAGCAGCTTTTTTGTAGCTTTGCGTACGATTATGAGCTTTTTTAAGCTCACCACCGTTTTTCTGACGGAATTTTACGTAGGAATCAACCATTAAATATGAAATCCCAGGATCACTCATGTGACCCATTCCAATCAAAGACTTCCATTATCAATACTATCTAGACTGGTCATAAAAGGCCGATTTCAGGGCGGGGAAATTGAAGGGGAAGAGTGGGACAAGATAAAACGGTGATCGTATGCAAAGACTTCTATAAAATACTATCTAGACTGGAAATAAAGCCTGCTGCCCTTGAAGACGATCGGTAGGCAACCACGATCACAGTGTGCTAAGATTTTCCGAAATACCTACACTAAAGTAAATGGGAATTTTTTTTTTTTTTTTTTTTTTTTTTTAAGAAATACATACCAAAAAAAATAGGTAATTTTTCATAGAACTTGAGAAACCATTCAAAAGCTCATGATATACAAAGTTCGGTTCGGGCCGGTTTTCATTCCGATTTTTCAATCGTAAACTTGCTGAAGAGGCTCGTTGGGTCAATTTTTCTCATTTCTACAGGATGTTCTGCCGCTTCGGTATTCTCCATTGAGACAATCTACGAAGCTGTATAAACTCAAGTTGAAGTAATCTATCCTTAAAGTTATCATTATTTTTTTGAGCTGCAACCGCATTTAAAAATTGTATGAAAAAAACTATTTAATGAAACCACACTGTAGAAAATCGAGACCCAAGTTGCCCCTATGGAAGGATTCCTTGTTCAATGGTTCAAAGATCAAATGAAAAACGGAGCTTTCAAATGATAGGTACCAAGTTTTATGGAAACATATTTTTTTAAGTATATTTTAAATTAATTTTTAAAAAAAAAGTCATTTTCCCATTTACTTCAAAGTATTTCCGAAAATCTTAGCACATACTGTGAATCATGCTGTGGCGTAGCCAGGAGTAACATACGAGTTTTGCCCCACTTATCCCCTTCAGTTTCCCACCCTAAAATCGGCATTACGTCCGCAGTCTATGTAGATACCTAGTATTAGAAGTCTTTGGTCATATGCAGACTGGGACCAAAAAATGTTACGTCCTCTCGGTTTTAGAATAGGTATACTAAAAGACCTATAGTATCACAAAATACTCTAATCAGAACGGAAACTCCCATTCCGTCTGCCAGTTTGCCAGTCCGTCAGGCCCATGCCCGCGCCCCCCCCCCCCACTTCGATTTTCATATTGAAATCCAGACGAAAGTTTTGTGCTAGTTTTGTGCCGCAATCGCCAAACTTTGTGCCGCAACCGATTTTCGTTCGATTGCCTTGAACTTTATTAGAAACGATTGTATCAGTAGAGAACCATTACTTTAGACAATTATTGTCGAGGATATTTGCCATAGCGGAAAGAAACGAGGGATACTAACTCGAAATTTTTTCCTCCATGATGATTGAAAAATAGCAAAGGGAAGTATCGCAGAACAGCTTGTAAGATGACTTTTTGTTTGTAAAATAGTCGAGAAATCAATTCTGATGGTTGCCGAATCCATTTGAGAATTCTTTATTGAGGAATCGATGGTTTTTTCCCGAACCAGCTCCTCGGCCTGTAGTAACCATAACCGCCTCAAATAATAAGCACTGAATAAAAAGATGTGGACCTCTTATTTCTCTGAATTTTCTTCCCCTCTTCATTTTAAGTCTTGACTGGTGACTAAAGTCCAGCACACACAATTATGTCAGTAAGTCTTCCTTTGATTTTTCCATCATCATTTTGAAACTCTTATCAAACTTTCCCAGTCCACATCGATAAACAGAGATACCCTCAACTGTAATGGGGTTCTTGCAAACTTTTTTTTTGCAAAGTTACATAATGTAATGGCAATTTTCTAACAACAAATGGTCGCAATTCTACACCTTCAAATTGCAATGATGTTGGAACTTTTGACACATATCAACTCATATCCTAGGCATGGGTGGAAGTGATACGTAGGCAAAAAGTAAGGCAAGTGACTTCCAACAGTTGAATAGAAAAAAAAGCAGCTCTGAAAAATTTCCATTTGTTTGCCATTTTGTTACAACTTTTTTGCCATATAGTTGCAACTTCATAGTTAGATGATAAAATTGTCAAAATTTGACGACTATTTTGCAATAAATTGCAATCCATGCTACATGGGGTAGGTAGTTAAAAAAAAAAAAAAAAAAAAAAAAAAAAAAACCACAGAAGATTTGCTTAATTTATTTATTTTTATGAGTATAAATTATAGTTTCATTCATTTGTCTATTTTCAAATTTCTTTTGACACAATAATAGTTACAGCAGACTGAAATATACAATTCAAATAAGTTAGTTCCTCTAACAGCGCAATGAACCGCACAGTTTCAAAAACAAGGTATCCGATCATCAAATATAAGATATTTATGCCAATCGCCAAGCCCTTTCAAAGAATCAGTAAAAAAAGAATTATTTAAAATGATCTTTAAAAGATGAAAGGCCCATGAGAACGTCACTGGTGTTTCCTTTCTCAATGGATAGAAGAAATTAAATAGTGTAAACTAAATTAATTAAATTAATCATTATTTCATTTTTTAATGAGATGAAATTTAATTAAATTAATTTTATTAAAAACTTAAATTCAATCTCCTCTAACTGACATTACTGTAGGAGTGACAACAATTTCCAAGCAAGATTTTTGACCGCCTAAGTATTTGATGAAGAAGGTGAGAAGTTTTTACAGAAAAAATCTACGTATTGACTGACAGAGGCCCTGCCTAATTAAAATAAAATGTTTGGTACTTTTTCTTCCTTTCGTAAATAAATAAATAGATAAATATACAAATGATGCATGCATCTAATAAACAAACAATATGACAAGTATTTTGACCAAGAAGACCCTTCATCAATTTTACAATTTGGCTTGTTTCAACCTTGGACCAAAATACGGAACATTTTTGAAGATTTTTCAAGGAATTGTCGTTGTTGGCTTTTTTCTATTCGGGGTGTTTCATAATGCGGTTCTCAGGTAGGTAATTGCTGAAATTGTTGATGAGACTGATATTTTGCTAGTGATAGATAGCTAGGTAAATATTGATGCCAGCTTTTGGTTGAGGCAGCTAGGGATTTATGCAGTTATTTTGTGAACAACCAGGTAGAACATTCTGTCCATGACAAGGCAAACAGCAAAATGAAGACTCAACTATGAGCCTCTCTAGAATGTTTCCTGATCAAAAATCATACTAAAAATCAGTCCAAACCACAATATGCAAATCAAAACCTAATAAAAACCAAACAATTTTGTTATTTTTGTATTTCAGACAAACTTTAACAATTAAGTCCCTTTCTTAGGCATAGCCATTAACTTGAATGTACTTCAAAATTGTCTAGTACATACCGACACTGTAAGGCAGTTCAATAAATTGAAATTGCTGAAACACAAAAGCACTACCCTGACTCAACTACAGTACCTAACAAGAAAAGCTGTGTCTAGCTACGGGCTTTTGAAAAAATCTTCAGTCTGATACATTTTTATTTTCTATGATCCGTATGATTTGAACTGCGTGAATCCAGTTTTTGAAAAAAATGCTTTTAGAAAATGCGCTGTTCGAGTTCACGTGTCTGTTTCACAATTGCTCATGACTGTGTTAATCATAGCAAAGAGTGAATAACAATTCATTTTCTATAAAATTAATCAACAAATATTTTAAACTTTAAAACAACAAGATTTTTAACATTGCTGATTATGTACAACAAAAATATCACCAAATACGGGAGTGATGAGATCGTAATATACATCTCAAATAAATCACTCAAAACAATATTTAAAATCATTTACAAACAACATAACTATGATAAAAATATACATAAGTACATAATTAGTAAGTATGCAAACGTGAATTCAAATTGAAATATACTTGTGTATTAGTTTTCATCAAATCAAATATGTAATGGACTCCAAGAATGATGAGAGATAGAACTTTCAAATAGGAAGAGGAAAAAACCAAAGAAAATTATAAAAAAGAAACTCATTGAGAAATAAAATTGAAAACTACCAAAAAGTAATCTGCGAGCACAGCTTTTACGCAGGTGAAGTATAACAAGCCTGTGTTTTAGGAAAAGAAAAGTATAAGTAAATAGTGGGAGAGAGCTCCCTCATACACGATCCACCTATTTAAGGCGAGGTCACAAAAAAATTGGATCTAAATAAATGCTCCATCTCACTTGCTCTCGTGGGTTTTCCCATGAGAGCCATGATCCAAATTTTTAAATGCAAATTTGTGCTAGTTAACAACAAGTTCTCTCAGATTTTATCACACCATTGAATTCCACGTACCTTGAAGTGTAATGACTTTTAAACAGCATTTTCAAACCACCACACATTGATTTACAATCACAATTATATCGAAGAAAGTCCTATGTTTTGTCTTTATCTCACTCACAGTTTATTTTGAGCATAAAATTCTAGGATATAGGCTCATTGGCAACATCACACCACATGCTATACCTCCAGCAAGCTTCGATACGAAGAGAAGTTAGGATGATTGAGTGTTATGGCGGTGATACACCCGTTAGAGACCGTGAGTAAGACACGGACAAAACCTAAGACATCTTTCGATATACTTAATTGTGATTGTATTCACTTGTGATCTTTCATGAATTGTGTTGGAGTGGAAAGATACCTACTTGAAGGTACATGGAGTCTAACGGAGCAATAAAATTTGAGAAAACTGGTTGTTCACTAGCAAGAATTTGCATTCAAATATTTGGATCTGATTTCTAATGGGCAACTCCATTAGAGTGAGTGCAACAGAGTATTTGTTTGGATCCAATTTTCATCGTGAAGTCATCATTAAACAGATCTATTGTGTATCGTTACCCTGTGCAACGAAGGAACACTCACAAAAAAAACAAAAAAAAAAAAATGAAATCTAGTCAGGGTAGCAGCAAATTTTTTTCATATTTTTTCGTTTGAGTACCAGAGAACTTTACTGGTCTGCTAGCTGCTCCTTCTGGCTACTTAATCACTCCTCACGCTTCCAAAAAAAAAAAAAAAAATAGACGACAGAGGCGTCATACTTTTTCTTCCAGGACAAACGGATGAAAAAAAGAAAAACTACAACTCCCAAGGAATGACTTTAATGAACCATGCTCTTTACCAGAAGTTAGAACTCTTGGAATCCATTACTGAAATGACACTTAGAAAGAGATTAGTAAAATGTTATTGAATAATACCCACCGACTAAAGTAAAAGCTCGCGGAGCAGACTTGCCACAGACTCAAAATCTTGTTCCAACCAAAGGATTTTGACGTTATCATTTGTACGTAACTTAACTTAAGGCATCTTAATGCTAGAATTAATAACCATAAAATTCAAAAGCAAAAACAGTTTAATCATGGTTTGCTTAAAACTTCAAATTAGTTTGAAAACACTTACGTGTTTATTAAGTCTAAAATTATTGCATATTTACAGAAAATAAAGAAGAATAGAGAGAAAAAAAGAAACAGGAAAAAAAAACAAAAAACAAGAGCAAAGAGGAGGAGGAATACATAGACATGCAAGTCAACAAGCACAGAGTAAAAATGTAATTTAATGATGCTTGTTAATTCTAAAAAGGCGGATATAAGGATTTTCAGAAGCATTTCAATTTATATTGCGGAATTTTCACGAGTGTTTGAAAACCTTGGGGAGGGCAAAAGAAGGCAGGAAAAGAAAAGCTGTCATGCAAAGAGCCATAATTTCAAAGATAATGTAAACAAACACGTACATATTTATCAATAAATAATTTAAAAATTTCATTACTTTTTGATTCTGAATCAATTCTTTTCAATATTATTTATTTTTACTGTTTTTTTTTTTTTTTTTTTTTTTTTTTTTAAAGAGAACTTACTTTTAATATTAAAAAAGCAATTGCAACAATTCAAACATTCTCCAGAGTTTAGCGATTTTATTCCATTCAAAATATTTAAAATTAAATTAATTTTTAAACCAATAAATGAGATGTAATCCCGGAAAATGAAAGTGGAAACTGAATAAAAAGGAGGTAAATCGTGAGAATTAAAATAGAAAGAAAAAAATTAATAAATAATTATCAAACACCACCAGGATGATTCTCTTGAGTCAAAAAATGTTTATGATTTCCCTATCATTTCACAACAACATAGCCAAATTTTCATATAAATTACCAACTTTTACATTCAGTCAAACAGGAAAAATCAGGTAACTATCCAAAAAGTGGCAACACTGTTTCACAACTATGTCGCTATCATCATCTTTCATTTTTGTAAAGTAAATCAACATGTGAAAGTGAAACAAAATGATGACTAAGCGATTGAAACCACATAATGTGTCTGATACATTCACCGTCCATCAGTGTCTAATTTTACTAATTTGTAGTGCTTTAGCCTAAATTTCTGCCAACAATTTCACTTCATCATAAAACAATAACGTTTTTCTAGTCGCTGCTTTCAAAAATGCTATCAGTTTTCATTTAACTGGCTTTGATTTAACATAAATTCCATTTTTTGTATTTTTCGCAAAAAAATTCAAAATCATGGAGAAAATTATGAGTTTTGAGTCAAATTTAAGACTGAGTTTGAAATCAGCGGGTCAAATTACGTGGAAATGGTTATGAAGAGGAGAGAAAGAGGTATATTACTATGAGAAAATTCGTTTTTATGTTCATGACGGCCAAACACATTTTGTCATTAAGGCGTAAAAATCCAAAATGATCAATCAGTTACTTCCAATGAAAGGAGAAGCAGCAAATATGAAGTATATTATATAGTCCATATTTCGTCCAGAAGTGTTACATGAAGTATCGTGTGATTGAGAAGGCTATCTATAACCAGACTACTAAAAACCAACTCCTGTGGAGCAAATATATCCCATCATTGGCATTGCTCCCCCGGATGTTCGGAGGCAGGTATCGTCCGAAATCGAAAGAACCAAGCAGCAGACAGACCCACGCCACCCTCTCTATGGTCACGAAAACCAGACGTCCAGACTAAAGTCCAGGAAAAGTTTCATGAAAACAACACTGGCACTCCCAACCTCACCCGAGTCTGGCCGACTAGAGTTGTGGTGTGAGAAAGTGACAAATCCAATAATGGACGTCAAAGAACAACCTTCAGCCGGGTTTGAGCAACCCTTTGCTATCTGGAAACCGCTAAACCGCCTCAGAACTGAGGTTTCAAGATGCAGAGGTAATTTAAAGAAATGGGGATATGTGGAGAGCGATGAATGTGTGTGTGGAATGGAACAGGACCACTTTCTGACCTGCCCAGCGATGGAATTTTCTTGTACCATGAACGATTTAATTTCAGCAAATGACAAAGCAATACATGCGGCTAAATTTTGGAATTTTAATATTTAACCTGTTTTTTATCTTATCGTTTTTAATCTTATTGGTGATCCGGGCACGAAAGAAGAAGACCAGACTACCATGAGAAGATTATGACTTGATAGCGAAACAATGACGATTTTGTGACTGAAGTGGAATCAACCTGCTGATGCACTTTGATCAATTTTGATCAAATCAGAAGGATTAACTTCATATTCTCTTTCAAAGGAAAAAAAGGAGCGAATAGATAAAAGTAATTTTGTATCATTGAATTAAGAGCAAAGTATTCATGCAATTATCTAGTTTAATAAACATTTGAACAAAGTTACGAAGAAATACGTTAAAATGCGCTTTTGGAGAGAGCTTAAGATAAAACTACTAGACTAGAGAGCAAATTAGACTTTAACAAACATGTACTGTGACCTTCAAAAGAAAATACCCTGGTCTAATCCTTTAAATCTTCGAAATCTTTGAACAATTTTTCAGTTGTCAAGTGCTTAAGGACTAATCAGAAAACCCCTTTTATAGTACGTCATGAAAAATCGAAAGTTTCATTGAGAATAAAGGACAAATTTAAGAGTAAGGATTTTGATCAGGGTACTTTCTTCTGAAAGTCATAGTACCTTTGAATAAGAAAAAAAAATGAATAAAATTATTCATTTTAAAAACTTGTTAGAAGAAACCAATTCAGAGTACAGAAAAACGGATGAGGAAAGAAAAATAAATGGATAGTTTTGAATACTGCCTTTAAAAATGAACTAAAGTGATTGAGTTGAATGGGGATGAAATGGAATTGAAGGGAGGGGGGGGGGGGGGGGACAGAAATACCTACAAATGGTACTGTCATAAATTTCATGATTGATACTTTACACTTGAGATTACACTGAGCCATTAATAAAATAATGATTTATAGAAAAAATATAATCTACTCGTGAAATTATAACTCTTTATTTTTCAAATGTTTATCTTCTTACTTTTTTTTTCCGATTGAAAACTAAAATACAACTTTGTTATTTGAAACGAGTTAAAATTTTGATATGAATAAGTTATAAGATTTGTACTTTGCTCGTTTGAGCATCAATGCTTTGACCGCTGCCAAAAATAGGAAAAAGAAGGGACCTGAGGAGAAGTAGTAACTGATTTTGAAAATAAAAGTAAAGACTATTATTATTTCTTGGTTTTATCTTTTTGATACTATTAAAATTCTCTTTCATTCACTTTATTAAAGGGGCTGAAAAGTTTCTCGTTTTGGCTATTAAAACAATTTAATGCAGAACTAGAATTGCAGAGATACTCGAATAAAAATTCCATCGACACTTAAAAGAAACAACCGTCATTCAAAAAGTCCAGTCAATGTTTACTTTTACTTAAATGTACTAAGGCCAGCAAAAGAATCTTCCACATTGCGGAGAGAGGAGAAATATTATTTATTTTGACCCTCTCCGTGAAAAGATGACAGAGTTGCTATGCGAATCGGCCCTCGGCTCATATCAAGATAACAACACCTGTAGCATTCGCTACACACACATAGCTGACTTGGACTCAATGTCTCCGCCCTCCTCCCAATAATTCGGCAATGAACCGATATCTCTCACTGATCTAGAGGTAGAGTGGGGGGAATGAGAAAATTTCCCCTCTCGCCGTAATGTGGTAGATTCGTTCACCGGCCTTAGTACAAACAAAAGGGGAATGATTTTAAAGTTTTGCAGTGGTGACTCAGGCTTTTTGCAATGAATCAAAAAAATTGTTTTACAATTCACAAAACACACTAGGCTTTTCAAAATTCGTTGCACCAGTGACAACAAAAAAACAAAAACAAAACATCAACCTGTCAAAGAAAAATTGTTGGATCAATCTATCATGATGGTTTAAATCAATACAAAGAAAAATGACAGAAAAACAAACCAGCGACGACTTGAACAATAAATAAAACAGAAACGGGTAAAATGCTGGAATACAACAGCTGGTTGCATTCTAGCATTTCACCCCTTCCTGTTTTATTAATTGTTAAATCAATACTTCACGTTTTGTTTTGAAAAATTGAATAAAATCTTTTTTCTATTTTTTGTTTGTTTAAAATTTGCAATGAAAAGGGTCCATTAATTGAAGGACAGGTGATTTGAGAGATTCTTTAGATGATTGAGAAAAGATAAGATTTATTAAATGGTCCTTCAAAATAAAACATATTCTAAAGTTCATTCCTAAAAAAAAAAAAAAAAAAAAAAAAATCAGCTATTTTTAAGTGTTATAACAGATTGCTTTATATTCCTTATGAGTAATCACTTAAAATAAAAACTAAATATAATTTTTTATTTTTTTTTATTTTTTTTTCCCGAAAGCTACAAAATTTTGCTGCTGAAATCAGTGCTAAGGATCTTTGTTATAATCTCCAATGCATTCTGTTTGATGGGAATCGTTTTTTTCAGTTTCCACAGAGTCGCATCTAAATTTCTTTACTAGTAGGCACTAAATCAGATCTAGGCATACTGATTCGAACTTTTATATCACTTCAAAATACCTAGAAGAATAAGAAATACTTGGACAGAAATAAAGTCGCTCTCAAAATGTAAATGAAAAGTTGGTGGAAAGTTTGTGAGTAGTTTGAATTCAAAAATAAAAAATGATGACAAGGAAATAATGTTGCAATTAGTCGACTGATTTATTATTTGACTGAGTCTTCATTTTTTTTCTTTTCTCCTCAGAAATATAAACCAATAAAACAAAAAACAAAAAATAAAATAAAACAAAATTCATAATAATAGCTGATCTTCTTACTAGAAATTAAAAGAACTGACATAACATTAAAAGCATTATAAAAAAAAAAAACTGCAAACTTATAAAAACAGTATGATGCAAATGAGCGATGTTGTCTTTTTGCTAATTTTCGTAATTTTTATTACTTATCAGCAAACTTTCAATAGTTTTTAATTCATCTCTCCTTCCCCCTTGCTCTTAGCTTTTTCCCATTATTGGTTCTGCTTTTCAATTGTTTAAGGTGATTCTTCAGCGTTTAGTGCCGATTTCTGCCACCAGAGCGCTACCGTTGGATTAATGTCAAATTACAGGCCAAAAGTAATTTATATTTAAGAAAACGGAAAGTCACTCACTAGATAATCATCTGAAGAACGTCTCTGCAAAGTATCTCGTCAATAACTTCAAAAATAAGGCTAAAAGTACCAAAAAATGAAATATTGCATTTCGATACAAGAATCAATTTGCAATATTCCATTTTTTGGTACTTTCAGCCTTATTTTCGAAGTTATTGACAAGATACTTTGCAGAGACGTTCTTCAGATGATTATCTAGTGAGTGACTTTCCGTTTTCTTAAATATAAATTACTTTTGGCCTGAAATTTGACGTTAATCAAACGGTAGCGCTCTCGTGGTAGAAATTGGCACTAATAAAACGCTCAAGAATCACCTTACATTTTTAACAACATCTGCTATTATTAGGAATTTAGTTTTGTTCTATTTCTTGTTTTTCTTTTAATCCAATTTATCTTGTTCTTTGCAATGTTTTGATAAACTAATGAGTTGTAAGAGAGACTTCGACACAGTGAGGTTGGAAAATTTAACCCTTTATGGGCCAAGCCCGAGTATACTCGTTTCTCTTCTCTAGTCTACTTCATATTGTTTCAGTCTTCATTCCGGATAAAAGCGATTATCAATGAAAACACTTACAAGATAAAGTGTCATCAGTAGCTTTCAATTCGACGTATAGGAAATTCCAACTCCCTTGAGTGCTAACAGTTAATTACCTTCTTTATAGAAGGGAAGAGTGGTATTCTTTTGAACTAACCTGGCCCTTAGAAGATTAAAACAGAAGAAGAGTGCGGAACATAAAAAAAAGAGAGAGACAAGTGGAAGAAAAGGAGAAGCAGAGTAAGACAGACAATCAAATTTTCAAAATAATTCATGGAAAATAAAGACGATCGAACAGAAGATTAAAGAAAAAATTTAGTGCTAAAATATTTCACACGGTCCTAATGATACCCTCCGCATTCCTCGGAAAAGTAAAAACAGTAAAATCAAAAGAGAGGCTGATGATTGAGCAGGAACTTTAAATGCAATGTCTAAATTTGAAGAACTAACAACGAATAAATAAATATATACAAATACAGATGGTAATGGTGGGGGATAGTGATAGTAAAGAATTAGGCTTGATCATCAACACTGAAAGAAAGAAAAAATAAATAAATAAACGAAAAGAATAAGATAAGGTTTCTACAAAAAAATAAATAAAAACTCAATAATAGCACTTAACCTTTGGTGAAATAAAGACTAATCTTTTCCTTGTTTGCAATCTAAAATTAAGACAATTTATAAAATTAAGAAAACTCTATAAATAAAAAAATATTGATGACTAGCTACATTATTTTTTAATTTACTTTTTTTTTCTTTTTTCTTTTTTTATACAAATTAAGACCTACGCTTAAAATGAATTATTTGTTGACCAATACAGATAATATCATCATAAAATACACTCTTCTTCATCAAAGATTTCTTGAAAAAAAAATAATTAAAAAATACAGTGAAATCCGCTTATCTTGCACCACATCAAGAACAGGTCAAAATTACAAAAAAAGCAGTTTTTTACTCCTGGAGCTCTGAATTGCATAATTATAGGACGGATTTTGGCAAAACTCACACTTCGTGCCATTCTCCTAAAGACTCTTTAAGAGTCTTTTCCTCTAATTTCGAAGCGAAGCGAACCGTGAATCGCAAACCACGGTGAGCCAGTAAATTTTCTTGAGCCGAATTCGAACCGCAAACCGAAATGGTAGCTTGCTGGACCGAAATGGATTTCAGATCGATTTCAGTTCAAATTCGGTTTTCCATTCAAGTTCAAATTTTATTTTATTTTTATTCTTTTTTTTGTAGACCACAGTAAGATTTTCTTTAATTTTTATGTTTTTATGATAGAATATAGTAATACAATCGATCAGAGTTTATTCAGTTTTTTTTACCCTCCCTTAGCCATCAAAAATACAAATTTTTGATCATAGAAATGTTAGAAAAATTTGTATTTCAGTAAAGGGGCGTATAAATTGTCCCATAAAACAACCTGTCCTTTACAGCCTTGATGAGGTAGACCTCTGAAATTTAGCACTAATGTCATTGAATTGATTGAATACTTGTCCTTCGAAACTGTTTTTAGTTTTTCGAAAAATGTTGAATATTTTTGAAAATATGAGCCACTCAACTTTCAATTGCATTTTTCTAAAAAAAAAAAAAATTATTTCATGCACCCTTTTACCAAAATACTGCTCAATTATTACAAGATGGTTTTATGAAATATGCCGTCTACCAGATATTTGGATTTTTTTTTAACATTATTCTTGAGAAAGAAAAAATTGGATTGTGCGGCAATTAAAAGGTGGATGGGACAACAAGATTAGCGGTTTTCACTATTATTTTCAAATAACAGCTGAACTGAATAATAAGGAGTGAGCAATTTAGTTTCGCTCGTTTGAATGAAAAAAAAAAAGAAAAAAAAAGGAAATTTAACATAAAAAAATAAAAATACTTAAACGAGAGGAAAAGAGAACTTGGTTTAGTGATCCAGTTACAGAAAAACGATGACCCACACGGAAAAAAAAGACTTGTAAAATTTACCACCCGCTTAGCTGATTTTGGAGTCTGCTATCAAGTATGGTAAATTTTACCATCATATGGTAAATGCAACATAACTTGCGGTAAATTAAGATAACCTGTTGGTACTTTTCACCACAAGGTGCATTCCATTTACCATATGATGGTAAAATTTACCATACTTGATAGCAGACTCCAAAATCAGCTATGCAGATGGTAAATTCTACCAGTCTTTTTAACCGTGCAGTTGCAAAAAATGTTGGTTTCTGGAGAATTTTGCGTCTCCCCAGTTTCCAAAAAAAAAAAGGGCGGAGAAATCATTACCGGACTCAAGCGACAGGTGTTTTGAAAAAGTGACCGCAAGATTAAAGAACTGAGGAAAATACCTGAATTTATAATCTGCTTGATTGTGATCAAGGAGTCATACTTTTATCTACATTGGCAATGTAGTGGATAACGCATAACCATCATGTAGGATTTTTAGGTTAGGTTTAAGGTGTAATTTTTCCATTTATTCACATGAATTTTGATGCAACGAACAAAGGTTCGAATACGCATTGATCTACTGTTCACCTGCACTAAAATTCAAGGGAATAAATAGAAAAAATTACTCCTAAGACCTAACCTAAAAATCCTCCTTGATGGTTACGCAGGTTACCCATTAGACTGCCACTCTAGGTAAACCAGGGCTGCCGTTTTGCGTATAATCAATGCTATTTTTCTATCAATGCTATTTTTCTTTCAATGCTATTTTTCTATCTGAACTGAACTGCGTAATCTTTTCTCAACCGGTGGAATCATCGGTGAATTGAAAAATAGCATTGATTATGCGCAGCTCTGAGATAAACATACAGCTCGTTGATTAAGATCAACCTAGCATTGGTAAACGGCTTTGTGACTGAGTTACTTTCTCCGTGACCAGATGATCATTAAACCAAATTTCCTTAATTATACTCAACTCAGACGCAGAGTAACTAGAGTGACAATTAGAAGGTTTTCTTGAAGCAATATTCCGTACGAGTTGAAAGAAGGTCAAAGTCCAAGAGCTGGATGAATAAGATGAATTATTCCGGCATTCCGTAAGCTTGGAAACCAAGCTGGTCTCAGGTTAGCGAGAAAAAGTCAACTTTCTGTCTTGAACCAGTTGTTTGGATGTACGCTTCAAAAAAGCCTTGCCTTCATGAGATTTGCCTATTCTGGTTATTCTGTGATTGAGATGTTGGTTCCAGTGACAAGAAATTATTTTGAACATTTTCGATAATAACATATTTTCTGAGCAATGAGATTTTTAGAGGAGGGAAATCAAAGAAAAAAAGGAAGGAATGCAAAATAGAGACGCCGAGTCATAAACCATGATCAAATTTGAATGGAAAAAAGGCACACATCCGTCGAAGCAATTTTCTTTTGGAGAGACGTAAAACAGTCAAGCGTATAGAAAGAGCAACAGAAAATTCTAAAACAACTACAATAATGCTCCTGAATGTTGCCAGAAAGGGTATCAGAGCAATTCTCTTGGACTCAACTTTACGTCCAGAAGAAAAATAATGACGTGGACTACAAGCGCCTTTTTACAAATTAACAGTTTTTTGTTTTTGCTTTTTTTCTCTCTTTTTCTTCTACATCATGAACCCTTTTTTTTAAACAATCATCAGGATACATTTGGTAAAAATTATGTTAAAATATTAAACGCTGTTACTAAATTTTTCTCTATTTGTTCACTCAGTTAAATTGAAAAAGGATTCATGACCATGAGTTAAAAATGTGCGCTTTCCTTTTTTTGAGTGTCAGCCACTTTAACAGGATTTTTAACCCACTCCTGGAGAGATTAGACATGCAAAATTTACATGCTTCTACAGTAGTAAAGTCAAAACCCACCACTAACTTAAAATAGCAGTAATAAAAAAAACACGGACGCGTGCCTTTTTTCCCTATACACATTCAAACAAAGGTATATACAGGGCACTTATTATTCTAGAAGAAAAAAAAAAAAAAAAAAAAAAAAAAAAATCAAACTGGTACTCAACAATTTTCTCTGGTCACAGAGAGATGGTTAGGAATTACATTCAATTGGATCAGGGGCGTAACCAGGAATTTGTCTTTCGCTTTCTTTGCTTATTTGTACTGCGTCAGAAAAGGATACCTGGAGGGGCTATTGAGTAACATTACATCCTACATCCGCAGATAAGAGTAGTTGTTTTTCTCTCTCTCCTCCCATTAGAACAAGCGCTTTAAATAAGGAAGGGAATAAGGACTGAAGGTTTGTGATAGCATCCTCTGTTATCCTTTTGTAACACATGTGTTCAAAGAGTCGATGAAAGAGTAAGATGAATTCCTGGGAGGGTGATTACGGAGGATCGGATCGTTATCGTAATTGCATCATTATCGTAATCGGTTCGTTATCGTAATTGGATCGTTATCGAAATCGGATTATTATCAGTTCATTATTGTAACCAGATTGAGTACATAATAACCGTATGCGTGGCTTCACTGATCGAATTGTTTCGAGCCCCTCATAACGATCGAAACGGACGAAAGAGGCTGTCGTAATCTCAGTCGTCTGAACTAAGAAGAAATAAGGAGGGGGTTACCTGCGCGATCAAGTTGCGCAGTAGCAAGCCCATTTGATTTAACGCATCCGATGCGATTACGATCCAATTCTCCGTATTCACCCCCTTGTATCAGCCTGTGGCTTCCACTTCCATCCTTTTCAGATACAAGCCTTTCTTGAGGCAACAAAAGTTTCTGGATTGACATCTGTTCTGGATTGCTCTATTTGGGTTGATGTACAGATTTTAAAATATTGTTTAAAAATACCAAACGACAAGTTGAAAAGTATCCTATGGACACATACGCAAGTTCTTTGACTTAAAAGTAGGAAAGGTACTGGATAGAATCCTTTGTTAGGAACTATTTTGAAGCAACCTCCCTCTGCCTACCATTATCGTCAATTTAAAAGGCTTGAGCATTTACTGAGGGAAACAAAAAACTAACGAAGCAAAATCAGATTAAACAAGAGTGAAAAAAAAAAATGAATGGATAAATGAGTAAACAAATTCATGAAAAAGTAAACCGGTAGAGACATTGAATGAATGGTTTTGAGTGATATCGAATGAATTAGAACAACATTGAAATTGGTTCAAAACCAACTAGCACCACCGAGTTTACTGGAGATACCACCGATTCCTTTCCCGAACATGTTCCCCATTTTTCCTACCACATTGGTCGTAACGTTGGAGAGTTTCCCAACAATATTTGCGTCTTCACCTAATGTTTCTCTTATTGTCACTTTTGGCTTTGCTTTCTCATCGTCATCCTCATCTGCATAATCACTAAAACAGCAAAAAAAAGAGAAAACTAGACATTAGAACCGATAATTTTAATGCAATTATCCAGAGGTGCAAAATGTGTCCAATCTAGCCATCCGTGGATTGCGTGAAAGTGAGGAGGTTTTTGGGGACTTTGAGGAAATTTACCTGAGTCAACCTCTCACAAATTCAACAAAAGAATGGGGCGTTTCCATGCAATAGGGTGTGAATTTTGAATTCAATTAATGAATCCACGATCGTCTAAACACAACACTGACCGATGGGTTAGCAGAGATTTCACATTGCAAAAATGTCCACATTTTTTTTAGTCCAACTTCCTGTTTTGTCCAATGTAAGAATACGTCCAAAAATGATTTGTTTAAATTTAAAAATGTCCAGAGTTTACTTTCGTCCAACAGGAAAATTTACCAAAAACATTGTGTCCAAAAATGAGAAGATGCGCGCTCTACGCATGTGGGCGACACGCTCTACGCATTCAAAGAGTTTGTTGTTTATTGTAAGAGTGATGGTGATAAAGATAAAAGCGGTGCCTTAGCATTGCTTAGCCACGCTGCGACAAAATACTGTCAGTGACAGTCAGTTTTTGATGCTAAACTCTTGAATTCTTAGAAAGAAAAATCACTTTTTATTTGATATACATGGGATTTTATGAAATGGTACTTTGGACGCATGTAGTACGTGGACAAGCAAAAGGAAACCGAAAAAAGTATAAATGGAATCCAATATTCAGAGTTAAATAAAACAAAATTATAACCAAAAAAAAAAAAAAAGGATAAAAATTTGACACTTAAGTTTGACATTAGGGGGTTATTCAAACATTACGTTGCTGCATAGGGGAAAAATTCAGTTGTTTACGTGGGAACTCGTCATAATTAATCTCTAATGAAAATAGATATCTTTATTTCTTCATTACTGAGCAGGTATGCTCTATCTACAAACATTACATTCAATCTGACGATAGGATAGTTAAATGGTCTCTTTTGATAGGAAAATTGAGATTGATCATTTCTTCCAGTAAGTAATAGTGTGTTCCGTTGATTCGTTGATTTCCGGTAATGTTTCAAAGTATTGGACGGAATTGAAAAATCGTCCATTCCTTCGATTCAAAATGGACTAAATAAAATGTGGGTAAGTTGTACGTTGGACAAATTGGCGCTTTGGACGAAATAATAATGGAAAATTTAAATTGGACTAATTTACGTTGGACAATCTTTTTTGGACAAAATGTGTATTGGACGAATTAAGATTTGACGGGACCTTTTGGAACCAACTGATGGTGCAGCGGGATGCAAACTCCTGATATCGTGGGTATGGCTGACGCCATCTCAAAAAAAAATTATGACTACAGATCTTCCAGTTAGAAAAATACAGAGATGCAACTTACTCATCTCCACCCTGAGTATTCATCGTCAAAGCGCACGTTGCCTCCTCTGTTTGAAGTCGAGCTGCCACAGTTTGGTAAGTTTTGGAATTCAATTTATCTTCCATTACTCCTTGCAGTTCAAAATCTGGATAAAGTTTCTGGAACAATTGAATTATTCATTTTTTACCTCGTTTTTTTCAAATTGTTTGATTTTTAAATATTTGGCAAGAAAATTTCCAAATAAGTATTTACGTATTTCAAATATTCTAAAATCTATGACAAACGTTCTTTTGATTTCTTTGAATTTTGAAATTTATACACATGATGCTCCCCAAAAAAAATCACATGTTCAAAAACTACATATAATAACTACCTAATAAGCTATCAGATTTCAAGAACTTTTTTTTCCCCATCCAAACTGGTTGAAAATAGTAGGTCGATGCCCAAGGGGGAGTAATCTTTTGAAAACTGGATTGGAGTGGAACTTCACTCCCCCCCCCCCCCCCCCCCTTCACAGGCATACAGGTTGAAGAGACATAGCAACAAATGCACAATTTCTTGCTACGCCACTTAACATCATGAAATAATTGCACTTAGCTTACTTGACTTTCCGTAATTTTTTTTTTAATCATTCATTTATTAAAAATGAAAAAAAGTTCAGAGAGATCAGTTACTTTTGGTAAGTATATTTTGAACGCAGTTTCCTCAAAATTATGCTCTACAGAAAAAAAAAAAAATGCGAGTGTCACTTAATTTTTTCCACAGGTAAATTGAGGTCCCTTTTCCTGAAAAAAATTCAGATCGGAGATGTACGAGCGGAATGCCATTTGGCTTCAAATAAGAAATAGGAAAGTAAGACAAATTGGAGACAAAGAAGTAGAGACAGGCTACTATTAATTAAGTAGTTACCTTGACAACTTGAACTAGACAGGTGCACTGATATGGATGCAATGAATGGTCCAGACGCTCCGACAAGAAATTGCATAACAACTGAATTTGGCCGGTGTACCAAGTCTATAATGATTAAGGAAGTCAAATGTAAGTAGGGGACAATAAATAAGAAAAATTGATTGACTGAGAGGTAAAAAGTACAGGACAAAATGGCTGTGCAGTTAAAAAAATTACAGGCCAAAAAGACGTCCTCTTTTCCTTAGATGTGTCTTCCTTTCTAATTAAAAATTTCCTGTCCGCATGTTTGATTGAAATGGGTCTGTTGCGAACCGTTTTTTTATTTCATTTCCTTGAAATACTTGATGGAAGGAGCTCACAGTATTTATTCAAAGGCCTGGCAGCAAGGATTCCCTCCATTGCCACAATGTTGCAAAATATATATGCACTCGGATGCGAAGGGCGCGGTATTTTACGTAACTCAATCAACATTGTGGCGATGGGGGAAATCCTCTCTGCCGAGCATTTGAATACCTCAATGCACATTGTGACAGACAAACCCTCCAAGCCCTATTCGCCCAATGAGTCTCGAGTAATCACAAGTACAAGAGTGGGGGTAAAACTTGTAGGGGAAAGAGTCGGGCTCATGTTTACTGAAACGGACTTTATCCATTCAGCGAATGACGAACATTCGCCGCTCGATACATAATTCTGTGAATCCCGCATGGTATAGAGCCGGCTTAACCCTTTAAACCCGGGTTTATTACAAACCCTTCTCACAAATTTTTTATCAATCCCAATGAATCGAATGAACTTTTCTCGCTTAGTTTCATGTGCATAGTGATTTTTTTGAAAATACATTTAAAACCGTGTTAATTTGGTGGTACAAATTTGTACCGCCAGTAGACAAAGGGTTAAGGAACGTGCAAGGTCCTTCCCTTTAATTTTACAGTCACGTAAATAGCCTGAAAAGTTTCAGAATAAAACTTTAGAGAGCGAGCACGTACCTCGAAAAAATTGAGAATCCAAAGTTCATCATTGACCTTGCTTCTGATTTGATCCATACAATTCCTTGTAAAATTCACATAAGCTTGACCCATGTCCTTACCGGATCCAGAGACATTCTAGAAAAAATTGTAAAGGAAAATTATAGGGGTGTGCGAATCCAGTTTTTTCATTCCGAATCCGAATCCGAATATCAAATTTTCCCGAATCCGAACCGAATCCGAATCCGCGCCATAAAAGTTCGAAAAAAATTGTTTTAAAGTGCGGCGCTTTTATTTTCCTTACGATGTAATGAAAAATTAGAAGAAAATATTTGTTTTCTGGTTTATCTTTACTATTCTATTTTGCTGGTCGCGCCCACTTTTGGTGTTGATCGATTACCGCCCATTATTCCCATTTAGGTTCATCGATATTCGGAAGACGCGCCGGTGCCGCATTCGTACCGAATCGTGATGATAGTAGTTTCCGTCGTTTTAGCAGGCGCTAATGTATAGAGGGAAAGAGGAAGAAAAAACATATGGAGGGAAAAGAAAAGTTAGAAAAACGAAAAAATTATAAATGTATATGAAAAAAAAAAAAAAAAAAAAAAAGATTCGAAAATTTCGAATCCGAAAAAAATTTTCGAATCCCAAATCCGAATCCCGTCGGATTCGGATTAAAAATACACGGATTCGCACACCCCTAGAAAATTATATTAACCCTGCAAAGCATCTTTTCAATAAAATTACTTATCATTTATCTATTAAAGAAATTTGATTCGTCTTTGAATCAATGACTTAATGGCGACAAAAATTTTAAAATGTAAAAGGACATTTTTAGGTAGATAGATAATTAGATAGATCTACCACCCTAGAGTCCCTCCCTATATACTGAGAGAGTTGCACCATGTCGGAATCTGTTTCTGGTTGGCTCTAAGATTTAGGCTCACACGTAAGCCCCAAAAGGCAAATGAAAATGGCAGAGGGTTTGTTTACTTTTCGCTTACTCACTTTTACAGAACCAGTGACCAAGGTAATGGGTCTGTTGTAAACTTTTGCTACAGCAATATAGAGTGTTAAATCTTAAGTAAAATCATGCGGGAAAGTCCATAGGTGGTATCAGAAAGTCATAAAATGCAGTATTAAACACACAGGAGGCGTTTAACTGAGATCCAAGATGGCGGTAAAATATCGAGCAACCTGTGTGCACGCACTGTGAACATCCATGATGGCCAATGTTAACAATCTCAGAGCATCGGAGGTTATGAGTTTGTTAGCGTTGTGATTGGTTGTGATCGATGTTGTGAGGTTAGCCATCTTGGATGTTCATGGAGCTTGCATACAGGTTACTCGATATTTTACTGCCATCTTGGATTTCAGTTAAACGCCTCCTGTGAGTTTAATATTGCATTTTATGACTATAAATGACTTTATACTTTACTTAAGATTTAACACTGTATATCGCTGAAGCAAAAGTTTGCAACAGACCCATTACTGTGATTTTTCTTCTGCTTGAAGTTTGTTCTGGAGAACAATCGTCTATACATGTCAATGGGTTGAATTTAAGACCTGAGCTGTAAGTAACTTGCACATAGCAAGGAAGAAACTCTTCTTCAGGCTCCCAAAAGAGAGAAAAATCATCGCTAGCTAATTGAAAGAGCAATTTTTTTACTTTCTGATGCTAAAATAGATGTCTATTTTTCAATTTGAGTAAAGCGTGCTCATTTTATTAATGCTTTTATATATTAACCCCCCCCCCCCCCCCAATTGAAAACGGTACTGAGAGTGCACCAAAACTTTTTTGAGATTTATTTATTAGTGTTAGCCTGGTTCCTAAAATAATTGTTTTAAATTAACAAACTGTTTTTTTGGCAATTTAGTTTTAAATCGTTTCAATACGCTGAAATAGCTGAAAAATGCATCTGAGGTTCAAAATTTGAACATTTAATGGACTCTCTGTTGACTAAAGACCTCCTAGACCTCCCAAAAGCCAGAGTCTGACTCCACTATCCTTGGAACTGTAAATATCTCAATTCAACTCTGAAGTTGGACAAGACAAAAACTTACAGTGAAACTTAAAATTGATCCAATCAGGCTTCCTTCATCATATCGAGCCAATTTCGAAAGAGTTGCCTCCAAAACCGATACTAATTTACTAATTAAACCTTGAGTCATATTTGCGATTGCCTTTTCAATCTGATCATCGATTTTGGAATGGAATTTATACTGAAAATAGAATAAAAAAGTTTTAAATTACAGTTTACATTACAAGATGATACAACTATTTTATTGATTATTGCATTATTACATTGCATTGATTGATAATGGAGTCGATGAAAAACATTTTTTGCATTTACAAAAAATTCACACCAAGTTTGGTGAAAGTTGACAATTTCCCTTCAATCGATCCATTGCAATCTATCGCTGCAGCTGTTTTGGGAACAATTTCAAAGGTAATATAGTATTAAAACAACGATGCGTGCTCTGAAAATAAAAATGACAAACTCCCTCCAAAATGGCGCTCTTACGAGGTTTTGCTGCAGGCAAATGGACTACCAATTCCGATGAAAAATGCTGCAAAAATTAACATTGAGACCATTGAAAAAGTCTAAAGCTCGCTCCTCTCAGAGGAAACTTGGCTCAAAGTTGTAATAAAACAATCGAGGCTACAAAAGTAGCAATGCTGGGTTCGAAGGTATAGATTTGTAGTTGTGTCACAGTGTCTAATTTCTAGTTAGCTTTGTCTTTGTTCTTAGTTCATAGAGAAGATGTTACTTCCGGAAAAAGGTCATTCTAGATGCATTAGCTGATGATAGTTCACAAAATTTATACATAGGTGACAATTTGTGATTTGTACGCACACAAGTCAACATTATTGCTAATTGAAGATGTTTCAGTGAGAATAATGTGACAACTGGCACCAGATAACTCACACAAGACAACCTCCAACGATGGTTCGAGGTCAATGTGTTTTCAGACAGTCTCTTAAGGTGATTCCATGTCATGTGACCAATGTATTTGATTATTTGATTGATTAATAGTCATTTACCAGATTTTATGGAGTTTTTTTGTAAAACTAGGATTTTCAGCACCTATAGGTAGAGCTAATAAAGATATCTGCTAATTTTAGATGCTAGAATCTGCAAAATAAGGACATAATTACCCAAACTCCCACATCCTCTGCTCGATTGCTTGTATTGCACAACGATAGTGCCAATTCTCATAATTACATTCTTATTTTGCGGATTAGAGCATCCAAACTTAGCAGAGATCGTTGATAGATTTACCTACAGGTGCTAACGATCCTCATTTTACAAAAAAAAAACCTCCATAAAATCTGGTAAATGACCATTAATCGATCGACTAATCAATCACCTTAGTCACGTGACACGGAAGCACCTTAATAAGCAATAGAAACAAGATTATGGAAAGGCACTCAGTGTTTGGATATCTTTCATGAATTTTGCGCCTTCTTGAACAAGCTTTTCTCGTCTAAAGAAGTCCCAGAGAAGGAGGATGCATGTGGCCAGCTGCGTCGCGTGCAATTTGGTAACAATGTAATCTATCCATTTAAACTCATGTAAAATATCGAATTCAGGGGGTGCACAGTGCACAAGGAAAATTTGATACATTTGATGAGTTTAAATGGAGCAGTTGCATTGTTGCCAGATGGCACGTGACGCCACTGCATGTGGCACACAAACAAATAAGAGACTAAAGCTCATCTATGTATTTGAGATGATATTTTGGTTTGATAGATCAAAGGATAAAGGTTTACTTACAATATCAGCTCCATCGACAGCACATAATTTAAACGACTGATTTTTAGCATCAAGAATGGTGTTTATCATTGCACACATTTCAGACGGTATAATATAATCGGTAGAAATGAAGGTCACGCCTTTCTTCAGCCATGAGTGGTAGGCAGTTTCAGTCCTGAAAAAGAGTAATAAAATTGTCATATAAGTGCATATTATAAGGTATGGTTGTAGATAGGGGAAAGCTGATAGAGCTACAGGTCCCCCTCCCCCAAAATGTCATAGTACCGGGAAAAAGGGGCGAAGGAAAGGAAAGGGGGGGGGGAAGACCTGCAGCTTGCCTTGAAAAAAGGTGGATGCAAGAATTTTGAGAATCGGAAAAAAAAAGAAGAACAGTGTCAGGCCCAAGCCGACTCATGCAGTTCTTGCATTTTGAGCGATGATGGGTGCTGATAACCGAGGCTTTGGACCGGAGCATTTGAACATCGGGTCCAGATCCAAGAGAAAATGAATCTTCAGGGTCCGAGTCCACCAAAATGTCTTGGACCCGCTTCTGGACCAGTTCTTGAAGGGTCCAAGTAATTAGTCAATGAATTAGGGTTGAACTTTTTTATGCAGACGGGGACACATTTTTCTGTTTGTGCAAGAGTGAACTAATGAATAAAACAGGAAACTCATAGCATTTGATTACCTTCTGCATAGAGTCATCCAAACAATGATCTGGCAAGTAGAAAAGGACAGGGCTAATGAAATGATAAAATGGCAACCATTTTTTGTTTCCTTTTCTTCCTTTTCTTCCTTTTTCTTCCTTTTTCTTTCTTTTTCTTTCTTTTTCTTTCTTCTTCTTTCTTTTTCTTTCTTTTTCTTTCTTTTCCTTTCTTTTCCTTTCTTTTCCTTTCTTTTTCTTTCTTTTTCTTTCTTTCTCTCTCTTTCGCTTTCTTTCTCTTTCTTTCTCTTTCTTTCTCTTTCTTTCTCTTTCTTTCTCTTTCTTTCTCTTTCTTTCTCTTTCTTTCTCTTTCTTTCTCTTTCTTTCTCTTTCTTTCTTTCTCTTTCTTTTTCTTTCTTTTTCTTGCTTTCTTTTTTTCTCTTTTACTCCCTCTTTATCCTTTTTTTTCATAAGAGCACTAGACCTGCTGAGGACCAGTCCCGGCTAGAGTCCCTATATGTAGAGAGTTAAGACAAGTGAAACTATGGGCGCCACCATTGGATGCGATTTTGCACATTTGTTTACATTCTGAGGGCTGTTGTTGTGTTTTCGTCCACTGTAAAGATTACAATGCCGCTGAGTTTCTAACGATGTAATCTTTTACTGCTTTTGTGGATCGACATCTATTTACGCTTTGAAAGATTCTTTTGGGATTTATAGACATTCTTGAGGCGTACCATGATTAAAATTAACAGATTTGTCGAATATTAACCCTTTATCCGTAAAATACCGTTGGTAAACAACTGCGATTGTAAACAAAAGAGCAAAATCGCATCCAATAGCGGCATCCGTAGAGCCTAAAACTCATCGACCAATCAGAAGTTGACTGCCCTCTTGTCTTAACTATCTACAAATAGGGACTCTAGATGAACCCATCTGAAGGGTCCAGAAGAGAAGACACTTTCGGTCTGGGTCTGGGTCTGGGTTCAGAAGAGAAATATTTTTGGTCCGGATCCGGGTCCAAAAAAGGAGTTCTGGATCCAGGACCAGTCCAGGGTCCGAAGCCCTGCTGATAGCAATGTCAGTCAAAGCATCATCAGCCTTTAAACCGTCAGCCGTTCATGGTACTGACAAAATTTGTTGGTCATGATTCAGTAACTTTATCACGCACACCTCCGACAAATAAAAACAACAGGCATCAATCTAACAAACAAAGAAGTTTGTGAGCTCTCAAGCAAAGCAAATTTTACACAGTCCACACCTGATGAAGAAATGAGTCAGTTGGATACATACCTTTGAATGCACGATTCAATCATATCACAGGCCATTGACTTTAGTCTTTGTTCCAGATGAACTCGGAAATCAGCATCCGGCCAATGGAGATCACGGATGAAAGATTGAAGAGCATCTAATTTCCAAAATAAGTCTTCTGAAATGGCACATCCATTCCTGTCCAAAAGAAGTTTTAAAAACGATTAACGAGGAAATAATTTGAGAAAACTTTAAACTACTTTAGTTTTAACTAACTAACTAGCTTAAAGAACAATTTTCAAAATGAAAAAACAAGATTCCTGCAAAACACTGTTCCCTAAGAATTACATTCTAACAGTTCCATCACTTTTAATTTTCCGGACAGTAACAACTTTTTTCTTAAAAAAACACCTCTTAAAATCTAATTCAGACGTCCACTCATACAACACCAGAGGCAAAAATGCTTTAAGGTCTGGAATATTACTTTTTTAATGGGACAAATTTGACATTCTCAAATTTGGTATTCATTTTTTTTCATAAGCTTCCTATCAATATTCAAAAGGCTAATTCATTTCAAATATTCAATAGAGACTGCAAATTATACCTCATATAGAGATGTTTATACTCCATTGATCACCTCTAAAATTCTAAATTTTAATAACTTTGTAACCTTGTTAAGTAAATGTAATGTACCATGACACTACATATTCCATGTTCTACTTATCTGAATTATGAATAAAGACAAAATTATTATTATTATTACTTGCAGGAGCAAAAAAAAGTGCACCGCGGCTGAGTTTGAACTCAAACTGAACTCATACTGGTCATACTTAAACTTAATTGATGCAGAGGCCGGAATAGCGGCCCAAATGTATAAAAGTCACTTTCCCATGCAACGACTAGCTCGAATTTACACATCAGCTATGCTCCCTCAGTTTACCCCCTTCACTTGAATGTGTACTGTGCAGGTGAGCTGAAATTTTCTAGGTGTGCTGATGAGTGTGCACCAATTTAAACCGACCACTAACATCACCATCTTTTTATTTTGAAGTAAATGGTAGCGTTCTAGAATTCATCAGTTTACTGCATCCGTGCAGAAAAGGTATCATTATCCTGCGATGTAGTATATCTCTGTACGGTAAAAGTTCTTTGTGTCGAACCGTAAAGGGACCGAAAAAAAGTTCGACAAAGGCCAAATACGATGAAAGTTTAAATTATCGAGAAAATCGCGCAAAGTTCGACGCGTCAAGCTTGATCCGACTAAATCTTTATGCGTCAAGATTAAATACCTATCAAAATTTTCCCTCATCAAGATTACAAAATTACTCACCCTTTGATTTCCCAGCGCTCTTTCTCAAACCCTTTATGAATAGATTGAGCAATCGATGATTCCATCAAATCTACATATCTGATTACTAAAGGCGCGAATGTTTCTCTTAGATGCTGATGAAATCGGCCATTCCTTAGATTATCTGCAGACAAAAAACAGAGGATATTTACTTTCAATCAACAAGTACATAATTTCAAAAAATCAATTTCAGGTAAAATATAAAAGACCTGCAAATTTTTCATTAACTTTTTCATTGCCAGCTAAGAGATAGATAAAAAAAAAAGTGCATTCTTATCAACCATTAGTTAAATCAGAAACTATAAACTAATACTACCCGCTTTTGGGTTTCAAAATATGTAAATCAAAGAAAATTTTAGCCAAACATAAGAATTGAATTGTTTAGTTCCAAAACACTGCCGACTGCAGTTTACGCAGACTTTCACAGTGAACGACTGGACTGGTTAAAAAAAAGAGGGAGGAAAGACAGTCAAAGTATTCTTAAAAATAAACTGTAGGGAACACCCTACAAACACTTTCTCCCTCCATTTTTATCTGGGGGCCCCCAGACCCCACTTTAGAATATTTAAATTTTTCTCTTTTTTGACCCATTTTCCCATTGATTTTAATAATTAAAATTTTAAATAAACAAAAAAAGTTCCTCTGGGGAATGTTAAAAGCAACATCTCTGCAAAATTTGGCTGCACATGGATCAGTAGTTCAAAAGTTATGCTGGGTTTCACGTTCATGACTACAGCCAGACAGACAGACAGACAGACGCCACAGAAATTTTGTGCATTTACTCCTCCCTACCACATATGGTTGAGAAATATTGAAATATCATGGATGGATGTTCTTTAGAATAGTATTAGGCATGATATGAGCCAATTATTTTATAATTATCATGATTGATTTAGTCGCAGCGGGGCAAGTATCAAAACAAAATGCATCAAAAATCTCTGCGCCATTGCAATTCTTTCTCAATTTTTCATTAGAGTTTTCATTTCATTAGAGTGAGAAAGTAACAAAGGATGGAAAGGTTATAAGACTTTTCGTCCTGTTTTTTTTTTTCTCGATTTTTGTCCTATGAAATTTAGTTCTCAATAATTCGTCCAATCAAATTTTGTCCTGTAGAAAAAATCGTCCTTTCATTATTTTTGTCCTCGACTGCAACGTCCATGAGTTTTTTGTCCGATCATTTTTAGGTCCAGAATATGTATTTTGTCCTGCTACTCAAGTCCAATTTTTTTCATCCTCATGAAAAAACTCATTGACGTTATAGTAGAGGACAAAAATAATGAGTGGACCAATTGTTCAACAGGACAAAAATTGATAGGACTAATTATCAAGGACTAAATGTCGCGGACGAATAAAAAAGGACAAAAAAAAAGTGGGAAAAAAAACAGGACGAAAAGTCTTGTAACTGATGGAAAAGAGGAGAGCTACGGCAACCTGCCAGGCACTCTCAAAAATGGGAAAGATGCGCCTAGAGTACACAAGGAGGTAGAGTCCTGAATAATAAAACTTACCATCAGCACGAAGATAATCATTGAGAATCTGAAATAAGGGGAAGGAGTCCCAGGTATCTGGAGCTTGCTCTGCTAACACTTGATCCATATCCGTGCCGAATAATGACCAGAATATTTCCGCATGCTCAACTAATAGGTCACTGAACCACGCAAATGCCTTGAAAAAATATAAAGCTCCATTAGACTTTAATTCTTATGAGTTTAAAGACTTGTAGTATGGTAGCCTAACACTCTTCATGTTTGAAATTCTTAAAACTGACATTTTCCCAAAATAACCAATGTCAGTCGACGGGACATACATTATCAACAGTGGTTAACCTGCACACTGCACACTCTAGGGAAGTGTCTTTCTTTCTCTTTGCCTGATACAACACTTGTGTTAGTAAAGGACAGATTAGCAGACGTCACATGATTTCTGCCCCCTCTTCTATCCTCGTTTAACAAATTAATCGCATTTTTCAATTCACCGATGATTCCACCGGTTGAGAAAAGATTACACAGTTCAATTCAATGTATGACTGAAATGCACGAAAATACGCTGATCTGTAATCTCTTCTCAATTGGTATAAACTCTGTTAATTAATTAAAATATCCGCAAGTTTTTTAAAGTCATCGACGACTCCACCGATTGAGAAAATATGGATGCAAGCATTTTTGTGCATTACAGTCATACACTGAATTGAACTTTGTAATCTTTTCTCAACCGGTGGAATCATCGGTGAATTGAAAAATGCAATTGATTATACATAAAACGGCAGCCCTGCTTTCAGATGGCAAGAGAGAAAGAGAGAGCACAGTTTCCTGGATCCACTGGTGAACCTGCTTAACCAGCTTGGAGGATTCTTAGGTCATGGTTGAGGAGTAAATTTTCTCATAATTTCTCTTGTATTTTGGTGACTTGTGGCTACTACAATAGAGCACAAACAAAGTGACGTCTTTGGACTGCCAAGAATAAAATATAAGAGAAAAGATAGAAAAATTACAACTCAGTATTAATTTAAAAAAAAAAAAAAAAAAAAAAAAAATTGGTTCAAAGGAATAAAAAATTAGGTGCTATTTGTTTCGTGGATTTACTTTTCAGCGGATGACTTCCTGGTAACATTAGAGAACTTGCAAAGCAATGAGGCCTTTGCAGAATTTAGCTATCGATGAATTGAGAATCAGTTTTAATGTGACAATCAGCAAAATACAGATAATGCTAACACAAACAATATTCCCGGGGGTGGGCATTTCAACTTTCAACTGGTAGAAAAAATTGAGAGCTTTTCCAAAACAACTAATTTTACTTCGGGTCATTCAATAAAGTGAACAGTGATTTTCAGAAATCAAAATTTTGATCGTAAGAGGTAAATCTCTGCAAACGGAAACACTCTTATAAAGAGTAACATTTTTAGACTGCTCTGCAAACTTCTTATCCATCTATTTTGTCAAGAGATAATTATCATGTGAAAAGCAGATTACGACTTGTGAGTATAGCTGGCATATTCCCAAGACCAACGTTTTAATAAAAAAAAAGACACCCTGAGTTTGCGATGAAAGGATGCTGTACGTGAAATATGGTGCGTTATTTTTTTCACTGGTGCAGCTTCACTGCACTGTAATGGTTTTTTATTCCCGTGCTGGGGCACCGGATCACACCGGAGTGTTTGTTTAGTAGCAGTGCATTGCACCTGGTGCTGCTCCAGTGAAAGCTCTAGTGCATTGGAGTTAAAGACCAATGCACTGGAGCTGGAGCTCCGGAGCTGCACCATACAGCTTCGGGTTATTGCACCGGAGTGGATTCTGGTGAATAAAAAAACGCACCAACAAGGACTCATTTTTGTAAGATGCTTGGTATTTCATTATCAGTTGTCAGCCCTATAACCTGAGAATCAACACACTGAGAAACCTGAGAAACACATGTAAGTTGGTCTGAAAGTCAAATTTTTCAGCCCAACTCAATTATGCAGAAACGGATAATACAAGACATTAAAATTTGGCTGCCAAAATGCATTTTTCAAACTTAACCGGAAATTTTAATCAAAATTGTACAGAAACCCTGCCCATCATCAAGGAACACCTTAAAATAATTGAGTAGATACCTAATGAAGAATTGAAAAATCAAGACTTTCAATACGTTGTGTTTTGAAATTAAAGGTACTTGACGATGATTCTACGGAAATAGGAAAAGTTGTGTTGTAAGGGAGTTTTGCTCTTTAAGTATTCTAAACAGCATTAAAAGTAGAAACAAAATTCCAGAAAACTCCTGTTGTCGGAATTCCATTTTGACACTCAAAGCCTTGAAATTTGTATGAAATGTATCATTCATTGTACATTGCTATTCAGTTACGACAACATTTTTGGTTTTAATAAGCAAATAAATTCAGTTGCTTGCTTTATTAGTTTTTTTGGTCACTCAGAGGGTGAAACTGTTTAGTGACACAACTTGCCCCAGTACTAGGCAAATCACTCTTAATTTTTTTTTTTTTTTTTTTTGAGGTTGATTAAAATTGTTCCCGTAAGAAAATCAAAAATGTTAAAAATGGTAAAAAAAACAAATTTTTGCATTAATGGTGTAAGCACAAGACAAAAAAATTCACAAAAATCTAAAATGATTGATGAGTTAAATGAACTAGACAAAAAATAAAGACGATTAAGAGCAAAACCTCGCACTAAAATTCATTGGGTGAAAAAAAGTCGTATGAGGGGTTCTACCTATCGATCGATTAATGGTCATTTAACAGATTCTACGGAGTTTTTTTGTAATTCGAGGATTGTCCGCACCTGCAGGTAGATCTAACGAAGATATCTGCAAAGTTTTGACACTCGAATCCATAAAATAAGGACGTAATTATGAGATTGGCACTATCGTAGTGCAATACGAGAGATTGAGCAGCGATTAAGGGAGTTCCCAAAATTACGTCCATATTTTGTGGATTCGAGCAACCAAACTAAACAGATATCTTTGTTAGATCTACTTACAGGTTCCAACAATCCTCAATGTACAAAAAAAACTCCATAAAATTCGGCAAATGACCATTAATCGACCAAATAATCAATCACCTTGATCACGTGACATGGAATCACCTTGAGAGACTGTCTGAAAACACATCGACCTTGAACCCTCGTTGGAGGTTATCTTGTGTACTATCGACGAACTAAAGATTGTCGCGAGATTTTCACGAGCTAACTTTTGCCTTCAAGGTTCAGGTTCGGCCACTCTTCATACTCCTCACTCACACCTTGCAGGCAATAGAGGCCAGTACAAGTGGGGCGGGAAAGCCGTTGCAGATCATTCCCCCACTCATCGCTATAAGGGGAAAATGTGTAAAAATCTCGCGACAATCTTTAATTCGTCGATAGTACGTTGTGTAGCCAAATGCAGAATACAGAATGCAGTATGTTCTGCATTACCTACAACTTATCACTCAGCCTCTCTGCTACCAAATGTTAAAAAAAAATTTCAACAGTCAACTATCAAGGTAATCTAGGAAAACAAACTCTCTTCGCCCGAAATAATTCGTTATAATTTTCACCTGATTATAGCTCAATGGGGTAGTTGCAAGAGTCTGAAATTTACAGTTATTTATGAAGAAAATGAAAGTATATGATGAGCTGAGAACAAAGGTGCCTATGGTTTTTTCTTAAGTGTCCCGATTTCGAAGATATACTCGTGTAAAGTTGCAAAAAATCTTGTGTGTTGTGCAGTGTTGCCAGATTGGGGTGAAAAAGCCGTACGTTTTACATTGATTTAAATGGGGACGATACGGCTTTTTACCCTCAATCTGGCAACACTGGTGTTGTGATGTCACAACGAGGGATTTCCATTTAAAACAATGTATTTTGGGCCTAAACTGCAACTCCAACAATGAAACCCTAACTAGAAACTAAAGACATCCTTGTTTTCAGCTCAATGAGTACATTCATTTGCTTCCTAAAGAAGACCAAAATTTAAACCCTTGCAACTGCCCTGTTAAGCTGATTGTTCTCATCCATTAAGCACAGAAAAAGAACAGTTTTTTTTTGACCCTCACTGCACAGTTCTTTAATTTTGACTTCTATGTATTCTTCAATCAATTTGATAGGTGCAAAGAACACTTTTATTTCTAAATAATTTTAGTAGGTGCCGGTAAATGTTCTTGAAACAGTGCATAGATTATACTTGTGTGATCAAGACTGTGATTGAAAATAATAATAAAAATAAACTCAGCCTAAATTTGTCAAATCAAACAAAGTTCAAGGTCATTGTATGTGCTGTGTGGGTATAAATAGGTATTTTGCGGCCCATTATAATTTGTCGTAATTTTAGGGAGCTTTTCTGTCTCTACAAAACAGTGCTACTATTCTGCGTATAATTAATGACATTTTTAAATTCACCAATGATTCCACCGGATGAGAAAAGATTACACAGTTCAGTTAAGTGTATGACTGTACAGTGTACAGCAGGAAAATACTCTGATCTGTAATCTTCTCTCAACCGGTGGAGTCATCGATGACTTTAAAAAACTTTCGTATAAGTATTTTAGGCGAATATCATAAACAATACCAACCTAACTACATATTTGAGGAAACTCAATTGTGTTTTTAAATGTGTTTTCGGGGCATCGATGGCATCAATTCGATTTTGAATTCACCTCCGGACTTGAATTCAAAATCGAATTGATGCCATTGATGACTGAAAACACCGAAAAAGTTTGAAAAACACGATCCAGTTTCGTGTCATCAACTGTTGTCATGCGCAGGTTGGCAATGATTTTGTATAATTTCATTGGATATATTCGTCGCGAAAATTCGCCTTTTAGTTAATTAACTGAGATTGCACCAATTGAGAAAAGATTACAGATCAAAGTATTTTTGTGCATTACATTCATACTTTGAACTGAACTGTGTAATCGTTTCTCAACCGGTGGAGTCATTGGTGAATTGAAAAATACCATTAATTATACGCAAAACAGCAGCTCTGCTACAAAAGCAATTTGATTGTGAAGATATAGGTTGCAGAAACTAAACGGCTACAAAGGAATTTTAGTTTTAAGCTTTTCTAATGCTTAGAATTACATTTAGCAGTTCATGTTGGAATCGTTTTGTGCAAAAAGCATGATAAAAAAGCAGTTTTTAAACTATCAGGCAATAAACTTGAAAAAGGTAAAACTTTTGATCAGTGGTGTTTCATAAGACTTAAATAAAACTTTTAAAAAGACGATGGATATACACTAGCTCACTCTAAAATGGAATTTGGATAGCTACCAGAACAACCAACAGAGATAAACTCAAACATACATCAAAGCTCGGCTTTAAAAAAACTGCTCACAACAAAATGAAAAATCAAAAAATCAGGCGGAACAAAAATGAGCAGGATGAAAGACTACCACAGTACAGTATCAGTCAGTGGCGTATGCAAGGGGGGGGGGGCTAAGGAGCCTAAGGAGGGGACAGATGGAATAATTTTCAGTCAAATGCTTATCAGTGCTAGCCCCTCCCAAGAAAAGTCCTGCGTACGCCACTGGTAGAGCTTGTACAATTTGGCAAAATCTGATTTTCTCTATTTAAACTGACATAAAATAATTGAGTCTTGGTGAGAATCAATTTTGTTTACATTTTGAAACAGCTAAAAACACAGTTGCCAAATCGCACAAGCTATCACAGACTATCAGGGCACAAGATTGATTGGGCGTAGGTTTTCTATAAAATACGTTATAAATCAAACTTTGTCTTGTCAAAAAAAGGTTTTAGCCTTAGGCCCTAAGCATCTTATTTACAATTAAATTGGCAAGCAAAAGCACTGTGGCTTGTGGAAATTTTCATATTTCATAAATCCTGGTTTCATTTTTGAGTGTTTCAGTTTGAAACTTTCAGGGTATCTTCCTAAAGTATGCTTGGAGGTGCCGACGTTCCTCAAATTTGTAATTTTAGCAGTCATTCATCAATTTTTGCCAAAAACTATTGACTTTTTGAGCAGCTCAACATGCTGTCCATGGTTCAAACTAAGCAACCCTTGAATTTTTTTAAACAAGCCCAGCTCACCAATTTTTTTTTTCCACCATGAGCTGGAATAACTACACAACTCTTATCATTAAATTTTTCTTTGCCTGAGAGAACTTTCACCCAGAATGATAAGAGCAACATCCCAAAGCTATTTAAAAATCCAATAAAAATTCATCTTTACGCCGGTTGCAATTAGAAAAAGCTGGGTCTTTTTTCAATTTTCACGAAACTGTTGGTAACAAGTTATTATGTTGTTAGATACATAGCCAAGGTACAAAAAAAAATACATGGCACAAAATACATAAAATATAAAGCGCAAAATACATAAAATACTTAGCGAGTAAACAAAAAAAAAAAAAAAACAGTCAAGCAGAACAGAAGGAGAACAAAGCAAAGCATCAAGTAAAAAAAAAAAAAATGACCATTCGATAGCAATACTCACTTTGTCCTGATAGACACCCATGACACACGTACAAAATAAGTGAAAAGAAACAGAGGAAGAGAGAGAAAAAAAAGGAAAAAAAAAAAGAGAAAAAACATTTATGAGAGACAATGACATTAAATAATAACACAGACATATCAAATTTTCAACATAAAAACAAAACAGAAAAGACTTGAGTAGACCGGCGCGGCACAAAGTTTAAAGATTTTACTATCGAGGACAAAAAAAAAAAAACTTCAAGGAACTCCTCAAATTTTGGCTTAGATGGGCCACCTGCGATGCTCAAATTCATGGAGATGAGTACCACAAGTAGCAGAAACAAATAGAAACCCGGCACAAAGCTAGCAGCAGGTGTCCAAATTTCTCGGCTCAATTTTGGTTGGAACTTATCGAAACAACAGCCAACGTTAGCCTACTGTTGACTGATAAGCGTGTGGTTTGCATTCGCCAAGCAAACCCTGTTTCAGTTTCCGGGACCAAGGATCAATCACAACTCACCGCCTTTTGTCGAACTCACCACTGAACAGTAGACTGATGTTTATAGTTGCAGCCGGTGACTCCCGAACAAAATTGAGCGCACTAAATTTGCCTCACTTTTTTAACGCACGAAAATTACGGTCTGCTGGGTCTCTGTTTGTCTCTGGAATGTAGCCTCTTGGACTCTTAAGAGTCATGTGCCATTATTTTCATCCCTGACTGTACATTGAACAAGGTACAACTACAAAATTTCTTACATATGCTTCTCATTTCAAGAAAAAAAAGAGATTACGAGACAGGAAATTTGAGAGCATTTAAATAATATGATAAAAACAGAGCTCTTTTTTCATTTTTCATCCATCCCCCTGCTATTTTTCAATCAAATTTCTTCTCAACATTGGCAAATCCAGTAATCTGGCAACAGTGTATTCTTCCCATTTGTTTGCATTAGAAATAATCAATTAGTCACAAGACTACAGCCTCTTTAAGAATCGATTGTTTATCATACATTCAAATGGGAAGAATGCGCAGTTACCAGATTGCTGGATCTGCCTATGCTTCTCAATTCCGATCAATTTTTTGTTTTGGATAAAATGCACTTTTGTGCAAAAAACTGTGCTCGCTATCATAGGTAAAGTTTTTCTGTGCGGATAGGATTTGTAAATATTCAAGAAAAATTGTGCTTGCCATTGTAACTAAGTTGATTTCAGTAACTTAAGTCTTAAGATGATTCTTTAGCGTTTGGAGCCGATTTCTGCTACTAGAGCGCTACCGTTCGATTAATGTCAAATTACAGGCCAAAAGTAATTTATATTTAAGAAAATGAAATGTCAGTTACTAGTTAATCATCTGAAGAACGTCTCTGCAAAATATCTCGTCAACAACTTCAAAAATAAGGCTGAAAATACCAAAAAATGAAATATTGCATTTCGATACAAGAATCGATTTGCGATATTCCATTTTTTGGTACTTTCAGCCTCATTTTTGAAACTGTTTGTGAGATATTTCGTAGAGACGTTCTTCAGATGATAATTTAGTAACTGACACTCCGTTTCCTCAAAAATAAGTTACTTTCGGCCTGTAATTTGACATTAACTGAACGGTAGCGCTCAAGTGGTAGAAATCGGTACGAACTAAACGCTACAGAGTCACCTTAAGTCTTAAAACTAGTGAACTTAAAAAAGCTAGTCTACTCAAGGTATAAAAGAAGCTTTGACAAAATATTGAGGCAAATGGTAAACGATCACTTGCTTCCTGATTACTTTTCAAAATTAATCAAAATGGATTTTGGCGGCAATCACTCATACCAATTTCAAGAAAACCAACGTAAAGCGATGAAATAAATTGCTTGTTAAACAACATTAGTTTTTTTGAAATTGGCACAACTGATCACCATTGAAATCAACCTCCACAACTTTTTAAAATTAATAGATAAAGTACTTGAAAGTAATTAACTTAAAGAGCTTCAATTAAAGAGGAAAAACTTAAAAGAGAGGTAAACATAAGATTTTCATGTTATACCCATGTATTTTTGGAACTTTTTTCAATTGCATCCGCTCCACTCTCATTTCAAATATACCACCCCATCAAATTCTTGAGGTTGCTATTAATGAAAATACAGCAGAGACCCATTTACCCTTTAGAGAAACCTTTCAATTACCCCTGCAAGGAATTGTTCAAGCTACCTTCCCTTTACCTCTTAGAAATATTATTGTACGCCTTGAATAATGGGATTATCTCTCCATCTATTGTAAAAAACCAAAGAAATCCTTACATAAAAAATAAAACGGTGAGACTAAAAATATCTGAACAAATTGCTTTTAAGCAATTTTATGGGAGGCGTGAAAATTTTGAAAAAACAAACACTCCTAAACCCCCTAAAATTGCCTAAAACCAATTTTTGACTCTGCAGGTGAATAGTCTGAAAATACATCTCATGACCAATTTTGAAGGAAATTGATGCAAATGCATCCAAGATATCGGTGCAAGATCGAAAAAATATAAGTTCTAGATCGATTATTATTGTGAGATAATAGATATATCGATCGGACGGGAAAAACCAATACATCAACGTTCCTCATTTTTAGACGCTCTATTAATATCTTTGCCCATTTTTACTGTTCAATACAATTTCCATGACTTATAGGAAAAATTTTTTTTGAAAAAACGAGCCTCCAAACCCCCCTTAAATTGGACCCAAACCAATTTTTGACCCCAGAAATGAAAATTATGAGTAAAAATATCCCAACAAACCAATTTCCAGAGGAGCAAAAACCTCCGAAATATACAAGAAATTTGATTTTTATGGGGAACTTAGGGGGGCTATGTCTCAGGGACCATGCGAGAACTCCAGCTAATATTTTCACTGAAGTATTAGGTCATCATAAGGTATCATTTGAGACATGTTTTGAAAAGATCTGTGAGTACCCCAAAAGGGACTTACTTTGTCGTTGCTCTTTTTGAGACTCCCCCCTACCCCTCAATTAGTTTAGATAAAAGGCTCTCTACTGTACTATCAACAACAACAATACTTGCATTCAATCAAAGACAATCGAGAGATAGACTATTTTAGCGACGAGCGGGAAATTAAAAATCCAGGAATCTGATTGGCTAAGGTGCTCCATTTTCATTTAAAATCAACATGCGATAAGTCAATTTTAAATTTCCCGCTTCTCACGAACAACAATCTATAAAGGCGATGTTAACTGCATTTTATTGATTTAGGGAGACTTAAAGACATTAGTTGAGATCAAACGATCAAAAATATGAGAGCTCGGAAGGAAAAGGGAGTTAACGTGAGAAACAAGAACTCACCGATCTGAACTGAATGAGAGGAAGACAGCCAGTACAACAGAGAGAGAGGTTCAGAAAAAGACAGAAGAGAGAGAGAGAGAGAGATGAACAAACAACATCAATAAGACAGAAAAACAAAGTTCAAACATCATGCAGCTGGTTTAAACAAAAAATAATAATAAGAAGAAAAAGACATTCATTCAGAAAATAAGTTTCTCCAAAATTGACGGCAAGGTCACTTCACATAATTCAACTAACTGAGGGAAAAATTTGCATAGCGCAAATTGGTTGATAAGATTTGAGCAAATTGAAAATATAAACCGAGGATAGCTTGTTTTGCGCAAACCTCAAAAGCACCCACAAGAGATGAGTTAACAGTCTAGCATAAAGTCATTTTGAAATTCCTGATTTTTTCCTAGTCATCCAATTTTTTTTTTAGCAAGGATTATGCAAGCTCTAACGGCTAGTCCTTTAATTTCCATGGAAATAATGTTTGATTACGCGGTAAAAATAATTGAAAATCTACTCTTTAAGGAATAAAGTCATTTGAGGAAAAAATTCTTACTTTAGACCTAAATGTTCTGATTTTTAACTGATGGACAAAATCTTTTGCTTTTTTACTCAATTTTAACAGCTGGGTAAAATTTTCTGATTTTTTTTGTTTTATACTGATGCTAGGCACTTTGGTTCAGGGCAAAAGCCATGATAAAAAATGCAGCAAAAAGGATTTTTCAGAGAGGACGTTTTTCTTCACGAATGTCCTTTTACAGCTCATGAATACATTCATCATTTCATCACATAAATTTAATTAAAACTTTATTTTTCATTTAATTAAAAAATTTACATAAATTTAATTAAATTTAATTTCACTGTTGGTTTTAAGAACCAAACAAATATGGTATCTTTTAATTAAAGTAATAAATTGCAAGAATCTTCAAATGAGATCACACATTGTAGTAGTGACAATGTTTCTGTAATTGCAGTGACAAAACGTACCTACATTTAAAAATTTGAGACTGCTCCGAAAAATGAGTTTCAAATTGAATTCTTCGAATAGAAAAAAAGTGAGAATGAAACCAACAATTTAGAGGAAGCAAAGAGAAGAAACGTATTCATGAGCATGATGATTCGATAATTAAAACCCTCATTGATAAAAAAAAACAAAAAAACTTATGATTGAAGATTCCCGTTATCGATGGAAACATTGATCAGTTATTTTAACTAAAGAGTGGCAGGCCTTGTGGTATGAGGTAAAACTTTTTTTCGTTGTATGATTTTACAGAAACGACAGCGTGACAGAATTGACAAAACGAAGAAAAATAAACAGGTACAATGGTCCATGTAAGCTGATAAAAAATTGGTCTTTTTTTTATCGACAGATAGTTTCAAAAAATAATTCTTCCAATACAACAGAGAACATTACAGCAAAGCTATGATTAAACAATGACACGACCTCACAAAAACACACTTTCGAGTTAGGTACAGGGTGTTGAAAAACTGTTCGAACCTTTAAAGGGCTTATTCTACAGGTCAAAATATGACTTTTTTTTTAAATAAACATGTGTCCAAAAATGCATCCCTTCCGAGTTACAGTGTTGCCAAGTTTCCGAAAAAAAAACTCTGAAAATGTTGTAACCTTCACGGAAATTGTTCAAAATTCACGAAAATTGGCATACCCCATTATTTTTACGCATTCTTTTCAATTATGAGCTCAACATAACTCCATCGCTTTTCTGAGAGGCGCTTGGGGGGGATCACAAATTTTCAGGGGCTGTAACTCAGAAGGGGTGCATTTTTGGACACACGTTTATTTAAAAAAAAAATTATTATTTTGACCTGTAAACTATGTCCTTAAAAGATTCGTGAACTGTTATTCAAAACCCTGTGCAGTAAAATTTCTTACTGAACATAAACCATTCAAAATAAAGAAGATAATTTCAAGCAATTAACAAAAATGAAAAATGATATGTTTCTTTCTTGAGAATTCGCAAATATTGATGACACCTTTAATGCCACCATTTTTTCTTCGAGCTGATGTTATCTCTTTGCTGGTTTTTTTTACTTCAGCTTGGTAAAAGGCTGCCGAGTATGGACAATTTTTTTTCTTTACGTAAAAGATAGTGGCTTTTTACAAAACCTAGTTTCTGGAGTTGAAATTATTAAAATTTGCCATAGAGACCAAGAGATTAGCATTTTAAAAAATACAAAAAACAAAAAGAGCGATAGTCTTTAGACTGCAGAAAAAAGAGCAAACAAACGAGAGAAATGGAGAGAGAGAGAGAGAGAGAGAGAGAAAAAAAGAAAGAGTGAGAGAGAGAGAGAGAGAGAGAAGGGGAGCAGTAGAGAGAGGTAAAAGAATTAAAAGTATGCTCAGGGCGACTTAAAGACATTAAAAGCTGTGATAGTAAAACACAATATATTTGCCGGACAGAAAAGAGAATGGAAACACTAAAATTTGTGAATGAAGAAATTTTTGTTGCCTTAAAAGTTTAGTTATAGTGAACGGAGGATGTAGTGTTAAGATTCTGTGTAGGACTGAGATGAGGAAAATTGAGGCTTTCCAAAACTTTTGACTCAAGCTTCCGAGTAACTTTGACCTCAAGGATTGAAGTAGGCCTCTTTAACGACATAACTGTCCGCGAAACGCACCAAACATCAGTGTTCTTTTTAACTAAATTTTAATGTATTTCAATGAATTTTCTTGTTAATTACATTAAAATTGGGCTAATCCATAGTAGTTGGGATGCTGATTTCAAAAATGAAATCATTTACTACTTAACTTGTCCCAATTCAACGCATAATCTACTTTCAAACATTTTTTGCGATAAAGTTTGAATTGTGGAAAATTTAGAATATTTCGATCAAAACTAAGGCCAAATTCAAACTCAGCAGGTGAAATAACGTGTGACAGACCACCAATTGCGCTAAAGAAGGTCTAATTATTAGAAAAAAACCCATGTTTGTGTTTAGGGACTCTTGTTTTGTGTACATTGGGGGCGGACACCTATGTCGTTAAAGCGTAAAAATCCAAGGATTGAGGTCAAAAGGATTCTAACTCTACAAAATTCTATTTGCAAGATTGATGACTAGTAAGACCTGACCAAAAAATGCATTGGTTAATAAACAATATTTATTGTGCTGCTTCCAAATCTTAAATTGTTTAAAAGCGTAATTACGAGCGTCTTCTATTCTCCACCGGTTCTATTAATGATGTCATGACGGAGAAACAATCAACGGATAAAAGAAGACGCTCTACAAAGGTGTAGAGCCCGACCATTAATTCACATTAATGATTTATTGAGAAAAAATTCACATTAGTTTCTCTGTTTCCGCGGCAAAAAGTCTCTATGAAAATTCTTTAGTGAGTTAGGGGTCATTTCACGAAAGATGGCAGATGACACATCGGGTTTCCTGCACTGTTGGTGCGCTCTCGCATTGAAATTAGAGCTTAGCAACCTAAGACTTCTATTAATACTATAGCTACTACTCATATTAAGATAGTATTAAAAGTCCTAACAAAAACAAAAACTCGCATACAAAGTAAACAAGGCCGTCTGTCATCTGCCAACTTTCGTGAAATGACCCCTATCACAATGGATTGGCTTTTTTTCAGAGTTGGTGTTTTTGTATCCATGAATAAATTTACCAAAACTGCTTGAAATGGTCAAATACTCAAGGAAAATAGTTGGTAACAAGATAGAAATAAAAATAGGAATTGAAATAAAATGGTGTTCAGACCATCTCATCGCTAAATAAATGGAGAGTTCCTATCTTTTCTCTTCTCTTTAAAGGAACTTGGATAAACAACTCAAACACACCCTTAAGATATTACTTTTTATGAGAATCATCAAAGGCCATAAAACAATAGAAACTTACCTCTGCATAGTGCTCTTCGTTCTGCTGCAATAAATCAACACAAAGTTCAGCCAGGTGGATTAAATCTTCTAACTTCTTACTTGGCGAAACAATATTTTCACCATTCAGATCATCTGGAATATTAACAGGATAATTGCTTACATTCATCACGGATTGCTTTTTATTCAGAAAGGGCTCATGTTGTTCAGCTACAATGGGTGTGTTAATAAGAACGCTGTGCAATCTTAAAATTACTAAAACTCTCTGTTAAGATGATTCCAGCAGGGCTGCCGTTTTGCGTATAATCATTGCTATTTTTCAATTCACCGATGATTCCACCGGTTGAGAAAAGTTTACACAGATCAGTTCAATGCATGACTGTAATAAACTAAAATACTCGCATCTGTAATCTTTAAAAAACTTGCAGATATTTTAATTATTCAACGGAGTTTCCACTAATTAAGGAAAGATTACAGATCAGAGTATTTTCGTGCATTACAGTCATACACTGAACTGAACTTTGTAATCTTTTCTCAACCGGTGGAATTATCGGTGAATAGAAAAATAGCATTGATTATACGCAAAACGGCAGCCCTGGATTCCAGTGCCGATTAGTAAAAACCATGAACATCACGTCCCACTGTTCAAAAAGTCAACAGTTTTCGGCTAAAGTTGATGAATTAACGCTAAAAGTACTAATTTGAGGAACATCGGCACCTTTCAGCATACTTCAGGAAAATACCCTGAGTTTATGGCTGAAAAACTCAAAAATATAGCCGAAAATTGTGAAGTACAAAAATTCTCTTAAGCCTAAATCAGTGCCAGTGAGGCAGATTGACATAGAATCACTCGCGCTTGCTACGCTTATGGCAAGAATAAATTACAGCTTTGGTTCTCAACCAATTTTGCTTGTTTTGGGCTTAAAAGATCTATTAAAAAACTACGCAGGTACTGACATTCTTGGATTTTGCAATTATTTATTTATTTTTTTTTTAATTCAATTTAAATTGCCAAAAACATGACTTTCCCAAAAGTGACTGATGGCGCTATCCATTGGATTGATATCTGGAATAGTTTTACCTGGAATCACCTTAAAGGGATATGATTGAATTATCAGAGCGAAAATGAGAGCAGAAGAAAAACTAACCTTCTATTTTAGCCTCTGAGGAAAGTCGAGTGTAGTTGACTAATGCAGCCGACTCCAAACATTTTTTGATCACTCCTCGGACATCTTCAAGAGGCACAGGCGTAACACCATCTTTCATTAATACCTTCAAATAAATTCATCAATGAAATTAGAATTGAGTAAAATCTACAAATCATTGGTACTGAACAGAAGCATACCTTAAAAGTGGAGGTGTTCAAGTAGGTATTGAAATTAGAAGTCGAGTCGAGTTTTACCTATTTTTTTGAGTTTCGAGTTCGAATAATCGCAATATTGCAATACTGCAAAATAACTTCTCTGGAACTGAGAGGCAAGAAAGAGCTGAAAATACCAATACTGGTCACTATATGTACTATTATTCATTATTCAAAAAGCAAGGGAGAAAAAGGGAAAGTTCAAGTTTGATGCTGCTTTGATTGGAAGAATTTAGTTAACTTTGAGGTTGTCAAAGTTTTGCTTCAGGCTAAGTATCTTCTTCTTTGCTTTGAATTTCTTGAATCCTTTGAAAATTTTAGGTATATTCTTTACGCTGCGTCCTCTAACCTCAACTTCAGAACAGTTGTGGATTTTGTGTTTTAGTGTTTCACAGACGGTTGAGTCTTCATGAAGTGAGCAATAAGAGATGCACAAATTCAGGCAGGATAAAAAATTTCAGGAACTCCAATTTTTAACAGGCAAATATGATTTTCAAAGACTCCATTTTTTTTTTTTTTTTTTTTTTTAATGTAAAAAAAAAATCGAAAATTACTCACATTTTTTTTGTTACAGTAACTGAAAACTCGAAACTTGGGATTTTGTGGGTACTCAAACACCTCTACTTATAAGAGAACGGTAGAGGTTGTTTCAGAAGAGTTTGTCATTCACTAGGGTTGTGCGGTACGGATTTCGGTATTTTTCGGTATTTAGCTATATCTCTGACTGCAGCCTCTAAACGAGTGAGACTGATAAAACTGCCGTGGGTGACGAAAGTCAGAAGCCAACTAAACACTGAAACTGTCAAAGTAGCATTTTGAATTCCCTTAAAGTTATGTAAAATACCGAACTGGCTGATTTGTTTGGTATTTTACATAACTTTTAGGGAATTCGAAGGTACTATGATGCAGGAATGCTATGTATCAATACTTTGACAGTTTTATAGTGTTTAGTTGGCTTCTGGCTTATGTCACCCACGGCAGTTTTATCAATCTCACTCATTTAGAGGCTGCAGTCAAAGACAGAGCTGAATACCGAAAAAATACAGAAATCAGTACCGCACAACCCTACCATTCACTCTTCTTTGCACACAATCGTTGAGAAGTGCAAATCCGTCTTCTACGCAAACCACAGTTAAATTCCAAAAACTACTATCATTACCAGGTTGAAAATCATTTTCGATTTGCTTGCTGGAGCGTAGTGACTATTAAATGGAGTGTTAAATAAAGACTATGAGTGGCTTTTCACTAAGCAATTGAGTGACACTGGCACTAAGCCTTGGGCTACGGGTGAAAGATTGAAGCAATAGGAACAATCTCGCCGAGTTTTGACGATAGATTAACATTAGATTAGTAATCAATTGTAATATTTTTTTTTTTTTTTTTTGAGGCTGTACAACGACTAAGTAAAAGTCCTCCTATCTCATGGGTCTGTTGCATACTTTTGCTACAACAATATAGAACCTTGATTCTTATGTAAAATTCGGCAAAAATAAAGATGAGCACATTTAAAACGTTCAAAATCCACTCATTGACTCAGGAAATTACTTCAATTTTAAACAGCCCGCGCTACACTGGACACTATTTGCACCGGTATACTACCACATAGACGGAACCACCGTGCATATGTAAACAACATCGTAACTACAAAATGATGGAATTCCCTTCTAAATACATGAGCTATTGGCTGCATTTGCTGTCTGGTTTTTTCGGTTTATCAAACATTACAAAGTAATATAAGAAATATACGCGTCTGAACGAAACATTCCAATGTTTGTAAGTTCTGTTCATGTTTATGTAAAAGATATGGTTCCATCTATGTAGTTATAAGTCGGTGATATAGTGTCTAGTGAAGCGCGGGTTGTTTGAAATGGAAGGTATTTTCTGAGTTAATGAGTGGATTTTGAAAGTTTTTAATGAGCGCATCGTTATTTTTGCCGAAATTTACATTAAAAACAATGAGTTATAGTCCTCCTATCTAATTGAAAAAAAAAAAAAAAAAAAGAAGCAACAAATTGAAAAGTTATACTCACTCGTTCAAGTAAGGATAGGGTAGATTTAAGAGCACCTTCTGGTCTTCCAAAAGGGAAACAAAATCTAAAAAAAGCAATGAAAAATAGATAAGTGTCTAATACAGATGATGAACAAAGGCTTCAAAATTGAAACTGTCCCCAGAAGAAGGGCTTATCAGGTGCGCTCTTTGGAGAAAATAAGCCTCAAAATCTTATTAGCATTTACTCTAATGAGCACACCTATCACTTCACAGGCGGACCGTGACAAAAAAAGTGGGGGGCTAAAAGGTGACAACCTTTTTTTTTTTTTTTTTTTTTTTGCACTTCTCACGTCTCCAGTGATGACTTTTTCCCGATTTTTAGCCCCTCCGCCCAAAAAAAATGGGGGGCCATAGCCCCCCTAGCCCCTGATACGGTTCGCCTATGTATCACTTTATGAGCCCTTTTTACAGAGATAATCTCAATTTAAGAGTGCAACACAGGCTAAATGTGAAATAGGGAAAAGAGAATGAAAGAGGGAAAGTAAGAAAAAGAGTTTATCATTTAAAAAAAGGATCATAAAAATTTTAAAGAATTTTGCCCTTCTTAATTTAGAGACTAGGTACAGATTATAGGTCAACCTTTAGTGAGTGGTTAGCTTCTTTTTTATAAAAGATTTTTATACACTTTTAATTACAGCACACTTATTAGTAACTACTAATTACTCTGTTAGAGTACTATCTGTGACAGCTCCTTGGCCAAAATTAAATTTTAAGAATCTACAAGCGAGCAACTTATTTTTTTCTTTAGTCACTTTAAAGGGTACTGCACTTGGCCAAAATTAAATTTTATGAATCTACAAGCGAGCAACTTATTTTTTTCTTTAGCCACTTTAAAGGGTACTGCACATTCCTCAGGGCAACGAATGAGAAATCGCACCTTTTGATGAGCTACAGATACGTTGTTTTCCTCATCATTCAGAGCAAAAAATTCTGCCACAGAAGAAAATTGTAAGAAAATTTAAAATTTATGGAGGTATTGAAACTTAAAATTAGCAAAAAATCGATAATTTTGGCTCAATTAGAAAACGCAAGACTTAATTCTTCCATACCTGGTGTATGTTTCAATGTGCATCTGAATAACATAGAATCTTATGGAGAAAATGAAAATATGATATGCATAACATTTTATATGAGAAAATTGTGCTCAGCAGGCTAATTCTGCTTGTTTGGACGAGACGAGACGAGATAGCGAGAATCGAGCAATCCCATTGGTTTAAATAGAGTCACGTGACCGATTTGAAGTCATTGAAGGAGAGGATAACCAGGATCAGAGTCATGAATTTGAAAAGAATGACTCTGATCCCGGTTATCCTCTCCTTCAATGACTTCAAATCAGTCACGTGACTCTATTTAAACCAATGGGATTGCTTGATTCTTGCTGTCTCGTCTCGTCCAAACAAGCAGAATCAGCCTGCTGATCAGCTATGAAGGCCAAAAATAAAAATCTGTTCCTGAACAAAAAGTATTTTCAGGTATGAAAGGATTGAAAGGGTTGATATTTGTACTATTGAAGTTAATCTGTACTATAGCCATAAGACTCAAATACAAGAAAGTGAATAGATACTAAAAAATCGACGAAGATTAAAAGAAGGGTACCTGAAGTTGGTGATCTGATTTTCAAGGAGGATCCTTAGGCGTTCTTTGATTTCTTGGAATTTATCCTTCTCTTCGTGCGTTACAGTACCAACCTTGTCAGGCCTGAGGAAATTAAAAGTAAGTTATGTACTACCATAATTTAGCAATACCATTAAGAGAAAGGAATTGCCTCCATGTATCGCCAAAAATTCAAGACCTCAAAATTTATGAGCATTCACTTTTTGGTTTTCCACAATTAATTTTGTTCCATTCTGTTTGGAGTTCCTCTATTGAATTTCCATTTGTAGTTTACTTCAGTGCATGCTTTATTTTTTTTATATTTTTCATTAACTTTTCCATCATTTCTGTAAAAACCAGAGCTGCTGTTTCGCGTATAATTAATGACATTTTTTAATTCATCGATGGTTCCAACGGTTGAGAGAAGATTACACATTTCAGTTCAGTGTACGACTGTGCTGCACAAAAATACTCTGATCTGTATTTTTCCTCAATCGGTGGAAACGCCTTTAATTAATTAAAATATCCGCAAGTTTTTTAAAGTCATCTACGACTCCGCCGCTTGAGAATACTGATGCGAATATTTTTGTGCATTACAGTCATACACTGGACTGAACAGTGTAATCTTTTCTCAACCGGTGGAATCATCGATGAATTGAAAAATACCATTAATTATACGCAAAACGGCAGCTCTGGTACAAACTCCTTCAGCTTATCGTTCAAAGTAAAGTGCTTAGTGCCTGAATTGAAGCGTTTTTTTATTCTCCGCACCGGTGCAATAACCCGGAGCTTTAGAGCAGCTCCAGGCGCATCGCACCGCTAATAAAGAAACACTTCAGTGCGCTCCGGTGCTGGAGCACCGGAATAAAAAAACACTCCGGTGCACTGAAGCTGCACCGGTGCGCGCTCCGGAGAATAAAAAAACGCATAAAATGGCTCATTTCTTTTGCTTGTTTCTTCTCCTTTAGTCACTCCACTTGTTTGCTTTTGTAACTTTATTTTCTTTCACTTCTGTTAGTGATGTGTTATTTTGTTAATTTTGCCTTAAACAGCCATATTGTATGCTTTTAGTTCGGAGGCCGATTGCAAACATTTGTATCGTAATCGGTTCGAGTTATAAATACTATAATTTTAGTCGTTTAAGGTGATTCCATGTCACATGATCAAGGTGATTGATTAGTCAATCGATTAATAGTCATTTACCAGATTTCATGATATTTTTTTGTAAATTGAGGATCATCAGCACTTGTAGGTAGATCTAACAAAGATATCTGCTATGTTTAGTCACTTATATCAACAAAATACGGACGTAACTAAGGGAATTCACACAATTGCTGCTCGATCTCTTGTATCGCACTACGATTGCGTGAATTACCATGGTTACATCCTTATTTTGCCGATTCGAGTATCCAAACTTAGCCTACAAGTAAGATAATGACGATCCTTGTTTTACAAATAAACTCCATAAAATCCGGTAAATGACCATTAATTGATCGACCAATCGATCACCTTGGTCACGTGACATGGAATCACCTTAAAAGGTACTGCAAGGATTTGATAGGCTAATAAACTGAACTTTCAAAGTATAATAGATGTTTTTGACCTAAAAAAAAATACTGCATTTTGGCTTTTGAAAACACCACTTTACCGTCGATTGCAGCCCTTTCAAAATCACGATTTTTTCAGGTCTCTACTCAAAGGCTCAAAGGTCATACTGTTGTGAACTTGCATAATTTAATTTAGGCAGAAGCATCAGGAATTAGAGAATAAGCTGCAATTGTTGAAAAAGTGGTCGTAAAGTTATGCAAGAATAATGAGCAAATTGTTAAAAAGAAGCATGCTTAACGGATACTTCAAAGGTTTAATTTCTCAGAAAAAAATGAACGATGTATAAACAGGAATAAGTAAAAAATGAATAAAACGTAGGTAGTAAATTTCATGAAAACTTTATGATCATTAACTTAACCTTACTGGATAAGATAGTGATGAACAAAAATTGAAATAAACGGCAGGATGCAAAAATAACGAAAAGACTGTTCAAAGTGACTCAAAATTATTGAGCAATTATAACTACAAATAATGAAATGTTAGAAAGCACAGGAAAGTCAAGAATCAGTGGAAGTGGCGATGGTGAAATTCAGCCGAACTCTAAAGCTTACTTTACGTGAATTTCAAAAGGAAATTTTACAATTTAAAGTTATTAAAAAGTCTGTGTTGACTACAATATTTACACATTTTTACGATCATCAACGTACAGTGAAAAAAAAAAAAAAAATTGGCTGAAATACCCAAGTTTTGCTAAAACCCGGCCTGCAAACGCGTTGCTAAAATCTCAATTTTCATAAATGCTGAAACAGTTATATGAATTTAGCATGAATCGCAAAACTTTTGCAAGATCAGCAACTTAATTTGCAAAATTCTCAAGTGTTTTTGCTAAACCAGCAATCTCCTTTGCAAAAATCGTAACATTTTTGCTAATTCAGCAAAAATTTTGTTAACGTAGCAATATTTATGGCTAAAGCTGCAAACGTTAATATTGCTGTGATAGCAAACATTTTGACTTACACAAGTAGCAAACTAGATTCATTAAGTTTGCTTATTCCTCAAATAGATGGTTAATTCAGCAAAATAAGGTACCAAAAAGGGCCAGGCAATTTAAAAACACAACAATCCTGTGTTTTTGAAGTTGTCTGACTCTTTTACGTGTCTGCTTGCAAGGATCAAATGACGGAATATTTAACCCAAATCTGACTAGTTTTGTAGGAAATTAGATGCACTTTTAGAATATATGCATGGTCTTCCGCTTATTTCCATTTGTTTTCACTCTATTGGCAAAATCTTGAGGAAATGAGGAAATTATTTCGAATAAAAAAAAATCTGCTCAGCGAATAATTTTTATTTCACCGGGAATGTATTTCTTAAGGTTATAAGAACGACCTTCCATTGTCAGAAATGGGTTTTATCACTTTTGCATTTAGGTGTTCTAAAGATGATTCCATACCACGTGACCAAGGTGATTGATTAGTCAATCAATTAATGGTCATTTACCGGATTTTAAGGAGTTTTTTTTTGTTAAACGAGGATCGTCAGCACCTGGAGATAGATCTAACGAAGATATCTGTTAAGTTCGGATGCTCCAATCCACAAAATAAGGACGTAGCTGTTAACAAAAAAAATCCATAAAATCCAGTAAATGACCATTAATCGATCAACTAATTGATCACCTTGGTCACTGACATCGAATCACCTTAAAACCTGCCGTGGCGCAAAATCAGGAAATAAGGAAAAAGTGGAAAGAGTGTACACGAAAAGAAATAGAATAAAAGAGCAAGAGAATGAGTGTGCTAGAGAGAAAGAGTTGACCTCCAAATGTCTTTCTGCGAGCTGGCGACAAATTTCCTTCTGAAGGAATAAGTGCAAAATGAGACTACCTACACTTATTTTTCCCCTAGTTTATTTTCTATCTTCCCTCGTAACACATTTTTACTTCACATCGGATACTAAAATTTTGTCTACGTGAAAGCCGAGAGCACATTGATTCGATGCCATGATGAATGACCTCTGACTCTACCATGCGAATCGGACGAGAAAAACGACAAAGAGAAAAACAGAAACAGTGAGAAGAATGAACGAACACTTTTGAACAATCAAGCAACAGATCAGACTTAACAATTTTTCATGAAAACTTAGAAAATTAAAGATGAATTTTGTAAAACTACGGCATGAGGAGGAGGATGGAAAAATGAGAGCCATGATTGGAGAATGAAAAAGCGTATTTTTCCTTTGACAAATTCACTAAAATGATTATAGCATGCATGTTTTAAACCAATCAGCAAACACCACAAATCTCTGTACGAATACTGACAAATTAACAGCTGAGAACCTATCATTTTTTAGTCCTTATAATATGCCGTATACAGAAATACAAGGGTCATTCGTAAAGTAGAGAAACAATCTGGATATCTCGAAAACCAAAAAAAATAAATGAAATTTGTAAAAAGGGTTCTAACCAGCAAACTATCAGCTTTCTAACAAGTTAGAGTTTTTTTTTTAAATTTGGCTCACTGATCCGTGAGTAACATCATTTTTTCCACACTCACCTCTGACAACTGCGTGTGCCAAGGAGCTCGTCAAGTGTCAGCGTTTCCTGATCAGATTCCATTGATAAGAATAGTGATTTTTAATTCAGTGCACTAGCACATCAAAAAAAGATACAAGGAAAGATACTGCTCCCAATCACAAAAATTTCATCTTCATTTGGTTCCTATTAATCAGTATTATGCGAGAAATCATGGATACCCCATGGAATACCAAGTCTAAATGTGTTATGTGCTGTATCCGTTTTCTTATCGAACAAAATAATACTGCATAGAATATTTACAAGCAATTAGTTTCCATTTATGATACTTAGGCTTATAAATAGTGATTCACAACTATTTTCAAAAGTTGAACAGATCATCGTGTTATAGCCTTTTGCAGAATGTAAAACGTGCTTGTAAAACAAAGCTCCACAGCACGCGCGGTCGCTAGAGGTGATAGTGGAAAAAAATGAAGTCACTCTCAAACCAGTGCACCAAATTTAAAAAAACTATAGCTTGTCAGAAACTTGAGTGGACTGTGCTCCTCGTTCCGAGTATTTTATTTTTATTTTTATAATTTTCCGATAAATAATGGTGCTGTGAGTGCACCGAAACATCTCGGAAGTTTTTATTAATTGTTGGTCTAGTTCCCATTTTAATCCTTTGTTTGTCTGTGATGTGTTTTGGCCATTTAGTTTGTAATTGTTTTTAATCTTGTCAGAAAGCTGAAAGTATGCTGGTTAAAACCCTTTTTTACAAATTCCATTAATATTTTTTGGTCCTTGAGATAAATAAAATGTTTCCCTACTTTACGAATGACCCTCGTGTTTTGAATACCATTTAATAGGGGCTGCTTCAACTTTTGCAACGGGTGGATTAAGTGTTAGGCCGTTAGGTGTTAGCTCTGTTGTAAAAACTAGTGAGAGTAATAAATGGATTTTGAAATTTTACTGTGTTGCCCCATCATAAACTTTGCGGATTCTTACGGCAATTTACTATGGGGCTGAGAAAAAAAAGTGGAACAAATGATTTTTTAAAATACAGTCGTGAGTTTGTGTCAAATGTGATTTAGAGTTTCCAGCGAAACTTTCATCATCTCAAGTGAAGTCTCACAGACTTTGGAGCTGTTTTTTTGAAGAAAAAAAAGTTGATTTTGAAAAATAATAATGTTTAATTGAGACATTCGATGTAAACTTAGAAAATCTAACTTTCAGAAAAATGCTATTCACTGGCGAAAAGTTGTTTTGAAACTCAACGACTTCCATCCTCCAGCATCGTTCAAATATTTTCAGTTTCATTCGATTTTTCAGTCTGTTTTTTTAAGTGACCAAGAGTCTATATATACTGTTTTATGACAGCATTCATTCAAAGAAAAAAAGCAAGGAAAAAACAAATAAAATAGCGGAAGGCGAAACTTCACAGAACAAATATAAATTATACAATCAGATTGAAATTTCAAAGGAACCAAAAGTAAATTAAGTAAGTTACAACATCAAACAAGAAAATTCATTCAAACAAGAAAGAAAGAACGAAAAAAACAAAACAAAAAAAAAAACAAAAAAAAAAAACCAAAAACTGTGCTGATCACGAACCTGGGAACAGGTGTATTGTCTTCTAATACCTCCGTGCTAGTGTAAATCATGAATTCAAATTAGTGCAAAGTCAAACAAACACTTGACTACATAACAGTTAAAAAGTGCGACAAGGAAACAACAAGTATCATTTGAAGTGGGTAAATTTCAACTGATTTTAAGAGGCCATTGATCCAAATCTGTCCAGTCTTCTAGGGTTGTGTGGTACTGATTTCGATATTCAGCTATATTTCTGACTACAGCCTTTGAACGAGTGAGATTGATGAAACTGCCGTGGGTGACATAAGCCAGAAGCCAACGAAACACTATGAAACTGTCAAAGTATTGATACATTGCATTTCCGTATCATAATACCTTCGAATTCCTTAAAAGTTATGTAAAATACCAAAAAATAAGCCAGTTTGGTATTTTAAGGGAATTCAAAGGTATTATACTATGGGAATGCTATGCAGCAATACTTTGACAGTTTCATAGTATTTAGTTGGCTTCTGGCTTACGTCATCTACAGCAGTTTTATCAGTCTCACTCATCCAGAGGCTGCAGTCACAGATATAGCTAAATACAGAAAAAATACCTAAATCGATACAGGACAACCCTAAGTCTTCCATCATTCATGCAAACCAGCTTTTTTCCCCTTTTGAAATAAAACAGGATCTGTGAGTCAGTTTTCTTTTCTGATACTTCAAGTTTTGAGGTGTAGTTCTAGAATTTGTAGTTTCAAGTTTTTACAATTTTGCTTGTTTTTGTACCAAGTGAATTTGACGAGTTGACATTGTAAGAGATCCAAGCTCAAAGCTTTGAATGACCAGCAGTCTAGTAAGCAATTTGGCAATATTGCATTTTGTCCATTTAAACCAGAGACACATAGAGAGGGTGCACTACGGTAAAATATGGAGGGAAAATTTGATCAATTTTTGAATTTTGACTTTTGACTTCACTTCCCAGCCAATCCCCCCTGCGTTTACCGAATGTCACCGTTCAACACCCTGCAACGAATTTGATGAATCCGCGAGAATTTCTATGTCTAGGGTTGAGCAGTACTGATTTCGGTATTTAGCTCTGTCTTTGACTGCAGCCTCTAAATGAGTGAGATTGATAAAACTGCCGTGGGTGACATAAGTCAGAAGCCAACTAAACTCTATAAAACTTTCAAAGTATTGATATATAGCATTCCTGCATCATAGTACCTTCGAACTCCTTAAAAGTTATGTAAAATACCGAAAAAATCAGCCAGTTTGGTATTTTACATAACTTTAAGTGAATTCAAAGGTATTATGATATAGAAATGCTACTTTGACAGTTTCATAGTATTTAGAAGGCTTCTGACTTACGTCATCCACGGCAGTTTTATCAGTCTCACTCGTTTTGAGGCTGCAGTCAGAGATATAGCTAAATACCGAAAAATACCGAAATCAGTACCGCACAACCCTATCTCTACCTCTGCTGCAGCCAGTTGGTGCTCCATCTCTATTTGTCTCTGATTTAAACCCATGGAAAAAGATTGATCTGTTAAGTGCACAATCAAGCCTGCAGAATCTTCCACAGCCTCTGTATTGTTCTGCAATCCCAAAAATGTTTTGCCACAAAATTTTTAATTTTTGCCACAAATTTGCCACAAAATTTCCTATTTTGCCACACTGATCACGCGATCCCAGATTGCTAGATAGGGAATATTCTGCAGGCCTGTGCACAATGAACTCTTTTGAATACGATTCATAGCATACGTTTAAATGCGACATTGTCAGATTGCTGTCAATGATTAATTCCAAATAATACTTGTCGTTTCAGACAGAGATGATTACCAGAGACATTAAGACTTAAGAGAGTGTACCCATCAATGAAGAGACATATATAGTTAAACTTCTGATTAAAACCTATTCCTTAAAATTTGAATTTGTTGTTGGGTCTTTCGGAAGAAATTTAAAGCACTAGCGGATCCAGAAAATTTTCCTTCTCTCTCTTTTCCCATTAGAACGCATGTGTTAGAATGGGATAGAAGAGGGGGTGAAAATCATATGACTGTCTCTGATCTGTCCTTTTCTAACACACACATTTTAATGGGAGATGGGGAAAAAAGGACAGATTCCAGGATCTGCTGATGAATTAAAGAGAGGAGCAGAAAGCTGGAGAGAAGTTCCAACGAGTCGTTGATAGTTCCTGGAGTAATCTACAGAAAGGGGGTTTTGCAGGAATACCGTCTCAGACTCAAAATGTGTGAGTTATATTGTGTGAATTAAAATTGGGCCGTATTGGGCAGAAAAGAATCAACTGCTATTGATTTCCGAAGTAGTCGGCTCTTTTCCGCAAAAAAATTGCCAGTTTCATTTCTCAAAAGATTCAAAGGAAGAGTGAAGAAGGAAAAAACGTGCAATCCAAATTACTCTTGCTGCTAAATGACATACTTTCATGGGTGGTTTCATGTATTTATTTATTTTTTGTTTGTTTGTTGGTGAGAGATATACCTAATTATATTTTCAACAAATATTCAATTCTCAGAAATGTATGAATCGGGTAATTTTCTAATTTCAGGGTGCAAGTCAGAGATTCTACATCAAGATCTACTTGACTTGATTCGAACTTAAAAAGTCCTCTAGATTTAATTCACAATTCAGTAACGCAATTTGAATCAAAATGCATTGCGATTTCTCCGGGAAGTTTCAAGGAGTTTTCAAGTAAGAATAATCGCAGATCAGCAATTCCAGGATACTTTGAGAACAGGAAAACAAACGGTCTTCCACTCATCAGCTACCTTGAACGAAACTCAAAATTTCTCATGAATTCCGCAATTTACCGTGAGCGTCTCTGAATTACAATTATCTTCACTCAACTCAATTTAACTTAAGTATTTCTCCAGGCAAGTCAAGTCAGGTAGATCTCAAGTAAAGTTCCAGGGTTGCACCCTTAGTGACTTGTAAAATGAGTCACTCTATGTTAACTGTCCTCCCTGGCATATGTAATTGAAAATGACATTTTATACTCTCAAATGTCGAATTTTGCGTGTTTAAGCAATGAAAAGGGTAAGATTTCAGACAACCATCACTCTTTTCATCGCTGAAAAGTTTAAACTTTCAAGTTTTAAAACAAAACAAAATTTTTAAAATGTGACCTGTGGGACGCTTAACCTGGAATGACTCAAATATATTGTATTTTAAACTCAGAGTACCTACGTTCCACTTAAAATTATTACAAGTCTCACATCAGTTTTAATTTTTGCCATATTTTTCAAGAACTAAATAAGAGTAAGAAAATTATGAATAAATAAATAAAAATAGGGGCGTACAGAAGTTTAACATTGCAAGTTAGCGCTTCAAACACAAGAATCAAGCCCTTTCTCAGATGAAAATATAGATAGATAGATAGATGGATAGATAGATAGATAGATAGATAGATAGATAGGTAGATAGATAGACAGATAGAAAGTCTACCGCCCAGTCCTTTCTCAGATGAAAAGAAAAAACAAATTATTTGAAGCTAAAAACAAACTTTGATTGGCTAAAAAAAAAAAACAAAAAATCTCAGTTTTCTTTTTTTTTCAGAGAACAAACAAAGGCTCAAACAGGTTTTTTTTTGCAAGAAAATAGACACTCTGACTGTACAAGGATTTCACACTGCTCAACCATAGCGCACGTAGGATCTTACCTATCTCCACCATCCTCCCTTTGAAATTATAAGTTGGAAAAGGATAAAAGAAGAGTGGCTTAACAAACAGGCTATACATTTATCTAGAGTGGTAATCAAATGGGTAACTTGCGTAACCACCACGGAGGATTTTTAGGTTAAGTTTAATGTGTAATTTTCCCCATTTACTCCCATGTATTTTGAAGCAACGGACAGAGGCTGGCTGGAAAATGCTTTGATCTGTGCCTTCATCAAAATACATGGGAATAAATGTTAAAAGTTACACAAAAAACCGAACCTAAAAATCCTTCACAGTGGTTGTGCAGGTTACCCATAAGACTGCCACTCTAGATAAATGTATGGCTTTTTGTTTAACCCCATATTTATTCTTCTCTAACCTGAGGAGCATTCTCGAACTCTCCGGAGTACTGCACCACTGCAGAAAAGCTTATAGCATTCTGTGATTCCTGTGTTGTAGTACATACGGGGTGTAACAAAACTATAAACATTAATTTTCAGGGCGTGTTTTAGAGGTAAATATAAGATTTTTTCCCCCTGTAAACATGGGTCCGAAATTCCTGTCTTTTGAGTTACACTGTTGCAAAGTTTCCTAAAACAAATTGAAAAATTATGGTACTCTGATGTAATTTTAGGTGCTCTTGCCGATTTAGGCCATGAAAATGCTGTATGCAAAAATTTGAGGGGGGTTTATAGGGGTTTTTCTTGATTTTTCTCACTTCTTTTGGCCAAATTATGTGAAAACATGCTTTCGGATTCGTTAAACCCAAAAATGATTAGCATGGCTCAAAAGTTCGTAAAAAAATATGCATTTTTGGTCCTTACAAGTTTTTCCTTTTCGCAAACCATTTCCGAGAAAAACGTCCCTGAAGTTGGAGAAGTCGGCCAAGAATTGACAAAATCAAAGAAAAGGCAATTATTAGCGGACTTCTCCGACTTCAGGAACAATTTTCTCAGAAATGGTTTGCGAGAAGGAAAAACTTGTAGGACTAAAAATACATATTTTTTTTACGAACTTTTGAGTAATGCTAATCGTTTTTGGGTTTAATGAATCCAAAAGCATGTTTTCACATAGTTTGGCCAAAAAAGTGAGAAAAATCAAGAAAACCCCCAATACCCCCCTCAAATTTTTGCATACAGCATTTTCACGGCCAAATCGGCAAGAACGCCTAAAATTGCATCAAAGTACCAACTTACGAGCATTAAGAAAAATTCACGAGGGAGTTATGACAATTTTTCAATTTTTTTCTTGGAAACTTTGCAACACTGTAACTCAAAAGACAACAATTTCAGACCCACGTTGGTAGGAAAAAAAAAGTCTTATTTTTACCTCTAAAACACGCCCTGAAAATTAATGTATACAGTTTTGTTACACACTGTGTAACTATACATGTTGAAAATGATTGCTATTCAAAATCTTTTCTGCACAGAAGCAATACTCCGGAGAATTCTAAAGCGCTCCCACACATGGAGGAAGGAGATGATGAATATTTTGGTGCGCCATTGTGGATAACCACAAAACGTAGGAATAACAGCATGGAGAAGTTTACGATAACTTTTTGCAACATTAAGGTGATTCTTCAGTGTTTAGTGCTAATTTCTGCCACCAGAGGGCACCAAAGCGCTACCGTTCAATTTATGTCAAATAACAGGTCAAAAGTAGTAATTTATATTTGAGAAAAAGGAAAGTCGGTTACTAGATAATCATTTGAAGAACGTCTCTGCAAAATATCTCAACAATAACTTCAAGGCTGAAAGGACCAAAAAATGGAATATCGCAAATCGATTCTAGTATGGAAATATGATACTTCATTTTTTGGTACTTCCAGCATTGTTTTTGAAGTTATTGACAAGATATTTTGCAGAGACATTCTTCAGACGCCAGACTGACACGCTGTTTTCTTAAATATAAATTGCTTTCAGCATGTAATTTGACATTAATCGAACGGTGGCATTTCTGGTGGCAGAAATGGGCGCTAAACGCTGAAGAACACCTTAATATCTTCTGAGTTGTCATTGCACTTACAGATAGAAAAGTTTTAGAGAGAAAATCAACAATACACTTAAGGACACACACACTGAGATTAGAAGGTGTAGATTCAAGAAAAACAGGAAAAGATAGCTTGACATGGAGTACTCGAGTAGCAGCTGATGAAGAGATATAACAACAATCAAAAGGTTCCTTTTATCACATTGACCAAAGTTTAGCACTGTTAAAGAATTTATTAGATTCAACGAAAAACAATCAAGATACTTAACAATTACTAAATACACTTCAACATCAAAAACATGACTTTCTCTTGGGCATTCAGACGATTTTTGAGATAGTAGATGATAGAATCAAGAGATGAATTGTAAAAGAGAAGAGAGGCAAAATGAACTGATCAAGAGACGCTTTACGCGAAGGACAAAAGACATAAATACGTTAATAGCCAAACCAACACAACTAGAATAGTTTCCACTGAGGGTATGTATTTCCTTTTTTCAAACATGTATACGTTCCATTTTGAAGAGCATACCCTTGGAAATAATGCGAAGAAACCTGAATCAAACAAAATCCTCAAAAAATTCTAATGCCCTAAATAAAAACTGCTTCCAAGCTCTTGCTATAAGAGGATAGCCTAACATTAATATATGTTTGTTATAACCTCTGTAAGATCCCTATTCCTCCCTCCTCCCCCTTCCAAAAAAAAAAGAAGAACAAGGAACAACTAAAATAAGATACTTCATAATCTGTCAATATGGAAATTTTAAATATTTTTTTGGAATTCTAATAGGATCAGAACAAAACATTTCAGGGGGTGAAAAATCTATCGGTAGAAAAGGAAAGTTAAGGAACTGTACAGGTTTCTAAATCTCAGAGAGCAAACTTTTCAAAAACCAGTTCAATTGACTTAGAGGGAAGATAAAAGTAGCCTAGAATGAAGAGGGACAACCGGGGGCTAAGTGTCAGGTAGGATTTAGTCCTGGTCCCTCTATTGGACCCAATTAACTACAGAGTAAGTATAATCAATTTACCTGTTTCCATGGACATGACTCGCACAAAATGCAAAGCTATAATGAATTAAAGTTGGATCTATCATGATGTTCTTTTCCGCCCGATCGAGCAGATCATTCAAGTAACACAGATGTCGAAAGCAACCTCTCACACCATACCTTGCACAGTATTCATCTAAAACAAATACTTGGCCCGGGCTGAACCAACCCTAGAAAATAAATAGAACATAGAACTGATTGTTAGATAAATCAATAATCTAAAGGATTTTAACATTTTCAACAGTGGCTTCATAAATTGAACGATCGAGTAGTATTTCAGTAAAAGAGCATATGAGGAAATTTATAATTTTGAGAAAAAACGCAATTAAATGTTTAGTGACTCACATTTTCAAAAGTATTCAAATTTTTTTAACAAAACTCAAACAGTTTTGAAGGACAGGTATTTGATGACATTGGTGCAAAATTTTAGAGGTCTATCTCATCAGAGCTGTAAATTACTGATTGCTTAACGGAACAAACTAATACAAATTTTTTCCAAAATATAAATTTTCCAACATTTCTATGGTTGAAAAGCTGTATTTTTGAAGGCTAAGGTGGGGTGAGAAACCCCACCTACAAGTAAAAAATACCAAAAAAGTAAAAAATATCAACTCAAATCAATTATGACACTATGCAGGGTGTTAGGAAAAAAAGTTTCCACTGCAGTTTTTTCGAAAATGGCTGCTAATTTCAAAAAACGGCCAAACACGTGTCCAATAATATCGAGGGGGACCCATTTTGGGGGGTTATTTTTTTCGGCGCCACCCTGGGAGGGGCGGGGGAGGGGGTCACCCCCACTTTTCTTATGGGAGCCCTACTTTTTTATTTCAGTATCTAAAAGAGCATAAAAAAAGAAACTTTTTGGCGCAAACCGAAGGTCGATATCGTTTTTTGTCTTCGATATATCGAAGGTCAAAGTTCGATATGGACCTATCTTCAAAAATTCATTACTCCACTTTGAGGTACCAGAATTAAAACACTAGGGGTGTAAAATGCTGCAAAAAGCAAGCCCTTTTCAGAAAAAATACAAATTTGACACAAATTTAGCCTAAGGTAGGATTTAGTGACCCCGAAAATTGTAAACGTTCTTGCCCCCCAGGGCGGCCCACCAGTAAAATTCCTTGAGACGACCCCTATCGAATGATATATCAATCGAAAGGGCATACCAAACTGAGCATTTTGGCGCAAACCGGAGGTCGATATCAATTTCCAATTTCGAGATATCAAATGTCAAAGTTAGATTTACAAAATTTGATACCTCGACAAAACCGAAAGGTGGAAAAAGGTTAGGTTAGGTTTAGGTTTTGAAAAATTATATCGACCTCCGATTTGTGCCAAAATGCTCCGTTTGGTATGCCCTTTTGATCGATGTATCCCTCGATAGGGGTCGTCTTAAGGAATTTTACTGGTGGGCCCCCCTGGGGGGCGAAAACATTTACAATTTTCAGGGGCGCTAAATCCTACCTTAGGCTAAATTTGTGTCAAATTTGTATTTTTTTCTAAAAAGGGCTTGCTTTATGGAGTATTTTAGACCCCTAGTTGTTTAAATTCCAGTATCTCAAAGTGAAGTAATGATTTTTTGAAAATAGGTCCATATCGAACTTTGACCTTCAATATATCGAAAACGAAAAACGATATCGACCTTCCGTTTGCACCAAAAAGTTTCTTTTTTTATGCTTTTTTAGATACTGAAATAAAGAAATAGGGCTCCCATAAGAAAAGCGGGGGTGACCCCCACCTCCGCCCCTCCCAGGGCGGCGCCGAAAAAAATAACCCCCCCAAAATGGGTCCCCCCTGATATTATTGGACACGCGTTTGGCCGTTTTTTGAAATTAGCAGCCGTTTTCGAAAAAACCGTAGTGGAAACTTTTTTTCTTAACACCCTGTATATGAGGCGGTGGCTGGAATAACAGCACAAAACACATGGGGTATACTCCTAATAAGTAACTGACATTGTGAAAGTACAGTAAAACCTTGATATAACGTTTTTCAGAGAACTGAGCATTGTCATTGTTATATCGAGGTTAATGTTATATTGAAAAACATGATCCTCTTCTTTTACAGTGTCAATTATTCAGAACGAGCATACCCCATAATTTATATGCTGTCATTGCAGCCAACGCCTCATTTATTCTTTCATGAAAAAGCGTACAAATTAAAAAAAATTCACTCTATGGGGTCTACAAAATAAAAATTAGAAAAAAAAAAAAAAAAAAACTGGACTTGGGACTTTCAATTCAGAATGCATTATTCTGTGATTTGAAGACACTGCTCAAGCTTCTGCTTCGACTCATTTGCAGGGGCTCACGGCACTGGCTCATTAAAATTATGGAGGCACAAGAGAAATTATGACGTATTTCAGACTAGAAAATACCAAATTGCTAAAAAAAAAAAAACAAGATTCTTACCAAAGAACAATAAGGATCATTGAGCCTATAATCTAATGTTAATGTTTGAAACAATTTGAAAAGAGTGGCGTGATCAAATTTACAAGGATCTGCGGATATGAATTCCTCCATTCCATGTTTTCTGGCTTTATCAGCATCTGGATAAAAGGAGAGAAGAAACAAGAATTAGATATACTTGAGCAGATTAGTTTGGTCAAATACAATTATTCAAAATGTTAACCTTTTCACTGCCTTCGACGAGTATACTCGTCCAACGCAATGATGCACCGCAGTGCCTTCGACGAGTATGCTCGTCCGGTTGCCCCCCGCACTTTCGCCGCCTGTACAGCTGCCGCATCTGCGCGAAACATAGCAAACCATATACTCTATCTGACGGGAAGAGTACAAACTACACAATAGAGGCGCTGGCAACATTTTTTGTGTCACGGAACTCTCTCTGTAGCTAATTTTTAGTTTCTGCTGTTGTAAACATAACCCTCTCAGCCATTGCGATCAAATGTTAGCTAGCCTGTTAACGTTTCCGTCAAGTTTCTTTCGTAGTTTTTATATTTTTACTGAAACTTATCACCAATGATTACTTTGAGCAAGAAAAATGCCTAAATCAACATGACATTGTTACTTTATGTGTTTCTAAGGGGGGAAAACTAAAAAAAATGGGTTTTTTTGAAATTTGTCGAACTTTTGGAATTTTAAAAATTTTGAAATTTGGGTTGAAAAAAATTCTAAGAACGTTTTCTTGTTTCTTATACTCTCAGGCACTGGCAAAAAAAATTAAAGTTATTTGAGTCAAATTTGACCTCATTTTGAGCAAAAAACTAAAGCTACATTTTTTATGAAAAATCTGCAAAAAAGAACTTGGCAGTGGGGGTATTTTGGGATTCAAAAAAACTTGGCAATGAAAAGGTTAAGGTTGGTGAACAGGCGCGGATCCAAGGCTGAGGGGGCTCTCCCCCCCTTGAGCCAAGTTTTAACACGTTGGAAAAGTTTTGCCTGGAATCACTTTGAAAGGAAAAAAGAGACTTAATCACTTTCTGAATCTTAAAAAACCTAAATTTATAATTTTACAAAAACCTAATCTGCATGAGCAAATTATTGTCTGCGGGCAAATACAGTGTGTTGCTCATAAAATGTATTGGATATACGCTTACCTCCTTGAATTTTAGATATTGTCGAATTTTTGGCAGCAGGCGTTACAAGAGGTGTGGGTTTATGGGACTGACCCGTCGCTCGGTACATGGCCATGACCCACAAATGGCACTCGGCTTCATCATCACAGGCAAGAAGAATACTGTCGCCCTCTTTGACAGCATTGAAAAAATATCGTCCACCTTCTAGATCTACAGAACAAAAAACGAAAGACAGTTGAATGGGTCTGTTGCGTACTTTTGCTACATCAATATAACTCATTGTTTCAAATTCTGCGAAAATAACGATGTGCATATTGAAAACTTTCAAAATCCACTCTTTAACTCATAAAATACCTTTCACTTCAAACAACCCCCGCTACACTAGACACTATATCACCGACTTGTAACTACATAGATGGAACTGACGTGCCGCGGCCTGATGGTGAAAAATAGAGTGACCATCCATCGATAGATCGAAGAACTATCGACGGAACCGACCTAGCTCAAAGGAAACGGCACGCATAAATTTAATTTTACGTGGATAATTAACAGACTTAGTTTAAATAAAAAATAGCAAAAGTCAGCGCGGAAGATCGGTCAGCGCGTAACAATCATATGTGAGTCCAGCGACCGGTCAGCACGTACGAACTATCGATATCAATCCAGCGACTGGTCAGCACGTACGAACTATCGATATCAATCCAGCGACTGGTCAGCACGTACGAACTATCGATATCAATCCAGCGACTGGTCAGCACGTACGAACTATCGATATCAATCCAGCGACTGGTCAGCACGTACGAACTATCGATTTATCGAGCCAGCGACTGGTCAGCACGTTGCGTGAGCAACAGCGACTGGTCTGCGCGGAACGATAAATCAAATAGAACAACAGCGACTGGTCTGCACGGAAATAATCGAAAGAACAACAGCGACTTGTCTGCACGGAAATAATCGAAAGAACAACAGCGACTTGTCTGCACGGAAATAATCGAAAGAACAACAGCGACTAGTCTGCACGGAAACACAAAGATTGCACAGCGACCTATCAGCCAGCGACAGAATGCATAAAAAAAAAGAATTAAAAAGAGAGAGAAAAAAATAAAATAATTTTGAGAGTCAGCGCGTACGGAAAATTAATATGTAAAAATCCAGCGACTGGTCAGCACGTACGAACTATCGATTTATCGATCCAGCGACCGGTCAGCGCGTAATAAAACAGCGACTGGTCTGCGCGGATCAAATCGAATAGAACAACAGCGACTGGTCTGCACGGAAAACATATTATTTTTCCAACAGCGACTCAACAAAATATAATAAAAAAAGAATTTAAATTTAGAATAAAAGTGAAAAGGGAAAACTAAACCTGAGTCAGAATATGAGAATTAACAGAGAAATAACAAGTTTATTAAAATATCACAGCAAGAAAAGGTGAGAAAAAAAAATAAATTGTAACCTTACCAAGAGCATAAGCATAAGCATTAAATCATATGAAAATCATATTGAGCATAATATAATTTTGAGCATAAAGGTTACGCAGCAGTGACCAGAGTCTCTAGCAAGAGCTGAAGAGAGAATGCCCCTGAGAAAAAAGTCCGCGTGTTATTTAAGGTCTCGCGCATTAATATTTACTTACAATAGAAAGAGAAAAAAGAGAGAGAGAACACAAAAATAGGGCGCGCGGAAGACAAGATTGGCAGTTATCTGGTCAGTTGCAGATGATCACAGATAAAGCAACGCTGCCGGTGTGATGAGAATAAAAGAGACGCGGCGTTGTCGGCTTGCTACAAGCTGCGGCACGACAGGAACCATCTCGTTTAAGTAAACATGAACAGAACTTACAAACATTGGAATGCTTCGTTTAGATGCGTACATTTCTTATATTATTTTGTAGGCTTTGACAAACCGAAAAGACCAGACAACAAATGCAGCTTATATTTCACGTAATAAAAAAGAAATTCCATCATCTTGTAGTTACGATGTTGTTTACTTACGCACGGTGGTTCTGTCTACGTAGTAGTATACCGGTACAAATAGTGTCTAGTGTAGCGCGGGCTGTTTGAAATTGAAAGTGATTTCCTGAGTTAGTGAGTGGATTTTGAACGTTTTTAATGTGCGCATCGTTATTTTTGCCGAGTTTTACATAGGAATCAAGGTTTTATATTGTTGTAGTAAAAGTATGCAACAAACCCATTACTGGGATTCCAAAACAAAATACCACTTTGATAGAAAATAATTTTTTTATTTTGATTAGTGTCATTCTAAGTTTACTGTTTCGCATGCAGAGCTGCCGTTTTGTGTATAATTTATGGCATTTTTCAATTCTCCGATGATTCCACTGAAAGAAAAAAGATTACAAAATTCAGTTCAGAGTAAGACTGTACTGCATTGATTTGTAATATTTTCTTAATCTATGCAATTGCCGTTAAATTGTTTAAAAACCTGCAAATTTTTTTAAGTTATCGACGACTCCACCGATGGAGAAAATAGAACAAATTGGAGTATTAGCATGCATGCATTACAGTCATACACTGAATTGAACTGGGTAATCTTTTCTCAACCGGTGGAATCATCAGAGGATTGAAAAAAGCCATTAATTATACGCAAAATGGCAGCTCTATCATGACACATCTTTTCTTGGGTCCAAAAATACCATTCTCTCATTGATATAGCATAGTGTAGCTTGTCCCAGGAAAGACTGGATTTGACGATTCTATGGTTTTCATGAAAAAAAACATCAGGTTCCATCCTCAGATAGGGCAACCTGATTGGTTAAGGAGCAGTAAGAAGCTGATGTTTTCATTCAAGCCTACTGTTGTCAAGTCCTTTCATTCTTGGGACAGCCTAAAGTCACACAAGGAGGTACACAAAAATCAGGCTGGTCTATGGTTGACAAAAAACAAAAAAAAAAAAACAAAAAAAAAAACACCAAAAATTAAAGTTACTGAAAAAAACCTATCCATTAGCATAACCAATTGATTTGTTCATCCGTTATTTCTGATTTAGGAACAGTGAGCTCTGCAGAGTTATTCTTCCCTGCTTCATGATGAGTAAGACTTGTCATATGATGCAATTAATATTCAAAATTCACTTCTTAAGAGTTTTAAGGGTCATCTTGACGACAACTGTAATTTATTAATTTTTAAGGGTCAAAGCTCATGATACATGAAGAATATAGGTGTTAAATAAGGTGGAAAGAAATAAAGTTGACAAATATTTCTTAAATGAAATATCTGTCTATTTGACAAAAGAATTTGTTACATATTCATCTATTTGTAAGAGAAATTCAGGCTTCAGTAAGTTGTTAAGTCTGTGTCTGGTGGTTTATGGATCTAAATATTTCAAATTATCAAACGTCTCTGAATAAAACTTACCCATTCCTACCATCATGTTAGCTAAATAAAGGGAAACAAAATATAAAGGATTAAAGTCTGCAGATTGACAGAGAAGAGAAGGCCATTTATAAACACCCCCCCCCCCCCCTCCGGGGTCTGGAATCAATAAAGGGTACATGCAGCGTCGACCACTGCACGCACATTGCTGATTTTATTGATTTGATACATCCTGCTGGGAGCAGGAAAAGTGCAATGATACTCATCTATTGATGCATCTACCAATCATGCAAGTAGCTATGATATCTCATAGTAAATCTGATGGTCAGATATTAATTAATGTCCCCCTCTTAGCTATTTATATAATATTCCTTTTTTATCAAAATTTCAATGTTGTTTCAAGAATTTTGCCAAACTGAAAATGTTTTTCGGATTATTATTTTTAATTTTTTTTTTTTTTCCCCACAGTGGTAGAGCAGGGAACTCGCTGAGACCTGTGAGAATCAACAACAAAGAGGACAGAGCATGCCATACGCAGAGTATCCCGCGCAAGGAGGGACTTGAAATGCTGCCTCACCAAATTTGAAAAAAATAAATACGTAACTAAGAGGCACAGCTACTATAGACGGTTTTAGTGCAAAGTCAACAGTTAGCCAACAATCACAACAATGCACTCATCCGTTGCAATCAGTTGTGATAAAACTCACCCAGTGTTCCAAACTATCTCACTCACTCTCCCGTGACCCCTATGTATATCCATCTCTTTCTAGTTTCAGGATTCATATACAGGGCCTCGTTTAACGACATATTATTATCAACATCCTCATTAAAATGCCAATTTTGCCAAAAAATTTAACAAAAGATGTCTCTACATACGATTTTTGAAATTAGAGTGAGATAGCTGTACATGGGGGTTACGTGAGAGAAAGAGAGACAGTTTGTCTTTGTTTGGAACGCTCATTGCTGGATGACGTCATCGCCAAGTCATCACTATAACTGTCCATTGATATAGGGCTTGTTTCAGAAGTGTAGGCGGACTTAGACCGAAAATCTTTGAAATTTGTCAACATTATTTCTGATATTACTCGATGAAAATTAATAGAAATGAAATTGAGTGTTCACTTTTCAATGAGGAAAACTTTAAACACAAACGAATAAAGTCAGGGGCAAATTCGAATGAAGGAATCATAGGGAGAAATGGGGGAAATAAAGGAAAAAATAGGGAAAAATTGGGATAAATGGGGAAATTAGGGGAATGGTAAGAAAATATGGTAAAAAAAAGGGTAAAATAGGGGAAAAACAAATTCCCCCTCTAAATTCTGGGGAATTCCCTAAAATCTGGGGAATTGATTTGAAGGAATAAAAGTTGTAAATTCGCCAAAGATTATGGTTTTGGTCTGCCTGCACTTCTGCAACGAGCTCTACCTCTGTAGATAAAGATAAATCTTACCACTTGCAGCCTCGATATAATCAACAGTATATCCATCTAACTGCATCATTTCTGATGGCTCAGATTTTTTCTCCTTATAACTACATAGAGCGAATGTATATTGAGAAACTTGAACAAGGACCTGCCACCGCTTCTTCCATTTCTTCCATACATTCTTTCCCTGAGCGTATAAAAACCTGCAAAATCCAGGAAAAATAAGCGCAAAGGATAGACTGTGATTATGAAAAAGAGCAAAATAAATGCAAACGTGTCATGCTAATTTCCTTCTGATCTGAACTAAAAATTGTCATCGTAGTCGTAGACCAATCAATGTGCACTCTGGCAGCATTCTAGAGGTCAACAATCCTGTGCACTGGTGCAATCTTTGATTATTAATTTTTTTATTTAGGTTCATAATTATAGACTGTTTTAGTAGAGCAATATATCATATTGATTGCCGTCCGAGGGCCTCTGGTTCCAAACAAACTCTGGTTCAATGTAATTTCCCCAAAAGCAAACTTTTGAGCGGAAATTTAGGGTATTAAATCAAACAATTAATGCGACCTTTTTGTGATTATGAATTCTACGTCCTCGAAAATGCTTAATTATGCCTGGTTCCTTGACTAAAACTGCCGAAATTAATAAGATATTACAGATTAAATGTTGCATTTGTAGGTTAGAATCTCCCGAAATCCCGCCAATTCCACAACAACAACAATAACATTTGGGTGATTCCAACCTCCAAACGCATCGTTTAATCTGTGATAACTTGTTGATTTTGGCAGTTTGACGGGTGGGCCCAGGCAAAATTAAGCATTTTCGAGGATGTAGAATTCATAATCGCATGAATCGTTTGATTTAATACCCTAAATTTCCGTTCAAAAATCCGCTTATGGGGAAAATGCATTGAATCAGAGTTTGTTTGGAACCAGAGGCCCTCGGACGGCAATCGATACAGTATATTGCTCTATTAAAACAGTCTATTTCAAAAACTTTGGGTTGTATCAAGGGCATCCACACCAAACACGCGCATACTGTTTTGTGGAATGTAGTTCTAGATACAAAAGGCGCCTGTGGTACCTACAAGAGTAAATACGGTACACTTACTTTTAGAATGATTCTAGTATGTAGATGAAACACAGCAATCAAGATCATAATCTCGGTAAAAGCTGTTGCTACTTCAAATTAAGTATGCAGTTACATAATTATTAGGGGTGTGCGAATCCAGTTTTTTCATTCCGAATCCGAATCCGACTCTTAAAATCAAATTTTCCCGAATCCGAACAGAATCCGAATCCGCGCCGTAAAAGTTCGAAAAAAATTGTTTTAAAGTGCGACGCTTTCATTTTCCTTACGATGTAATGAAAAATGAGAAGAAAATATTTGTTTTCTGATTTATCTTTACTATTCTATTTCGCTGGTCGCGCGCACTTTTGGTGTTGATCGATTACCGCCCGTTATCCCCGTTTAGGTTCATCGATATTCGGAAGACGCGCCGGCGCCGCATTCGTACCGAATCGTGATGATAGTAGTTTCCGTCGTTTTGGCAGGCGCTAATGTATAGAGGGGAAGAGGAAGAAAGGTTAGAAAAACGACAAAATTATAAATGTTTATGGAAAAAAAAAAGATTCGAAAATTTCGAATCCGAAAAAAAATTTCGAATCCCGAATCCGAATCCCGTCGGATTCGGATTCGAAATACGCGGATTCGCACACCCCTAATAATTATTCTTGACAGAATTTGAAAAAAATAAACATACCCGCAATGCTTCATATTTAAAGGCTTATCCATTCTACAGGCAATTTTTATCCTTAAGTCTTGATCGGCACAATTTTTGGGAACAGTCATTTTATGCCATTCTGGACCCTAAATTTGAAACAAAGTACAAATTAATAAATACCTATTTATTTCTATTTAAAACAGTAATAGAAATACAGAGAGCACATGCAGATAAATATGAAGAAAAATATGATGGGTTTTAGGACCACTTGTTTAATCAAACTGCTGATTAAATGTTAAACATGACATGAATGATTAGAGATTTTTTTTCCATTTGAGTAAGGTTTTGAGTTTTTCGTTTTTTATGAATTAAGTTCCTGTTGAATTTCCAATATTTTGCAATTTCATCAAGTTCTTCAAACTCGTCAATATTTTTAACTTTCAACAATTAAACAAATGCGATAACTTTCAAAAGAAAGTGCTCTGGTCGAAATTTTTATCATTATGAATCTTAGCAACCTACACACAATTTTGCAGATTTTAAGTGTTTAAGAGCTAAAGAGAACGACTCTTTAAAGTACGTCATGAAAAATAAAAAATTCCATTGAACAATTTATTGTTATTACAATGTGAACAATGTTGAGTTCCTGTTGAGTTTCCAATATTTTGCAATTTCATCAAGTTCTTTAAACTCGTCAATATTTTTAACTTTCAACAATTAAACAAATGCGATAACTTTCAAAAGAAAGTGCCCAGGTCGAAATTTTTATCATTTTGAATCTTACCAACCCTCACACAATTTTGCAGATTTCAAGTGTTTAAGAGCTAAAGAGAACGACTCTTTAAAGTACGTCATGAAAAATAAAAAATTCCATTGAACAATTTATTGTTATTACAATGTGACCAATATTGTTATTACCTTCACTGATACTGGTGTGGGCCTTAAAATGACTTTGCCTAATTCTTTATCTTCAAGAGCTAACATACCCGGATTTTCCGTGTACAATTTAACTTTAACCGCCGGAAGTGGATGCGTCGTAGAGAAATCACCTTGAGTGTCCCACCTGAAAAAATTAAAAGCAATGTTTCATTCATACTCACAAGCTGCAGCAGTGTTTAATTTACATATAAGTAAGACATTTTAGTGAAATACAAATGTGGATGATTTTAAAAGCTGTGCTTTCATCTGAAATCAATGATGACTCTTTTCTCATTTTTTACTGTAATGCAGTTTGTTTCAATCCTTGATGCAGGACCTATACAACAGCGTGTGTGAAAAATCTCGTATTCAAATACTCAAACACCTCATTCTAAAAGATAATACTTACGTTGGTTTTGCAGCCTCTGCCTGATCTGTTTGTAGCTTCTCTCCACCTTCTACCTCCATCGTACAATACACGATTCTGTTGGCTGCTAAAGATTTAAGACCTTGAACTTCCATAACTAAAACCTGAAACGAAAATTATTGTTTAAAAAATTCCTCTGAACTCTGGAAAGAAAAAATAGTAACAGATGGACAGAACCAAAGGTTTAAATACAACTGAATGGTATGTCGATAATAGGGCTCGTGAAGAAATTTTGAAAGTTGAAATTTATAGTTTTGAGAAAAGTACAATTGAAAGTTTAGCGGCTCATATTTTCAAAAGTATTCAACATTTTTAAAAAAACCAAAGAAGTTTTGAAGAAAAAGTATTTAATGACATTTGTGAAAAATCTCAGAGGTCTACCTCATCATAGCTGTAAATGATAGATTGTTTAATGGAACAATTTATATACCCTTTTGCCAAAATATAAACTATTCAACCATTTCTACGATTAAAAATCTGTATTTTTGAAGGCTCAGGTAAGTAGGGTGAAACCAACTCAAATCTTTTGAAACTCTATATTCTTCCATGAAACAGCACAAATTAAACAAAAACTTCTCTGTGGTCTAAGGAAGAAGAAGAAAAAAAAAAAAATTAGAAAAAAAAGGTGGGGGAAGAGACATTGCGAAGGAAAAACCAGTTTTGGGCGAGGAATATTTGAGTGGTGAGGCAACTGTGAGAAAATTTTTCTGATAGACGAAACATTTGCTCAAATAGGCAGATAACAAAATTTTACCAAACAAATCGGACAGTCCTCCATATTCCCAGACTGCTCATTACATTAATCATTACTTATTATTCATATAGTCTTCAGGTACTTGTTTTCGGCTCATGTTAGGGAATATTGGTGTGAAAATTGGAATTTCCAAATTACTAGGGACTGTAACTACCCTATTTGCACCCCCCAGCCAGCGTCCATGAATAACCTAAAAAAAACCAAAGATGGTTTTTATGGATTTTAAGTATCACTTAATATCACTACAAAAAAGTTCAAGCTTGATTCTTTCAAACGTACCTCTAACTGAAATGTGAGCACAACATCCATTTTCGTTAGTTGCGTATCATTGTCAGCCGAGTCTCCTTCCAGCTTGACTAGGGAACTTTGAGATCTGCGGAGAATAGAAGGCCTAGTTACGATTACTGCACACGTTTAAAAAAGAGTTGAACAGAAGAAATGCAAAAAATGTTTTAGCTTTAATCATTGAATTTAAAATGTGGACCCTTCTCACCACAGAATTGATTGGGTATGTTAGAATTTTTTGCCTTGCCACAGCAAATTTGATCTTAGATTGTATGTATGATGTTAAATAACAATGTGCACACTTAAAATTGCAAAAATTGCTAGAAGCTTCGAACTTCAAGAGCAGCAAACAAAAAGTAACTTTCTGATGAAACTACTGGAAATTATTCAGCCACGAACTTTTTGCTTTCCGTTTTCGAAACTACATATTTGGGTAGCAGCTATATAAGATGACTGTCTTGGCTGATGACAAAAACATACAAACTTGTATGATTGTTTGATCTTTCAATGAATTACTCTCTTTCAAGGTGATTCCACGCGGAAATTTTCCAGATTTCAATCCAATGGATAGCGCCACTGGTTGCTTATGGGAAAAGTTGTGTTTTTGGCATTTCAATTTGTAAAGAAAGGAAAAAAGCAAAATCTCAAGAACTCCAGCACCTACATAGTTTTTTTTTTTAATGAATTTTTTTAATCCAAAACGAGCAAAATTGGTTGAGAATTAAAGCAGAAAATTATGAAATTCATTTTGTCATAAGCTTAGTAAGTGTGAGTGAGTGGGAGTGATAATATGTCTATCTGCCTCACTTGCACTCACTGAAGCTTATGGAAATTTTTGTATTTCATTATTATCAGCTTTATTTTTGAGTGTTTCAGCTTGAAACTTTCACAGCATCTTCCTGAGGTATGTTTGCAGTAGTGACGTAGCGTGCAATTAGGCAACCTTGCAGTTCGCCCAATGAAACCCACAAAAAAAATCAAACTATTGGATGTTCAGTGAACACCTTCGCATTTGACCTTATACATGAGTTTGAACAGACGCAGTATTATGTTGCCAAATTGTACGCTACGCCACTGGTTTACAGGTGCTGACGTTCTGCACTTTTTGCATAAGTTCATTTGTTACAGCCAAAAACTGTTGACTTTAAGAGCAGCACAAGGTGGTGTCCACAGTTCAAACTAAAAGACCCTTTAATCATCTTAAAAAGTCATTTTAATAAATGATGTGTAAAATTTTTATCGGTTAACAACAGTGCCTCACAGATATCTTGTTTGTTTACAAGATCAGATAAGAAGATCATTTTGAACTTGCCAAGTAAATGGTACCTTGAGTAGAAATATACAGGGCTGACTATACTATCCAGTGGAAGTGTCAGAAAGCGACTTTTTGTTTGTTGCTCTAGACATTGAAAGTGAATTTGAGGTATTTTACCAGCGCATCATTACTTTCGTGTAATTTCACAACAGCATCAACTGTTAAATTTGCTGTTGCAAAATTTTGCAATAGTCCCATTGAAAGAGAGACCATGCTGATGAAATCAAGTTGGAGGTTTTCTTAAAAAGAAAACTGAATTTCAAAATGTTGAAAATATTTGAAGAATACGAATTGCTGCACATTAGTTGATAAAAATAAAACAAATTTAAGAACCAACAAATTTTCCTTGTTTTCCTTACAAAAAAGCTTTCGGCAAATCAAATTTTCTGTAAGTATGCAGTCGTTTTGATGGGTAAACATTTTTATTTATGTGACTTTAGTACTACTGGTAAAGAATGCATACTTTGGATATCTGCAGTTATGCTATTGATTTTGGACAAGACAACTTTGGATGGATAGGAAACAATGGTTGTCCCTTTAATGACAGAAAACGGAATCAAGATATTGTGTTTCTAAGGCAGCGAAATACCTTAGATTATTTACTTTAGTACTTAGTAGTAAGCAATTTTTCTCAATCTTGTCTTGTCTCAGTGTTGCCAGATCGAGGGTAAAAAGCCGTATCGTCCCCATTTAAATCAATGTAAACCACACGGCTTTAATACCTAAAGCTGGCAACACTATCTCGTCTCATCCAAAAGAGCAGAATCAGCCCCCAGAGAGATCATTGAACAAAATGCTTATTGCAATTTTATACAAAAAGAAAATATTTACAAGGATTGACATGTTTGCAACTTCCAAATATTAAAATTGAATACATCCAAAAACGTTAATTTTTGCGCATTTAAGAATTACAGGGCAAAATGCAATTGACAAACTATGCTTTACATTGAAAAGAGTTAAAGATATAGCTTGTCCTAGAAAAAAATTGGATTTGACAAATCTACGGCTTTCATGAAAACATCAGTTTCAAACCTCAAATAGAGCAACCTGATTGGTTAGGAGCAGTAAAGAAGCTGATGTTTTCATTCAAATCTACACAGTCGTCAAGGCCAATCATTCTTGGGACAGCCTGTAGCAGTGAACTTGTAGAGAGCTTCATGGTGTCAGACCTTTTTGTCAGAGAAGGAAAAGAAGGAAAAAGATTATTCTTAATTCTTATTTGATGGAAGAAAAGAAAACAGGAGACATTCATAGTGGAGGATTGCAGTAGCACATATCTTTGCGATAGATTCATGCAAAGGCAAAATAAAAATAATAAAAATTAAAAAAATAACAAAAAGGAAGTTTGTTCACCCATTTGATGGGATAGAAATTTGCCACAGCCTCCCGCAAAAAAGAGGCACAAGAAAAAGTAAAACATAAAATGTGCCAAGTAGAGAAATATTATTTACTTACAGAGCTTGTTTCAGAAGTGTAGGCGCACCTAGACCATAATCTTTGGCGAATATTTCAGTTTTCATTCCTTCAAATCGAAACGAAACTCGCCTCCAACTTTAAACTTTTGATTTTGAAGTGCTCTTCAATAAAAGGCCAACGCTCAAATTCATTTTTATAAATTTTTATTTCGTGACATGAGAAATAATGTTGAAAAATTCCGAAGATTATAGGTCTAGGTGAGCCTACACTTCTGAAAAAACCTCTATCTAAATTAGTGTGACAGTAAAATTTTGCCAAGAGTCAAAACGGGAAGAAAAATTGAAGAGGACACAGATCAGCAAGTAACATCGATGTAAGATGGAATTAAAAAAGAAGGGGATGAAGGCAGTGACGGCTCGTGCAATTTGGCAACCGTGTTTATTTCCCATTTAAACCAGCGCTGCTGTTTTACGTATAATTATGAATGACATTTTTCAATTCACCGATGATTCCACTGATTGAGAAAAGATTACACAATTCAGTTCAGTGCATGACTGTAATACATGAAAATACTCGCATCTTTAATCTTTTCTCAACCAGTGGAGTCGTCGATGACTTTAAAAAACTTGTGGATATTTTAAGTAAATAACAGTGTTTCCATCGATTGAGAAAAGATTAAAGATCAGAGTAATATCGTGCATTACAGTCATACACTGAACTGAACTGTGTAATCTTTTTTCAATCGGTGGATACATCAGTGATTTGATCAGTGAGTCATTATACGCAAAGCGGCAGCTCTGATTTAAACCTATGCAAAAGTATCGATATTTTGGGAATACAATTGCACCTCCTGAAGATCGATTGTTTTAAATAGGTTTAAATGGAGAGAATACATTGTTGCCACAATTCACAAACCCCCACTGGATAAAAGAATAAAGAAATTCAGTTTTACATTTCATCAGAGAAAAGTTACTTAAGCAAAATTGAACGGGGAACAATTTCAATATTGTGGGACGAAAAGTATAAGTTTTTTACTAGTCAATGAAACTAGTTTCTTTAGCCTTTAGCAATTAATGATGAGCGCAACTGCATCGGACATTTCAGGAGAAAAACAGAGAATCTGATAGAATTTAAATACAAATAAAAAAAATAGATAAAATGTTGATTGTTTTGTTGATTATTCTTTCTCCTACTGAACAGAAATCACCATTTCACTGTATATAATGCAGTAAAACCATCTAAAGAGTTACAAAATTAGGCATCTAATTTTTCTCCCCCCCCCCCCCGAGGTTTAAGAATTAAAACTTCGACAAAATTCAACAGAATATTCCTAACAAGTTTCCTTCAGTGCTAAAAGGAGTATTCTGCAAATAAATCGTCTTTCAACCCTTGTTTCTCTGCAATTGCTTCTGAATAGAAGTATATTTGCTTCTATCTATATAATAAAGATGAAAAACGGTTTTTCGGCATTGAAGGCAGACATTAGGGATCCTTGGTAAAGCAGCCCGCACCCGCACAAAGTCGGGCTGCCTGCTAGTTTTAAATAAACATCAATGTTGCAGAACACTTATTTTCTACACATGAAACTATCAAGACGGTTTTATTTCATGTTAGACAGAGAAATGAAGATGTCTGTAAAAAAAAATAATGATTCTGATGTCACAGAGCAAAAGAGATGGGTGAAGTTTGCTCGTTTTCGGCTTAAAAAGTCTATAAAAAAATTTTGCGGCTGCTGAATTTATTTGATTTTGCGTTTTATCTATGGTTTCAGTTTAAAACGCCAAAAACACGACTTTTCCAAAAAGCGACTGGTGGCGCTATCCATCGGATTGAAATTTAGAAAAGTTCCGCCTGGAATCACCCTAAGAGACAATACTGCAATACAAAGCAAAACTGACTGAGTGAAACAACAGATGTTTAGAAAGCAGAACAGTAGCGCACCGAGAGTTTCTTCTTCTCTCTCTTTTCTCCATTGAAAAACGTATGTTAGACAAGGATGGACAACGGGATAAAACCTCCTCTTTCTGTCCTTTTCCTACTTATACATTCAAATGGGAAATGAGAGAGATGGAAGGGATCCTGGTTGCGCCAGTGAAGCAGAACTAAAGAATTTTTCAAGAGGTTACTGCAATGTTTTGGCTGAAATAAATTCTATAAGATTTTCTGATTTCAAAAGATACGTTATTTTGCATTAGTGCACACTACAGAGGCTTCAAAACTAATTCTTCTGAAGCTATGCATGGTTGATGCGCTGCGAATTAAGTAAGCAAGTTTTGTGTTATTCATAATTTTAAATTTGCAATTGTCTTACTATCGTAAATCTATAAAGCAGAGAGAGAGAGAGAGAGAGTATGCGGATACGAGGAAATACCAAGAGGAGATAGAGTGGGATTGTGATATTTTGACGCAATTTATTTTACCACATAGAACAGAGAGGTTAATAGAGAAGATGGGAAAGAGAGTCGCTGGTATTCCTCCATCTTGCATGCGGGTAACTGGCAAGTTAGAATTTAAATATTACCTGGCGAAAAATTAGGATTAGGGGGTTATCCTTTTGAGTGTAAAAACCAAACTGTAAATACTATGAAATTAACTATTGCTTATTTTTTTTCTTTCAAACTTATTTATTTTTTTTTTATTTTTGGAGGATGGTGATGAAACTGCAAAAATTGGGTATAGTTTTTTAATTAGCTAAAGAATATACTCTCACACATCCTTCAGAGTGATATCAAGTTATTCATCTTTGATTTAATGTTACACACACACGCACACACACACAAAATACATCAACATTTCATAAATAATCAGAAAAACAAAAAAACCTGATCAATAAAAACAAATTATAACAAATCAAAATAGACCAAAAACAGGTATGTAGTAGAAAAATGTTGACTGACAATTGAAACTAAAAAATTAGATCTATAAATTGGAATGGGAGGGGGGGGGCTCTTGATCTTTGAGACAGTTTGAGGAGTGTCATTGATCCTCAAAAAAAAAAAAAAAAAAAAAAAAAAAAAAAGAGTAGTTAAATCATGGAAGAAAAAATCAAAAAAGACAACAATAATAATAACAATAACCACATCAACAACAACACAGAAACTGAAACAATAGGGAGATAAATATATACCAATTAAAATAAATTATAAAAATAAAAATAATTTAAAAAAAAATAAAAATAATTTAAAGAAATTAAAAAAAGAAAAAAAAATTGAAGATTAGCTAAAGCTCTACCTGCCTCAAGATAGAGCTTCTCCTTCGACTATGAGATGATCTGAGACAAAGCAACAGATTAAAATTAGAAAGCATCCATTGAAACTAAATAATCAACACTAAATTTTAGTTTAAAATCTTATAAATACACAAAGAAGACAGATTAGAAGTCAGGATAAAGTAGTCAGGCTATATAGCTGAGCGAAAGTATCATGGAATCAGCGGCTTATGATGCCTGGCCCTGTACGTGAGATACGCGTTGGACAAATTTAAAGGGGCAGTTAAAAGGGTCTGAAATGTTTTTTATACAGAAAATGAAAGTACTTGTTGAGCTGAGTACAAAGATGCCTTTGGTTTCTAATTAAGTCCCATTGTTCTGGAAATGAGATTTAGACCCAAAATACATTGTTTAAAATAGGAATTCGGAGTAGTGATGTCACTATGCACACGAGTTTTTACAAGTTAACACGTGTATATCTCCAAAACCTGGACACTTACAAAAAAAACCAAAGAAACCATTGTTCTTAGCTCATCAAGTAATATAATTTTCTTAATAAAAAACTCTACATTTCAGACCCTCGCAAATGCCCCATTATTTTCGTGCAAAATAGTGGAATTTTTCGTTTTGATCCACTTGTTTGAATATTTTCTCCCTGTTTGACATATTTTTTTGAAGTATATAAAAATTGATAATTTTCAAAAAGGCTGAAGTTCACTTCCGGGAATCTACTTCCATAAAATATAAAACCTAATCTCCAAAATCACAACTCAGACGTCTGCAATGACATCGTATAAAATGCAACAGATGGTCTGTCTCAAGTACTGGATGAACTTCAAGAGTTTATGAGAACAGTTTGCCGTTGCGGCATTACGGCAGTAATGCCGTATTGGATTGTAATTTAAAAATTAAATACCTGAGTAAAGTTTATTTCTTCCTGACTTAAACTGGGTTTTATTGAGAAAATTAAGAATAGAGAAGTCTTTTCCACAAGATGATCTGTTAATTTTACTCAAAACTCCTTTTGATTGAATTTAATTTTTCAACCCTTTTAATCCTGTAACATGAGCCTACCGAATTTTGGAATTGTTCAAGTCAATGTATAGTCTTACAGATTAAAATTGATAGTTTTCGAACAAGAAAGCTGGTTGAAAACATACTGAAAAAGACCATCAGTGCCTCAAATCCTCAAATATATATATATATATGTTGCAGGCAAATCACAATCGGCTTGCAATTTGCCTAGGCAAAGAGCAAGCCGCTTATTTACTATCAGAAAAAAGTTAGTTCAAACGTAATGGTGACGTACAGAATAATTATATCTAGATTTGATTTGGCTCGTTCGATGGCTAATAAGCTAACAATCATACTGATATCCACAGATCAAGTTTTTCTCAACTGGTTCTCTTTTTATGACCTTTGAAAGCGATTAAATACAGAGTTCAAAAACACTTCATTTAAAACACCTTAGGTCAAGAACTAATCAAAATAAACCGAATCTGATGAAATCACAATTTTTTTCAGCTTATTAGCTTTCAAATGAGTTACAGTAAATCTCGATACAATTATTTAGTAAGTCACCATTACATTTGATCTGAATTTTTTTTATTCGTAAATAAGCGGCTTGCTCGTTACCTAGGCAATTCTCAAGCCGATTGCAATTTGCCTGTGACATAGATATTTTTTTTCAGTCGGTTAAGTTCATTCTGGTAATGAGGTCTTGTGGAATTCTCTGACCATAACTTTTTTGAGAGAATACAGCAGAGACACTTTTTTTGAGTACAGAATCTCTGAACAGTACAGCGATACCTGCTATTAATTTTGAATCTTACAACTTACACTTCCAAAACCACTACACGTCCAATAACTAAACAGTCACATTCACATCTTTGATCAAAACATTCATCTATAAAAGGAATTTAAAACTGTTCTAGGTGCACAAAAAAAAAAAAAAAAAAAAAAAATTGAATTTTTAAAGTTACGTTAAAAAAAATGGTGAAAAAAACAAACAAAAAACAATATGGTAAACACTCCTTTGAAACACAAGAGTCCAGTCTTAATGTCAAGAGTTACCTTATTAATCCTCCTTCAAAGAAGGGTTATCACGTGATTTTACCTCTACCTCTGACCGCTCCTTATAAGGAACCTATCTTTTTGCTATTTTTTGAGTCAGTTGCCTTTCACACCACCTTTCACTCTGTCTTTTTGTCTCTGTCTTTTCAATCAAGCTTTTTCCTCTCTCTGTTTACCTCAATGTCCATTTTCACTGACCAAAGTAAACACAATCCGCAACAACATTGTTAACAACTTTTTTGACCAAGTTTGCGAGCCTCATTTACTTTGCATATTTAAGGCACCCTTTAGAACAACTAGTTATAAAATAATGATAACACTCTAAAATATAGCCAAGGGAAAAAAAAAAAAAAAAAAAAAAACTAGGAAGAGAACTCAATTTCAGGGCAGAAAAAATGAGAAATTTCCATCATCCTAAGAGGCCAAAGTTACAGGCATTAAGGTGATTCCAGGGTCGATTAGTTCCAACTTTGGACACCACGTCACGCTGCTCAAAAAGTCAACAGTTTTTGGTTAAAATTGACGAATTCACGCTAAAAACACAAATTTCAGGAACGTCAGCACCTGCGAGCATACTTCAGGAAGATACCCTGAAAGTTTCAGGCTGAAACATTCAGGAATAAAGCCGGAAATTATGAAATACGAAACTTCCCATAAGCCGCAATGAGTGCCAGTGAGGCAGATAGACGTATCATCACTCGCGCTCACTCACTAAGCTTATGGCGAAACGGATTTCATAATTAACGGCTTTAATTTTAAACCAATTTTGCTCATTTTGGGCTCAAAAAATCCATAAAAAAATGTTGCAGGTGCTGACATTATTGGATTTTGCGTTTCATCCATGGTTTCAGTTTAAAACGCCAAAAACACAACTTTTTCAAAAAGCGACTAGTGGCGCAATCCATCGGATTGAAATCTGGAAAAGTTTTGCCTGGAATCACCTTAAATAACTGGTTTCCTTCTGAGCAGTATTTGACGATAGAAAGCTTCTGGGAAAATTAATCAAAACATCATTAATTGTCCCCTTATGATCCTGCATTTGCACTAGAAAATTATTCTTTTTCAGACTTGAAATTTCTAAATTTTACTATCTGAATCACAGCGACAAATCTTCAGATACAAATACAACATACCGCAACACTGAGCCGCCTGGAAATGTCAGTTTGTCTTACAAAAAAAAACTATTTTTTTAATAAAACCGTTAAAAAATTCTAGTAACGGAAGTAACGAAAAAGAAATTGACTTCCAGGGAATCAGGTTGGGCATTATGGAGGAGAAAAAATTTCATGGAGAAAAATTATAATGGATAAAAACAGTTAATTAATTTATACTTAATTTTTGCATGCAAAAAATCATCCTTGGATAAACACATATTCGGTCCAATTACTGTCTAAGAATTAAAAACCTTAACCTGAGCCACATAGCTCTTTTGAGGGGAATTTAAGAGTCTCGTTGTTCCAGGAATGTTTGGTTAGGATTTATTTAATAATGCTAATGATGAAAAGTACTCATAGAAATAGGCAGAGAAAAGTTAAAGAAGAATGTAAAAGGAAAGAGAGGAAAACAGAGAAGATAAGAGGATGGTTAAGAACAAGATATAATGAAAATCTTGAGTCCAGAAGGGTCGTTCTTTGTTTCAACAAGGGCTTTGAATTAACCGGCAACGATTTCCGATTGGTTCAAAATTGTGAATTTCAGTTTGCGTTTCTGGTTTGCAGGGAGAATGAGTACAGTCCACACCGGTTTGAATGAGTTTGAACTGGTTCAACTTGAAGAGAAAATTTAAGTCAAAGCAGGGGTGCCAAAAATGGCAGATCTAACCATCCATAGATTGCGTGAAAGTAAGGAAATTATTCGGAATATGGGGAACTTTGCTCAGCAAAAAAAAAATTTCGGAAACATGGCCACAGAATTTTGAAAATATTATACTTCATTTTGAGAACATATGCCGTGTCAAAATACTGTCATGGTGCAGTCACCATGATCTTACGTAAATCTTATGATACACATCTTAATCATAAATCTTTAGCTCTATTTATTTTTTTATTTTATTTTTTTTTATTCTATTTAGTTATATTTACCTTTTCGTAATCCCTTAAAGCTTCATACCTCCTTATCTACTATCTCAAATCTGTGTAAATATCTGAGTCTACTTTTGAGACTTCTTTCCGATTCTTTTTTTGAAAGAAGATTGATTCCCATTTAGCCTTTCGTTTAGAACGCTCCTCCAAATCTTAGGCTTTTCTAATACACCAACTCTAATCAAAATCTAAAGTGTTGTGCAGAGACAAATAGAGACCCACCACACCGTATGCTCCCCGTGTTAGAAAAGTGAAGCAAATTTAGCGGTCACAGTTTTGTTCGGGAGTCACCGGCTGCAACGATAAACATTGCCTACTGTTGAATGGTGAAGCTCAACATAAGGCTGTGATTGGTCCGCGGTCCCGGACACGGAAACAGGTTTTGCTTGTCGAATGCAAACCAGGCGCTCATCAGTGAACAGTAGGCAACTTTTGGCTGTTGTTTCGATGAGCTCCGACCAAAATTGAGCCCCGAAAAGTGGACACCTATCGCAAGCTTTGTGCTGGGTCTCTATTTGTCTCTGATGTTGTGTTCATTTTTGTCAAATCCAAAACCCGTATTCCGTAATCGGGTACACAACAATACATCGAAATGAGCAAAAATAAAAAAAGGTCGTCACTTTTCAAATTTTTTTGAGAAAATTTTAAGAAAATTTTGCGAGGCATTTTCTTGATAATTACTATCACTAATGAGTAACGCTTTAAATTAGAGAGTAACGTACAAATCATTCTGCTCTGATTCAATCAAAATGAAGCATTGGATATGAAACAAAGAAAGACTAAATTCAGTCGTTGGTAGAGGGGTAACAAACGAAGAGAACAAAAAGCGAGTGCAGCCAGAACCTTACATGGATGAGGGTGAGGGGGGGGGGGGTGTTGCAAAAGAGATAAATTGAGGAATAAGGGTCAAAGAGATAATGAGAAAAAGCAAGAAAATGGAGTCAGTTAATGAAATTCTGAACAAACAATTACTACAGCAGCTTCTCAAAAGAACCCAAATTGAGTTTCAAGCATTTTACTAATTTGATATTAATTCGAGAAGTATCTGTCTCAAGTTGGGATAGGTTTTTTCATTTCAGAGGATGGTTTATGATGGCTGATAAAGATAAAGAAGTGTGCAATCAGGCAATGCTGTAATTTGCTGCACTTCCCTTTTCTAGACAAAGACTATCTTTTATATTCATCGTTTCGAATTGACAGCAGAGTAAAAAAGAAAGGCTGAGAAAAGGATTGAAAATTAAAAGGAAAAGAAGATATAAGAAACAAAGATTACAGAGTACTTTAGGAAGAATAAGATAAAGTGCGAGTACTTTCAAATACTTCTAATTAATAGATATTTTTCTACTTCAAGGTGAATGGTTCGGTAACACACGTCATCAAAGCCATAGAAGAAACATAATAACTAGGCACAAAGTAAAGTAGTAAATCTGGGGCTACTATCGATAAGTCAACCATAGTATTAATGATTCTAATAGACGGTTTTAGTACGAAGTTAATGGTTAGCCAACAATGCACTCATCAGTCGCAATGGGTCTGTTGCAGTTTTCAGGAAAAATCAAAGTTTCAAGTGTACAAGTTTCAGGAAAATCGGTGGGGGGGGGGGGGGAGAAAACCCCCATTTTGAATCAAGCTCTTTGCACTTATCCTGGTAAATACAATGAATAATACTTTCAGAACTAACTCCGATTGCAATAATTCAAACTGTAATCATGAGAAGTAATTTCTGTCTGCGCTAAAACATCTTGAATTACTTACTGAATAGTAAATTTTAGTTCTGAAAGTATTATTCATTGTATTCTCCAGGAGAAGTGCACATTTCGACTTTGCCTGTGGCTCCGCATCCCTGATGAAAACTTATACTGTAAGTGCTTGTTTTCAAAGAGAAAGTCATCAAATTTGCAATTTTAATGACAAGTTCTGACTAGTGATGAGGCAGGTAAACTAGAAGTAGTAAACGGTTAGAATGAACTAATCAATGAAGGCTCTAAAAGACTAAACTTTGACTTTTGTGCTTTGACCGATAGTAATATTGATATTATCGGCAATATCAAGGGATAACAATTGACATCATGGTGTCCCAGCTTGTAAGCATCCCTTCAATCAATTTGAAACAAAGCCACCGGATTGACTGACACAACTGACAAGACGGCTTCAGTGGCGTCAAGTTACAAGAACTACTGAGGACTTCGATTCAAATTATTTAGCCATCTTTTTTTATGTCCGCAGTCGTCCACTTAGAGTCTTTTGGAGTTTCCTGGGCGGTGTGAACCACTCTGAGCAATTAATTGCGATTATCGTCCATGTATGTATAGGCTTGTAGCTCTTTGAGGACGGTATTTACCAAATTTTTTTTTTTTGGGTCAAATTCTGTTCGAAATCAATTTTCTTGACCATTTGTGCCGCAAAATCACAAAAAGCGCAAAAAAAAAAAAAAAAAAACTGTCCACAACTGTCCACAGTCTTTCATAAGACTCCATGTAAAATATTGTGGACCGCGGACGGATAGAAAAAGTCGCCTTTTTACTTCTGTGTTACATGAGCTCACATTTGACTTAAAAAGGTTGAAGATAAAGCTTTCGTCGTTCTAGTCACAGAAGGTACAGAGTGAGCAAATTGAATGTTACTTTTCGGATATCAGGGTACCAGTTCCTTTTCGAAATCTAGCACTTTCTCTTTGTCCATTGCTCTCCATGAATCAGAGACTAAATGAACACTCGAAGCAATAGAAGATGGTTCAGTAAACCAAAATTAAATTTAGATAGGAGAGATGAACAAGTGGTTTTGTCTTCTTTTTTTTTCATTATTTTATTTTATTGCAAAGAACTTGGTCTAAGCAACTCACTACAAATATTCAAAGAACTACGGCCTCAAAGACTTCAACCCATGGAATCAGCCCTCCCTTCACTCCTGCACATGCCAATGGTTGTGACTTCAAGTGAAAGAAAAATTGAACATTAACTTGATCTTTTGCAATCCTACAGACAAACTACTTTGGTTTTGAAGAGAAGTTGAAAAACTACCCTTTACTCCAGTTTACAGACATTTATAATATAGATGGGTGAGTTATAAATGGGTAGGGACAGGTTGCTACAGGTGGAGAATGTTTTTGAATTTTGAATAAACGAGATTTGTGGGATTAGTAAAATTTTGTGCGTTTCCCTCCCGAAAAAGAAAAAAAAACCCAGTTTATTTCTTCCTTTTGCAACAGAACAGGAAACAAAATCAGAAAAATGTTGAAGCATAAGAGAGAAAAATTGCGAAGAAGTGAGATATTTTTTATAAAAAAATGTAGAGGTGTCTGAGTACCCGAAAAATACCCGAGTTTCGAGTTTTCGGGTTGACTTTGGGTTTCAAGAAACATTCTCCACCTCTGCAGGATACTGGGCCAAGATACTAGTAAAAAAGCTTCTAATTGTGAGATAATCAGCATTTGTTGTGTCTAAATTCATTCATGGATAGGTTCATACTACATTCCACAATGCGTCATAGGGGAAAAGGATTACTAACATAAAATTCATTCTTACCTATGATTTTGACGTTTAAGTTTCTGAAGTCCATATTTAGAGTCCGTGGATCCTTTGGAGACAGGTAAAGATTCTAGATTAGCCATTAATGTGTTGATGGAACTTTTTAATTCTTCAATATACAGAGATTCCATTTCTTTTAAGACAAACCGTGGCATTAGCTTTCGATTCTGAAATTCGTCAGCAAAATAAGAGAAAATATGAGGATCGAAAAAAGTTCAACTTATTTATTTATTTTAGTACTGGGCGAGTATTGAATTTTGCCCTCGAGTAGAGCCAACTCGAGTTTTTAGCAAAAGCTCCGAGTTCGAGCCAAGCTCGAGTAATCGCAATTCTTCATTTTCATAGCATTTTTCTATGAAAAACAAAAACTACCGACAATAAAATTTAACTTCTTCTAGTAAATCAAATTTATTGGGCTCTAGAGGGTTTTTTTACTTAGAGTAGAGCCTTTCGAGTATCTTAAAACTCGAGTTTCGAGCTTTTTTAGAGTACTCTCCCAGCACTAATTTATTTATTTATTTATTTTCAAATTGATACATATAATACCTCAAGGGCTAAAATACAAGTCAAAGAACATGTATTTTGCGAGAACAAGGAAGAAAGAAATTGCTTCACACATGTTAATACTTCAAGGTGCTGAAGGTTTTTGCAACCACCCCTTAGCCAGTTCTGGCGTTTTTTGGTGTTTAAGTATTCAAAGTATTTTTTAATTGCTTTAAATTAAGATCAACAGTTTGTTTTGGTCTCATTTTCAAGAGCAATCCTGTAAATTTTGGTACATCCAAAAAAAAATTATTACTTGATGATATGAAAGGTCAAAGTTTTATTTGAAAAACTTGCACTTTTCAGAATAAATGAAAACTGGAACGTATAAAATAAAATTATAAAATAGAGAAACAAATGAACTCAAACTCTAACAAAAGGAAAAAAATTGTTGTGGTTTATTAAAGGGTAAGTAGGTTTTGAAATTCAATTTTCATCAAAAAGAGAAAATCCAAAAAAAAATCCGAAAACCTGGAAAGAAAATTTGAAAACGTATGGCATACATCGCCTGCACTGAACGGCCAACTACATCGCACATCAAGAGTTAAACTTTGAGCAGGCAATCAGACATATGTCATCTGACATCAAATTTCCTTGCATTGCCGTTGCACTAACGGTTTGAAGGTGCCACTTTTTTCAGTAGCTACTTCGAATACATCAAAAAACAATACTAGCTCCTTTTTCGTTCTGTTTTAGCTTGTCACTTACATAGCATTATGGCTGCTAAAAGTTGAAATTTTCAAAAAAATGATTTTTGCTTGCAAACCATTTTAAATTTTTATAATAAACTCATTTACGACAAAATATTTTAGGTGATATCGCCTCTCGAAAACGAAGGAACCTAGGAACAAACCAAAGGCATCATTGCTGTCAGGCTCACAGAGGCCTTTCACTTACTTCATAACAAACAACAAAATGCAGACCCATGCACGTATCCAAAGACAACAGAGACCAAGCACTACCTATCTCGCCCATGGTAAGTGGCAACTTTTTTTTTGGGGTTGCGGCTCCTACGTGGAATGTTGAGCAAAGATGTTGGTGTCAGTAGCCAATCAGAGCGAAGCATCAATGCGTAGGTCGTTGGTCAGCAATCCACAAAGAAGCCATTGGATGTTGGTCCCAATGTTATTTCGTTGAGTCCTTGAAAATAAAATCTTCCACCGCGCGATCGGCTAGTGCAGGGTCTGTGTGGTCTCTGCACGTATTTCATTACCACCACTCAGAGGTTAGCTTACCCTCATAAAGTTATCTGTCACTTTTTGTCAAATTTTTTCGGATTGTTATAAACAACTGATACAAGTACAAGCATATTTTAATATTCAGTTCCAGTGAAAACCAATTTTTGTGCATTTTTTCATCACGCTCATATTGTTTGCTCGGTAACGGTGGATGACACCTATGCAGCACCCAAACCTGGGAATTTGCACCCATTCCGCAAGATGAGGGCTACAAGAGTAGCTCATCAGTGAGAGACAACATAAAAACAATGCTCTTGATTGGTTGGAAATGGTTTTGTCGACTAGATGGCGTTTGGTGTCCCCCAAAAAACTTCCGAACATCTGATCTTTGCCCGAACGGAATTATAAAATATGCTTTAAGGCTAATAAGACAGAATAATGATTAGTAGCTATTCTTACCCTTTCCATTTCTGCAACTTTCTGCATGCGACCATCTAGTTCTCTTCGTATTGCTGCAGCTTGTTCATCTGCTGAATCCAGCTGAAAATAAAGTTTCACAGGAATATTTAAGGATAAAAAGTTATTCATTTAAGAAAGAGACAGAAATGGGAACTGAGCCAAACAAGGGAAAATCAAACCTGAAACGTTCCGATTAATCACAAAATCATCATTGGTCAGATTTAAAAAACACCCATGAAAAACAAAACAAAAAAATGTAAGTCTGACCCAAATCACATTGGAGCGAAGACTGGCAATGTTGGCTACACAACAAGGTTAGGAACCACATTGGCCAGTTATTAGGCCAATTTTGTGTTAATATTCTCGTTATTTATTTATTTTTATTCAATATCGTAAGTATAACATCAATTTTCAACATCAATTCTAAACGGGAGGTACCTTTTCAAGAGGTTAGATTACATCGCTACAGGTAAATGAGTAATGAGAACGACTTAAATTTAGAAATTTTTTTGTCAATTCTACAAAAATTTTTACTACTAACTGAATGTTGTTATCTGAACAGTACCCTCGTACAAAGGTGTCTCAAAAGTAAGTATGTATAATAGTTTTGTTGAATTTTTTTTTTTTAGAACTACAATTAGTTGATGGTTGTTTTGAGGTAATTTTAACTTTAAACCTCTTTTTCTCAAAACTACGAATTTTCAACTATAAAACTCAAATCACTTTAACTTCAGTTTGGTTTGACATTTTTGGGCGTTCATGGCTTAAAAATGCTCAGATAACACTCCTCCATGCAGTGGTACCAATCAAAGTAGGCAAAAATCATTTCTTGAATAACCATGAATAATTTTAACTAAAATTATTTGCATTATTCTTACGTTATTCCTATTGGTAAATCAAAGTTTTAACACAAGGAGTCATTCATGAATGTTAAGACAGATGAGTACGCTGGTAGTGTCAAAACTTCGATTTACTAATAGGAATACCGAGAGAATAATGCAAATAATTTTAGTTAATTATTCATGATTATTCAAAAAATGATTTTTGCCCCCCATCACTGGTACTTGGTACTAATACCTCAATTTCGACTCTCTGCGTACGAAGGTCCCTGTTCCCGTGCGCTGTTACATATGGGTAAGGCTAGAGGTTGAGTATTGTATGACTTAGTCATTGCCACAGTAATCATTGTCAAATGTCTCATTAGATAAAAGCTACTCATGGGTTGCTGTCAGTACAGGGTAAATTGACAATGGGATGGCTACCTTCATAACAGTCATGTTTTAAAACGCTCAACCAATCGCATCGACTGACATTCTTAACAATCGGTTTAACAAAAATGTAAATGATCAGCCTGCAGAAAACCTTTCTGGAAAAAGGTTCATGTTTCAATGTTTCTGATTAGGTTTCCTGCTGTAAAACTCATTCTGTTTCTGAGGGTTGGTAAAACATTGTATAAATTTCAGCTTGTGCCATAACGCCCACGGGTGTTCTATGTATTAAATCCATTGATTGTAACTCAGGTCTAAGTCTTAGGAGCCATTTTGGCCGGCCATGTCATTTTTTAGGAGCCATCAAGTATTTTTTAGGGGCCATTTTTTTTTTTTTTGGACACAGCGTGCATAAGAAACTAGTCATATTTTTTGCGCGCTATCAACATATCAGCAAAAAGTTAAACGTGCAGGAGCGTGGACTTTAATCGATGGGAGGAAAAAACCATTTTTCGGCAAAAATTTTCTTAGGCGCCATCAACTAATTCTTAGGCGCGAATGGCGCAATGGCGCATATGAGTTACAATCACTGATTAAATCTTTCCAAATAAAAAATAAAAAAAATAAAATAAAATTTTTTACCTGTAAGGCATTAAAGAGCAGTTGGTGTTCAAATTTTTTAACACTTAAAATTTGCTGGAACATATCATACAGTTGTTCTTTAGATAGAATCATTTCACTATTCAGAGTATTTTGTTGCATTCGCGAAGGCCTTTTGGAATCCTCTTCTCCAACTGAAAGAAACAGAAAATCAACGGTTCAATTACTACAATCAACACGTGGACAAAAACACTAAAAGCAAAACATGAGAAAGAAAAAAATCGCTGGTCAAATTCTATTTCAAAATTCCCGGATTTTTCCCTAATTTTAGTCTTTAAAGGGTTAACAAAAACATGCTCACATTAAAATTCCAAAAACTTCAATTTGATAAGTAGTAATGACCAAAAACCTGCTCAAAAATCATAAAGAAGCATCAGTGTGAGGGTATAATGCAATTTTTAGGAGCTGTCGCGTGGCGCAAGCACCTGCTATCGTCGCTGTCCGTACGTACGTATGTGACGCTCGACGCTCTCAGTTTGTGCACGCAAAAAGTAGTTGTAAATATCAATCGAAATTTTGCAGAAACGTTCATCACTACGTTAGGATGAACTGCCAAAAATGTGAAAAGATTTGGTCCAGAAATTTTAAAGTTATCGATGTTTTAGTTTTTAAGTTTCATCAGTTTGTCGAGTTCAGTGCTTCGGTGAGTTTGTCTGCAACGCAACCTCGGCGTTGCACGGCTTCCCCACTCCCGACAATCCATCCCCACTCCTCGCTTCACTCACTACTCTGAGTCACTCACCAACCACCCTTCCCCCCTTTCCCCTTCTCGCTTCGCTAACTCCAACTCTCTGTTTCAAACAGCTATATCTCCGTTAATATTTGACGGATTGCAATAGGAATTGGACTATAGTCATTTTCTCAGCATTTTCATTAGCGCCGTTGTGCAAAAGGCTCAGTGCCTTAGGAAAATAAACTTGATAGGATGACCAAGTTGGATTACCTTTTAATATACAGTCAAATTTTGCCATCCATGACGCTAAAACAGTTTCTTTACTAAGGCCATCTATTTCAGGTAAAGATCTGAAATGTAACAAAGAGAAAAAAATTAGAAATGAATTTAAGTTTGGTGAAGGGAACCATGCACAATATGCTGCAGGCTTTCGATAGAAAATTTACTTAGGTTTTTTTACAATTTTGTTGAGCCATCGATTCAACACTAAAATTCTCGCAGCACTAATACACTTTTTCAAGTCAAAATGTGAGAAGGCTCTCTGCCATTATACTCACCTCACCTAACAAGCCACCACAGGAGTAAGGTTGTTCCTGGGTAAGGCGATGCAGTTCCCCTTGACTTAAGCTACATCTTCGGTGCAACTCTCTTCGCTTTTCTACTGGTCCATACATTAGGGCTGAGCGCAGTGCTGATATTTTCGGCTCATCAGAAGAGCTTTGTCCTGAACCAGGTTGTGAGGGGACACCACTCGTAGAGTCAAAGCTGATTTTGTATGGAGTTTGCGTCTCAGATCAGAGTGTTTGCTACATGGTAAAAGGGTTCTTCCAACTGCAAATTTAAAAGCGCGAATTGACTGTTTGAGCCAATGGACTTCCTTGTCATCGGACTCGACCTATTGATTTCAAGACAGCTCATTGGCTCAATCAGTTTATTCCCGCTTTTAAATTCACAGGTGGAGAGACCCCTTAAGACAAATCTCATATCCATGTTATTACGTGGGCTGTTCAACCACAAAAGATGGCAGATGTCAGTTAAGGTTGTTTAGTTTTTTCAGCATAAGTTTCCGTGCACTGACTTCAATGTGTAGAGATGCTAACGCATATACCGTACCTAACTACTGGAAACCAAGCAAGCTGGCATCTGCCATCTTTTGTGAATGGACCTCTAGGAGGTTTCCTTGCCTGGTGGGTCACCTACACTTGAAGGTAAATGAAGAAATAGGTACGGACAGGAGGCAGAGCTAATATTTGAGCATGCATATGTGTGAGCTCAGGTGACGGATACGCCTCAATGGTATAGGGGGATTGTGTTGCTGGAGTAGGCGACAGTTACATTACACTTACAGTGGTATGTCATCGCCAAGAACTAACTCGCTCAAAACCCCTTAAGCTCCGCTTCCGACCCATACCTACCTGTTTCTCAATCTACCTTGCATACGAATTATTTTTTTTTGCTATGAGCTGGAGGAGTCTAGAACAGGATCATTTTGAGTATCAGGTTCTGACAAGTAGCAGTGCGTGCTTTCAAACGGCATCAAACGTATTGGTGAGCAGTTGGTTTAAGCAGAGTTTCAACTCATTGCTGATCAACGGCTCATTGATACGCTTTGATGCAGTTCAGAAGCAGGCACCGCTTTGTCAGAACCCCACACTCAAAATGGTCCTGCTCTAGTTGCTTTGTTTTGAAAAGGTACATAAAATGTTTCAAAAGAATATGTTTACTGTTGAACTTACCGGACCCTTTTTTCTATATTATTTCGGAATACTTCACGGAAATCGTGTTGAGAACAGGCACCGGACTGGACCATTTTTAAAATTCTATCTGACCGTAAGAACACTTCGTAATAGCTTTGAACCGCATTTTGAAACGCCTCATCCGCCATTATCTGGGTGTCTCCTTTCAGAAAGCTCTGGAAAATAGGAGAGTGACGTGAATGAACAACTAAGAAAATATGTGAATCTCATATTTCGAGAGGAAAATGATAGAAGATAGAACTATCAAACAAATCGCGTGCAGTGGACTGCGCTCTACTCAGCGCTGATAGAGACCATGTAAAAAGTGAGGTTAGTTTCACCAAAACAAAACAAAGAGTATGATGGCGTCATGGCTGGCATGAGATAACTGTTGATGCAGGAAAGATCTGTTTTTGCATAAACCGTAAATTGAAGGCGCAAGAAGATTATCTCTGATAATGAGTCTAACAAACAATGAGTCTTCTGACACCTCAGGACCAGTTGCGTCATCAACAGCTCTGTCTCTATTTGTCTCTGGTTTTTTCAGTGTAGGGAGGAAGAAAATGATGAGCAGTCAAAAATATGATTAATAATAATTTCGTCGTAGGTATATTTATATTGAAAATACGAACCTGAAATCGGCCTTGTATTGCTTCCAGTTGCTGTTTGGTAATTTTCGTTTGTCTCCTCGTCATGTCTGTGGGTTGCTTGGAGTTGAATGGGTAAGCGATACATCGCGATATGAACACGTAAAGTTGTATCCGCCGCTTCCTTTCCTCTTCTTCCTTTTCCTGCTTATCCTGCCAACACAAAAACCATTGTTCCGATTAATAAATCTGGCATAATAGACATCAGGTTATCATTCAAAGGCCAATTTCTTTTTCAATTGGCGAACACCACGGAACACTAAGGTTTGTTTTTTTGTTTTTTTTGTTTTGTTTTGTTTTGTTTTTTTTTATCGCGGTTATCCAGCGTGGTTCGAGTGTTCCATCGAAACGAAACGGAAACACTCTATAGCCTTTAGCCACTCCGACGAGCCGATCCACACTGAAAAAAAGCGATGGTCATAGTACCAGATTCTAGTCATATAACCAGAAGCACACCGACACACATAATAAACAAGATGTAAAAACCACATAATAAACACATAACCACATAATAAACACATAACCACATAATAAACATAATAAATCAGAAAGTCTAGTACTTTGACCAGAAAATCGTGGTGTTAATACCAGAAAATGGTCGTAGAACTAGAATTTCCTAAACATTTTCAGGAGCTGTGGTACAGACACTAGAACTCTGCTAATTATACTATTCACACACATATGAAGTTCACACATTGTTATGCTTCTGGTGTTTTTGTTTTTTTTTTTTTTGTTTGTTTTTGTTTTTGTTTTTGTTTGTTTTTTTTTTTTAGTGCACCGATCGTGGTCACTTGTGTTCTACTGAGATTTAAGCTCATTAATTAATACAGTCAATTTCGCTCGAATCTTGAGTTCCTATAAGACTTTCAAACTGAGTACCCTGGTCGAAATGTTTACCATTTAAAATCTCGGAAACTTTCAAACAATTCTGTGGCGCTCGAGTGTTTAAGAACTAAACCGAATGACACTTTAAAGTACATCGTGAAAAATCGAAAATTCTATTGATAACAACAGAACAATTTATCCATAAGAATTCCAATCAAGGCGCTTTCTTTTGAAAGTCATAATATGTTGGTCAAATATACCTTGGGTTCACAAGGGCTAACCCTCTAAGGACAATAAAGTTGGTTAGTTCAAAAGAACATCACTTTTCCGTTTACCTAGGGAAGGTAGTTAAATGTGCGTACTCGGGGGAGATGGAATGGGTCTGTGGCAAACTTTTGCTACAACGATAAAGAGAGTTTCATCCTCTGTAAAATCGCCCGAAAAGTCCATTGGTGGCATCAGAAAGTCATGAAATGGGATAATAAACTCACAAGAGACGTTAAATTAAATCCAAGATGGCGGTAAAATATTGAGCAACCTGTATGCATGCACCACGAACATCCAAGGATAGCCAACCTCACAATATCAATCACACCCAATCACAACGTAAATAAACACATAACCTCTGAAGCTGTGAGGTTGTCAACGTTGGCAGTCCTTGGACGTTAAAGGTGCATGCATACAGATTGCTCGATATTTTACCGCCATCTTGGATTTCATTAAACGTCTCTTGTGAGTTTATTATCCCATTTCATGACTTTCTGATGCCACCAATGGACTTTTCGGGCGATTTTACAGAGGATGAAACTCTCTTTATCGTTGTAGCAAAAGTTTGCCACAGACCCATTGCCTATATGGCTATAATTAAAGGAGCACTAGTAAAACTGATCTTGTCAGTGTTTTCATCGATAATCGCATTTATCCGGAATGAGTGCTGACCAATATAGACCAGAAATATCGGAGCTGCCGATTTGCGTAGATTTAATGACATTTTTTAATTCACCGATGATTCCACCGGTTGAGAAAATATTATATGTATAGTTCAATTCAGTGTATAACTGTAATGCACGAAAATACTCTGATCTGTAATCTTTTCTCAATCGGTGGAAACGCCGTTAATTAATTAAATATTCGCAAGTTTTTTTAAAATCATCGACGACTCCACCGGTTGAGAAAAGATTACAGCTGCAAGTTAATTCGTGATGCATTACAGTCATACACTGCATTGAACTGTGTAATCTTTTCTCAACCGGTGGAATCATCGGTGAATTGAAAAATACCACTAATTATACGCAAAGCGGCAGCTCTGAGAAATATAGATCCAGAAATATAGACCAGAAGAGAAAAACGAGTATACTCAGGCAGTGGCGGCTCGTGCAATTTGGCAACTATGTTTTCCCTTGATTTGAATACATGAAAAACAATCGATTGCAGGTGAAGCGCTGCTTCACTATCGAATCGATTATTTTGCATTGAATCAAATGGAGGGAAAACATTGTTGACAAAATGCACGAGCCGCCACTGTACTCAAGCTTGGTCCATAAAGGGTTAAACGTCCAGCGAGGCAGGTAGAAAGACAAATTCCTGAATCGCAGCCTTAAGAGAAGATTTTAAGTTAAAATCCGTATATTTTGCGTGGGCTCGAATCTCAAAACGCCGAGAATGGCATAGAAACCGTACACCTGTCAACACTGCCTGAGGGGTCTGTCGACAAGTTGAAACTGTATTAGCATTTCGCGTGACTCCCTTTTGCTCCTTGTACATATACTTCCAGCCGAGTCGGCCACCGCGCCAAGTTCTCTCGAACATAGAGTTGCAAACCTCCTGCTGCTGGCGGAATTTCAAAGAAAGGAATCCCTTTCCGCCCTCTTTTAATTATTTACCTCGTTCCATTTATGTTTACAGCTCTTAAGCAGAATTTACCTTCCCCTCTCGGATTTACCCGACACCCCCAGAGTCGCTGCCCTGTTCCGCCTTCACCAGAGTACCTATCTCAATTAAGTTTAACACTTTGAAATCTGGATACCGACACGCTTAGTCGCTTACACTGGCTCATTCTTTCGTCTGAAATCCATTCTTATGGGCGCAACGAGAATTTTAGAACACGCGTGAATTAAAATAGTAATGGGCTGTTGCACACTTTTGCTATAAGCGATTTAATCGTCAATTCTGGTGTAAAAACCTCGAAAAATAACGAATTTAGGGTGTCCCATATTTTGGGAATTTTTGAGTTTTAACCGTCTCACCCCCCCCCCCCCCCCCAAAGTTGTTCCATTTGGTTAGGAAACACCCCTCGAAATTTTGAGCTCGATCGGACAATTTTAAATGGTGCCGCATCGAGCTTAAAGTTTCGAAGCGGGACTTTCAAATTTTGAATTATCGCATTTTCCCGCCTTTATCGAGGGGCGTTTGACCCCCACGCAGATAACCTAGGTCTTAGAAATGTGTAAGAATTAGCTACTGGCAGCTATACGTTCAGCTAAGGTAGTTAAGGTTAGGTTAAAATTTTGTTGAAGCTCTCTCTCTGAACACGTTAGCGCAGCTTGAAGCGTAGGATTATCTTGTGTTTTAATAACGATGGCACGAACAACTTCCAAAATCCACTCCTAAACTCAGTAAACGATTTTATTTGCGAGGGCGTAATGGTGGCTGATGGCAGTAACAATGGGAGATTCCTATCTTAATTTCGTCACTCTCTCTGCGCTAACAAGAATGATTCTCAGAGTCATTAGTCATCAGAGTAGTGATTCACATCCAATGAATGATGGTACCGCGATATGTAGTGACACCGGAGTCAAATGAAAGTTTCCGCCACTAAGCCCGATTCTGAGATTGAATTACGTGCGATTTTTTTTAGTGAACTCAATCATTTTTACAGGATTTTATGCAAGAATCAACTCTTCAATCACCCGTAGCAAAAGTTTGCAAGAGCCCCACTGTGGCAGAACTCCTGAACTCAGATGTTATCCTGTAGTTGAGAGAAGCAGAATTTGATTGTAACCATGGCTCCTTGGCCCTCTCCTACACATAGGCGCAGCCATCAGCAATTTGGAAACTGTGGATTCTTCCCATTTGAATGTATGAGAAACAATCGATTAGAAATTGGGGCATGGCCACCTCAAGAATCGATTGTTTCTCATTCATTCAAATGCAACAGTTGCCAAATTGCTGGCTTCGCCCATGCTCCTACGTGTACAATGCTGAGATAAAAAAGTTCGACCTCCCTGAAACGAAATTATCGGAATTTGCAGAACTTTGGGAAGGGGTGCAAAAAAAGTTGTTGGATTATAATACCTGTGTATCTTCTCACACGTTCTGTTCTCATTAATCAGTATTTTTCCACGTGCACTTTCTCGGGAAGTGTGCATGGCAAGGCCCCCCCCCCCCCACCCTCTTGGCTCCTCACCCCTTTCTTGCGTAGGTGTTCCCAGGAAACACAGAAGCGTAATCACGACAAAATAAAACGCGTGCTCGATAGAACTAGATGACCAGGCAACGAGAGAGTGGCGGGGGGGGGGGGGTGGAAGGAGGGTGGAGGGTGGTGTAAACATGAAGCTTACACTCTCGAAATAAAGTCCAGTCGAGTAATATCAGCAACGAGCCACTTTCAAGTTTAATTAGAATTTCACGGGATTGTTGTTGTGTGCTTTTTATATAGAGAGATGCAGTATCCGCTTTCATACAGTGTGCTGCAGAAGTATGCCTTCGGTTGAGCTTATGAATGGGACGAGACTGCGAAATGTAGGTTTTAGAGGTCTATGAAAATTTGATGATTGAGCGGTTTCCATCAAGAAGCACTAAAAGGGTCTATTGCGAGCTGTATAATAATTATATATATCGTCATTTTGAGAGATTATTTTAATGCATCGCGAAAAGTGATTCAAGTTTTTCATTAATAAATATAATTTCAAGCTTAGCGAAACAACTTTAAGCTTTATTCGATACTGTCTCGAGGACAAGCGTATAACGTACTTTCACCGCACCGTAGCCTATCCCGGCGCACGGTGGATCGAGTCAATGGGGAGCATCGGACATTTGGTTGTGTGACTCTTAAATATCGCGATAACCAGTGAAAAACACATGAAACCTACTCAATTTTTCACGAGGATTTCGATTTTTTTACTCTCATGAGCCTAAAATTATTATCGTACCTATAAATGTCTCATTTTCAATCTAAGAAGAGGTTAATAAAAACTACTATTTTCTGCGAATTTTTGCGTGTGAACAAAAGATTAGATACGTTGTAGTTTGAGCAACTGTTGTTGCCTAAGGCTTAATGCTAGTTTATAGACACTTTTCTGATTACATGGTTTCAAATAATTATGGGGGGGGGGGTCAATTTTAAGATAAATGCAAGTGAAGACAAATATGCAAGTAATACAAGTTTGTTCCTATATTATCCCTGACTTTTTTTTGTAAGAATTTCCTAAGTATATACTCAACTTTTACACTACTTACATACTACTTACAACCTAACCTCACCTTACCTGACCTAAAAAAAAAAAATTAAAAAAAAAATAATAATCCAAAATTAGCAATATTCATGCGGGCTTTAAGTGATAGATTGTGACTGATTATAATCTTCAGAACACGTAAAAAAATAAAAAAACAGCATCAATAACAACAACAAAAACAAAAACAACAAAAAAAATTTAAAAAAACGAAAAAATTAGTGTTCCTTATTTTAAGGATGTTTGAAAGGCGAATCATTCAGGAGTGAAAAAAGATTCTGAAAGATGGAATAGATAACAAATTATCAATTACCAACTCTAAAAAAAATGCCATCTGGTCGAGCTAAAAAGACAAAGAAGATTAGCTATCAGCTATCCAGATTTTTTTGGTTTCATTTAAAGGCGTTTCAAGACACACTCACAAAAAGAAAAAATGTTTAACTTCTACTAACTTTTCATCCTATAACTTCATATTTGCAGAAGTTTTGGAACAAATAATCAAATAGAAATCAAATTTTCAATTGCATGGAATAAAATTGAACATCTATACGAGGAGAGACAGGGCTTCTGGTTCAAGCGAGGCCTTTTTCTTTGTGGCGACTAAAGTTGGTCTCATGTTAGGAATAAGGGGGTCTGATGAAATAAGCATAGAATTTAAGATGTCTCTATTTGCTGCGAGTGTGTTCACGAAAGTGTTTGGTGACATTTCGTGAACTTTTCAATACCTGTCGCATGGCAGTCGCATGCATCATCTGCCTCTTAACTTTCCATACGAATTTAAATTGCAATAATTTTCCAACCAACTAAAGTAGTAACAATCATTAAGATATTTCCATTCATTCTTGCGATTTTTTTTTTTTTTTTTTTTTTTTTTTTTTTTTTTTTTTTACATCAATAACATTTACTTTATAACGCATTTAGATTAGTCAATATGGCAACACCGCAGTAGTGAGCTACAAAATTTTCGTACTGTCGTATACAGAGAAAAATAGCGACTTCAATCAAATTTTTGCCAAATGAGTAATTTCCATTTTCCATGCGGGTAAATGAATTTATGAAGAGGGCTATAAGACTTGAACACCGCCCCCCCCACCCGACCACTCATTATTCATGGTTACAACCCCCATTTATTTACTTTAAAGAAAAGCTTTTCCAACCACCATCACCTCTAGAAAGATAATTGATCACCAAAACGCATCTGTCATCAAACCATACCACCAGTCTAGGGTGATTATTAGTATTTTCACGAAAAAGGCCATTCAAAAATTTCCATTTTTAGCCCTCTAACTTCCGGATCCGCAAACTTCCGCAAGATGTTTGACAAGATATGAGTTCCAGGGGGTGTTAGGAGTCAGGAGATGTGTCGCTTCATTGCAAGTTCGCGCGAGTTTTATACTAAAACCTCAGTTATTCCTGAAAAAAGGGCTTTTTTCAAGGTCCTCCATTATTGCTGTCTACTGAGTCGAAAATTGCAGTTAAAAAAATCATAATAAGCTTTTCTTGAAGCTAAAGTGACCCTCAATCAGCTCCAAGTACGATAATTGCTAAAACGAATCGATTATCTATAGTATTTTGCATTTGAAGTCGCGGAAGTAGAGGTCAGATTTTCGTAAAATTGAATCTTCCTCAAAAATACAAACTTTGAAGTACCATCACTGCCAGAAAAAGTGCCTTAAATTAAATTATGCACACGTTTTTGGGACCCCCAAACGCCCTAGAATAAGATTTTTTTGTCAGAAGTTGACTTTTTAAACCTCCATTTTTGCCCAAATGTCCGGTGCTTAGCATTGACTCGATCCACCGTGCGGCGCGGCACCTTCTCGAGAAAGCGCCGGGAATAAAACGCGGAGTTGCTGTGAGATAACTGTTCGTGCATGACGGTATTGGTTTTGCCTAAACCGTGATTTGAAGGAGCTAGAGGATTACCTCCGACAAAAACCATTTAAATGCGCCTCATTCGCTCGGAGGCTCCTACTCAGAGATGGAAGCCCGGGTGCTTTGCTCTCTCTCTCTCTCTCTCTCTCTCTCTCTCTCTCTCTCTCTCTCTCTCTCTCTCCTCTCTCTCTCTCTCTCTCTCTCTCTCTCTCTCTCTCTCTCTCTCTCTCTCTCTCTCTCTCTCTCTCTCTCTCTCTCTCTCTCTCTCTCTCTCTCTCTCTCTCTCTCTCTCTCTCTCTCTCTCTCTCTCACTCTCTCTCTTATTTATTTATTTATTTATTTATTTCTTTATTGATTTATTTTTTCTTAATTTATTTATCTATTTATATTTAATTTAATTTTTCTTTCATTTGTACTTTTGTATCTTTCATAGTTTTTTACTGTATTTTACTATTGTTTCAATTTCCCTACTTAAGGTTAAGTGGTAGAAAGGGCCCTTTGGCCCTAACTTTGCCTTTTTTTTATTTCAGTTTCTCTCTCTCTCTCTCTCTCTCTCTCTCTCTCTCTCTCTCTCTCTCTCTCTCTCTCTCTCTCTCTCTCTCTCTCTCTTTCTCTCTCTCTCTACACCTATGATCCTGTCACCGAAATCGTCAAAAAGTGGCCAAAAATCAGAAAGTAAATCTCTCATCAATTTTTCCAGTGGCGAGGCGTGCTATTTGGCAGCGTTCCTTTTCCCCTATTTAAACACATTAGGAAGGTCGAAATGCCTGGTCATCGCCGATGACTGTGATGTTCGACTTTTCCGGTGTACTTAAATGGAGAAAAATACATTGTTGCCAAATTTCACGCTTCGCCACTGAAATTTATCTTTAAGTAGTAAAATTTCAAAACCAATTTTAATCGCGAAAACATTTTTGACAAGTAATCTGAACATAGCAATGTCTCTGGAAAATTTAAAATTCAGCTTAAAAGGACGAAAACGACGATCTTTGATGCCTTTTCTTCCCGGATTTTTGGCCTTTTTTTCTCGATCTCAAACTATAGTGCGTCGCGTCACGTGTAACCCGCACAGTGGCGGCAAAATAACTGCAATGTGGCAACAGTGTAATCCCTCCATTTAAACCTATGTAAAACAATCGATCCTTAGGAGGTGCAATGCACCCCCAAGATATCGATACTTTTGCATAGGTTTAAATGGAAAAAAGCATGGTTGCCAAATCGCACGAGCCGCCACTGAACCTGCATCGCCCGATGCGAACACAAAATTTCAGACCCTTGCACTTGCCCCATTGTAGGAATGAAATCGGTGTTTAGGTACATTATCTATAGTCTTGGCTTTCTTGTTAAAGCGGCGACCAAAGAGCTATAACTTTAGAGTGACAAATAAAGGAATCTTCCTCCCGTTCACTGTTGTCACCCAAGGTTATAGATTAAAGAGGTATGCTCATCTGACTTCGCGCCACAAAGTCAGTAGCGCGCAGTTCAAAATCCAGATGCAAGATGGCCGGAAAAAGCAGAAAACATTGTATACTCTTTCCAGAAAACATTGGGCTTCACTCTCCAGAAACACAGAAAATAGCCCGACATTTTCAGGAAAGAGTAACCAATGTTTTCTGCTTTTTCCGGCCATCTCGCATCTGGATTTTGAACTGCGCGCTACTGACTTTGTGGCGTGAAGTCAGATTAGCATACCTCTTTAATCTATAACCTTGGTTGTCACCTAGAGCGCCGCCATCTTGCCGTAAAAATCGATTTTGAGGTTAAATTTTTTAGGTCGTTTCCGGTCGTTTCGTGAACAAACTCGGGCATCGCCGGAAACGACCTACAAAATTCAACCTGAAACTTTGGAATCTGCCGTCCAAATTTCGCTATTTCCCGGGATTCCTTCAACCCTGTGTGGCACAAGGTGGACGGACTGCCAATCCGCTGCCACTTTTAAGTTACAGCTATAGCGTTGGCGGTGACTCAATTTTTAGGTTATATATTTTCTTTATTTTGTGTATGTTTTTTTTTCGGTTGATAACGAAACTGCTAAGTTTCGAAACTTGCCGCTGTTTCTTATTTAAATGTTTTTGCTTCATTTCCCAATAATGGTTTTTTATTTAAATGTTTTAGCTTCATTTTCCAATAATGTGTTTTTATTTATTTGTATTTAGGACTTCTAGGACACCCTGTATTTGCAGGCTGACCTGACAAAGGCATGGTTGGACATTTTACAAGATCCGACACATAGGGAGACAGTGAGATAACTGACAGCCACCCTCCCCTTTACACCTCCCTCTCCCGAACGAGACATTGGATGGGGGAAGGGATTTGTAGGTAGGGGAGGGGAGGGGGACCACACCCATATTTACGATCGTCGGACGGGCCCTGTTTCTGAGGGGTATAATTTTGCAATTAACGCGGCGAAACAAGGCAGAGAGGAGCTGAGGGGCATGATAAGGGCGATCCGAATGATTTCGATGAATCATTAATGCAAGTGGCCCGGGCCCGGGGAGTCCGCCCGCCGCACTTTGGTATGAGATCACCGAAAAGAGGCAACAAATCGGAAAGAAAATTTCTCATCAATTTACGAATTGAGCTGTTGTAAGGGTCGGAAACGTCGTGTGTTTTTTTTTTACAAAGAAAATGATAGTTATTAAAGTTGAGCATTGAAAAAAAAAAAAAAAAAAAAAAAAAAAAAAAAAAAAAAAAAATAATAATAAAAAAAAAATAATGATGGTACTTTAAAATGATAAAATGATAGTACTTGATGAGCTGAGAAGAATGGTGAGTTTGCTTTTTTCCTAAGTGTCCCGGTTTTGGAGATACACACGTGTAAAGTTGTAAAAAATCGTGTGCTTAGTGACGTCACTACGCACAGAGCAGTGAGAAAAAAAAATCCAAAAATCGCTTTAGGCAGCTTTACCCAGCAAATTATCGAGTTATTTAAAAACTGAAAAAAAGAAGAAAAACACATTTTTCTTTTAAGGATAGGAAGAGATTGTCTTTTTAAGTTCTTACGAATCTCAATTTTTGAGCGAGAAATGCTGCCTCTGCGAAAAATTATTCAGGGCAGGATTTCTCGGTCAAAAATCAGTGGCGGCGCGTGCAATCTGGCAACAACGTATTCTCTCCATTTGAACCTATGTAAAACAATCGATCTTCAAGAGGTGCAATTGCACCCCCAAGATATCGATACTTTTGCATAGGATTAAGTGGAAAATTTGTATGGTTGCCAAATTGCACGAGCCGCTACTGTCAAAAATTAAGTTGCGTAAATACGTGGAAAGGCAATCTCTTCCTTTCCACAAAATAAACAAGTTTTTTTTTTTTTTCAGTTTTTAAATATCGCGATAATTCGCCGAGTAAAGCTGCCTAAAGCGATTTTGGAGCGTTTTCATTGCACTGTGCTACGTGGAATTTCCATTTAAAACAATGTATTTGAAACCAAAATCTCATCTAAGATAACAACGGGACTTAATTAGAAACCAAAGGCATCCTTGTTATCAGCTCATCGAGTACTTTCATTTTCCTTAAAAAAAAAAAAAAAAAAAAAAAAAACAACGTTTCAGACCCTTGCAACTGCCCCATTAAAAATTTTCAAGGCCAATTTTATTATTTTTATTCATTGAGAACACTTTTAGAAAGTAATTAAAACCTAGAAATGTCATTTAAAAGTTTTAAATTAATCTTAAAGGTCGAAAAACAATGATTTTTGATGGATTTTCATTCAATAATTTTTGGCCAATTTTATTTCGATCTTAGACCATAGTGCGTCGCGTCGTCCTATGCGTTGTCGCGTTGCTGCGCCACACAGTGGAACGAGTCAATGAAATGGGCCGGACATGGAATTAATTTGTGATTAAAAATGCAAATTTGAATGTTTTTACGGTCAAAAAATAAACTGTAAAGATGGATTCTTGTAGAAAATTTCACAATAAAACCAATGAAACCATTTTCAAACTTTTAAGTATAATAAAGTAGCGTAACGTTTAAAGTAACGTAACGTTCTTAGTATTAATAAAGATATACGCATCTAAAGTTGCGTCTTTATGTCCAACTTCCCAAATTGACTTGCCCCACTGTGCGTCGAGCCGCTGATCGCGCTTCCGTCGAGAATATAAAGTCGACAAATAAAACGCATTGGAGACGCTGCGCGAGTTACAGCAGTGAGCCGAAATAACAATGAAATATAGACATGGGCGGAGCCAGCAATTTGGCAACTATGGATCTTCCCATTTGAATGTATGAGAAACAATCGATTAAAAATTGGGCCGTGGCCTCCTCAAGAATCGATTGTTTCTCATACAAATTCAAATGGGAAGAATCCATAGTTGCCAAATTGCTGGCTCCGCCCAAGGTACTTATATTTAACAGGTATACTCGACTCGCTTCCCGCGTCATCTTCAGTGGCGCGCAGTTCAAAAAGCATTCCAAGATGGCCGACAAAAGAAGAAAACATTGTATACTCTTTCCAGAAAACATTAGATTATTCCTCTCTAGAAAAGCAGAAAATAGCCCGATGTTTTCTGGAAAGAGTATACGATGTTTTTTTCTTTTGTCGGCCATCTTGGAATGCTTTTTGAACTGCGCGCCACTGAAGACAAAATAATAGCGTCACTCTGCGTAACTGTGCGTGTCATCCGTCAAACTCAATGCGAAAATATCCGATTGCGTAGCACTAAAGTCTGAAATCGTAAAAAAAAAAAAATGCTCAAAAATCAGTGGGGGGGGGGGATCACAAAAAATCGTCGTTTTCGACCTTTTAAGCTAAATGGAGCTCTTGCAAACTTTTGCTGTGAGCAATTGAATAGTTCCATCTGATGTAAAAAACCAGCGAAAATCACGAAAAGAACACTAAAAAAGTCTAAAATTCAGTAATAAACTCACGTAGCTGCTATAACGGCAAGTTCGTAAAGACGGTTCAACGCAGGTATCATGGAAGATTCCTGTCTATTATGTCACTTTCTCTACGGAAACACAGAGACATGTCCCAAAATAGATGGAAATCTTCCATGATACCTGCATCTCTCCGCCATTAAGCCCGCTTTTGAGAGTAAATTTCTTGATTTTTTAGTGTACTCATCGTCTTTTTTACAGGTTTTCTTTAGCAAGATTCGACTCTTCAATCCCTCATGACAAAAGTTTGTAAGAGCCCCATTCTTAACCCTTTCTGTCACGAATTATGAAAGAAGAGTCACTGTAATGTGAAACCTATACCATTAAATTGAACGAACTTTTCTCATATGATTTCATGTGCGAGTCAATTTTTCCGAATTTTCCATAAGGATCCATGTAAAATGGTCGTCTATTATAATGGACACTGTGACGGAAAGGGTTAACAACCTGAATTATTTAAAAAAAAAAAAAAATTAACTATTTTCATTGACGTTCCTTCATGGAGTAACCCCCTAAGTTAAAAAAAAATAAATAAATAAAAAAAAAATAAAAAAATAAATAAATCAAGTTCTCGAGCTTCAATTCAGTACATTAACTATAAAGATTAAAGATAAAGATAAATGATTTATTTTCAGTCTTTAGACAAAAGCCAATAACAAAACAAACAAACAAATGTTAAATTAATTAATGTAAACTCTAATTAAATAATGCAAACTCTCAAGTCTAGTTTCTCACTTTAATCATTATAAATGAACATTTTTTCTTACTCTTCAGTAAATCTTAACTTCTGAACCAATTTCAATGAAATTCTTCTTCAATGAAAAAGTTCTTTCCATAAGGAGTATACGAGGGGCGTTCAACTTATAAGTTTCCCTATTTTTTACCTCTGGCCCTGTTGGTGCTAGAAAAATTTCATTTATACGGTTAAATTTGCCAAATCCTCAGCTTTCCAACGGTATTTTTTGTTTTTGAAATTTGAGCAATTTTTGTAGGAGAAAAAGCTATATTTCTACACCCGTGTCGAAAAAGTCCCCCGCCAACTTTTTCAGCAAAAAGTATTCGCCTGTTTTGAACAACAGCATTCGTCTGATTACCGACGAAAGTGAGCCGTTATCGCTCCATACCTGTTGCTGCGCTCAATTTTTGTCGTGAAATCTTATCTAAGATGATCATGAGATGCATTATAATCACATATTGTCGCCAAAAGTATCGCACTCAAAGTTCCAGTCAGATGACCACCTGAAGGATACCGTGATGAATTTTTTCAAGTCCTTAGACCGAGAGTTTTTCGCCAAGATATTGAAAAGCTGGTTCATCGCTGCGAAAAATTTATCAATCTGGAAGGAAGTTATGTAGAAAAGTCGTAAAAATGGAATACTTCAAAAATAAAATGAATCTTTTATTTTAAAGTTTTGCGTTCTTCATTCCAAGTGTCAAAGTTAGTTTTTACTTCCCAACTCAGAAGTTGGCGGGGACTTTTTCGACACTGGTGTCAAAATATAGCTTTTTCTCCTACAAAAATTGCTCGAATTTCAAAAACAAAAATACCGTTGGAAAGCTGAGGATTTGGCGGATTTAATTGTATAAATGAAATTTTTCTACCACCAACAAGGCTAGAGATAAAAAATAGGGAAACTTATAAGTTGAACGCCCCTCGTACATTGGCAAATGCTTGCAGTTAGTTAAAATCAATTTTTAGGACCGTAAGTTACCAGCATTTTCTTTCACAGTTCAAAACTCTATGTGAACCTGACCAGGCGCAGCTAAACAGCTATTATACACGCTTGACCTTATTCAAAATCGATCACACACACGACCCTCATGCGGATACGAGCGAGTGAGTGTGTGTGTGTGTGTTGTGTTGCGTGCTAGTGTGGGCGTAGGATTGGCCCGGTATGTATTCAATTGGTAATCACGATCGAGAACTGGCTCCATTAATCAAAAGGGGCAACGCTTTTTTTCCCCCTGCGAGCCGCGGGCTGCGCGGCAAACGCCATACGCACTCTGATTGTTAGAGTGGGTATGTCGCGTCATGAAGTGTATTGCCGTCGCGTTTCACCCCTGCACCGCCGGCCGCGCCACCTACCCCACTTTGACACCGTCCACCGTGGTATAGAGGTAGTTTCAGAAGTGTAGGCGGACCTAGACCAATAATCTTTGGAATTTGTCAACATTATTTCTGATATTACTCGATGAAAATGAATAAAAATGAAATTGAGTGTTCACTTTTCAATGAGGAAAACTTTAAACACAAAAGAATAAAGTCAGGGGCAAATTCGGTATTGATTTGAAGGAATGAAAGTTGAAAAGTCGCCAAAGATTATGGTTTTGGTCCGCCTACACTTCTGAAACTACCTCTACCAGACAAAGGTTTGTTTGTTTGTCTTTTTCATAACCCTGTCGATGCTCAAAAGATGGACATGCGTATAAATTCCACACTTCAGAGCAAATTTAGGAAAAAGGTCATGTGTAAATTCCACACCGTTCAACCAAAAATGAGTTCGTTAATTCCTCACTGAGCGGCGTAAATTCCACACTTGCATCCAAGGCGTCGACATGACTGGCCCGGCTATACTTGTCTCCTTGGATGTTTAGAGATAGCATAGAATCAACTGAAATCGGGAGATAATGCATGTTGTGAAGAAGACGAGTCTTCCAGCGTTGTCTAGTAGTGGGTCGGGAGAAAAAAAGTAAATTAGCTTTTTTTCCGGACTTCACAGTTTTTTAGTATTTAAGTCTGTAGAATCTATTGAACCCAAAGAAAGTTGGAAAATATGCCTTTTCCGCAATAAACGAGAGCTGTCGAAAAGCAGTAAGTACGTGAAAATTGCTGTTAAGTTCAGCAAGAGAGCGGTAAGTCTACGTTATCACGCAAGACAGCAGTAAATCGCGCTTCAGCTTACTCCTGCCGTGTATTTCGGCGTATTCCACTGTCACGGAAGAGAGCAGTAAGAGCGCGAACGCAGCGTCATCTACCTTGATTTTTCCATTAGGTTTAAGGACTTACTGCTGTCTTGCGTAACATGAAAGGAAAAACGTCATTTTTTTTTAAAAAGTTGAAGACAAAATCTGTCGGTTTTTGATCATCTCAACGATTTCAAACACCCTGGGTGATGTTTCCTGAAAGTTTCATGAAAAACGGAGGATTTTGAACTCATCAATTTTAGGTTTGAAACTTCATTGTCAGTTTTCTCAAAATGTTGATTTTGCTTTTACTGCTCTCTCCGGTAACACGGCAGCGCTACCGGTGGAAAAAATATATTCAACGAAGCTCATCTAAATCCCACTCAACGCCGGTGTTGCTTCACTACGATACGCACCAGCCATCACTCATCAAATGAGCACCGAAAAACGTCCGATAGGTTCGAAATAAAATGTAAAATCGGTGGATCAGGTTATCATCCACGAATAAACGGCAAACGCGTCAGTAATCTGATTGTGAATTTTCCACGTCGATAAAAAATCGCTGTTGAATTTGCGAATTGCATTGTATTCACGCCGAACGCCAACCCTACTCACCGCACCGTGTCTCATCACAAAGGTTATTTCCGGTTGATCAAATCGATGATGAACGATATGTGATGCACTCTGAAAACATCAAATGGATATAATTTTCTCGATTAATACTCGACTTCTCGGTTTTACCCACAAATCAAGAGCTTTTTATTTATTTTTTCACTTTTATTTTTCATTTGCTTTTCATTTTTTCGATTCGTTTTAATCTTTTTAATTTTTTTAATTTTTTAATTTTTTAATTTTTTTAATTTTTTTAATTTGTTTAATTTTCTGTGTTTTTATTTTACTTTTATATTCTGTTTTTTTTTTTGGTTTTTCTTTTTTTTAATTTGTTGTTGTTTTTTTTTTTTGTTTTTGGGGTTGTTTTTTGTTTATATTTTTCCTTTCTTTCTCTATTTTATTCAATTTTTTTTTTGGTTTTACTTTTGCTTTGCTTTGTTTTGTTTTGTTAAGTGTGTTCTTGAACGCGTGGAACTTATGATTGGAGGAAACGCATAAAGTAACAAAATCAAGGTTTGTTTGAGGAAATAGTTCCTTGCAATAGAGATTTTCCCATTTTTTACAAAACAAACTCTTCAAGTTTTGCAATGTTTATTTTTATTTTTGCAAGAGAGCTGATCATTAGGGTGGGCCGAAAAAGGGCTTTTTTCGAAAATCGATGACGCCTAGCAGGGCGATTGTTCCTCGGCCGAAATGATGAGACACGTATTTCACCGATTTTGAAAATTTTGATTCCTTCCGGTTCCAGCGATGCCAAATGTTTTCGATTTTTTCGAAAAAATTCACGTTTTGTGACAATTTTTTTTCTCCGGAGATTTTTTGAGGCGCTGGGAACAATCAGCCTAGCAAAAATACTCGTCTAGGATGTTTTTGGAGTCTTTTATGACAAAAATGGTGAATTTTTATCGATTCTCTCGGGTTCCAGTTTCGATATATCGAATTTCGTCAAAATTAGCCCAAAAATACAGGATTTTGCCCTGTTTTCACCCTGTTTTCAGTTAGAACTGCAAATAACCTTGACGCCTATTTCTCAAGTGAATTCTTATGGTACAGTAAGGTTCTGTGCCAAATTTCGGCTCAAAATCATAATACCTTCCGGTTCCAGCGTTGCCAACTTTGCGCTATTTTTCCCAACATTCACGTTTTTTGACATTATTTTTTCTCCTGGGATTTTTTGAGGTATTGTGAACACAAATTATACTAAATATACTCAACTAGGAAGATTTCAGCGTCATTTAAGACCAATATGATGAATTTTCATCGATTCCTGTTCCAGCGTTGTCATGTTTCTTCCGATTTTTCCCCCAAATAAAGAGCTATATACTGTAGCTCTAAACTTTCTTACTATTTTGCTCCTTAAAGTAACAAACTGCAAGGAATGATGGAGTGGGTGTTTAAAGACGCTATCTCGACAAAATCGATGGTTGCGTATTGATTTTTATGGTCCTACATTCGATTTATCGTTCTTTTTCGATATTTATTGTAATAAATGAGGTACAGCTACACCGTGACAGTGAAGTTTCTGTATTTTTCTGAGCCCTTTTTTTATGCAATTAATCAAGTAAAAATGTGTTTTTGTGAAATTAACAAACAATAATTCTATTATATTCGATTCCAGTGTTGCCATTTTATCATAACACAAACACGAATTGGCCATATAAACAATTTGAAAGATTTGAAAAATAGAAATTCTTTTCAACGAATAATACAAAGGTTCATGGGTAAAGTAAGAGTAATTTCCTTGTGTCTTTTGACTTGTTACAGGAAAAAATATTTGTTAAATCTAATCTAAACACATCCTACTGTTAGCTTTATAATGAGTCTAAGTTGATGAAAGTCCACCGACGCCATCGCCCGAACAACTAATTTTTCTGAAACCTCTTCATTTTCGCGCGAGTTTAGTGGTGATGTATCGCGCAATGTTGCAACAACTGATTCTCTACATTTAATCCTATGTAAAGTAATCGATCTTCGGGGAATCCAAATCCTTGCGAAATCGATACATTTGCATACCTTCAAATGTACAAAAACGTGGTTGGCATGGATTTCTGTTGCCATCTTTCAAATTGTTTACATGGCCAATTCGTGTTTGTGTTATGATAAAATGGCAACACTGGAATCGAATATAATAGAATTATTGTTTGTTAATTTCACAAAAACACATTTTTACTTGATTAATTGCATAAAAAAGGTCTCAGAAAAATACAGAAACTTCACTGTCACGGTGTAGCTGTACCTCATTTATTACAATAAATATCGAAAAAGAACGATAAATCGAATGTAGGACCATAAAAATCAATACGCAACCATCGATTTTGTCGAGATAGCGTCTTTAAACACCCACTCCATCATTCCTTGCAGTTTGTTACTTTAAGGAGCAAAATAGTAAGAAAGTTTAGAGCTACAGTATATAGCTCTTTATTTGGGGGAAAAATCGGAAGAAACATGACAACGCTGGAACAGGAATCGATGAAAATTCATCATATTGGTCTTAAATGACGCTGAAATCTTCCTAGTTGAGTATATTTAGTATAATTTGTGTTCACAATACCTCAAAAAATCCCAGGAGAAAAAATAATGTCAAAAAACGTGAATGTTGGGAAAAATAGCGCAAAGTTGGCAACGCTGGAACCGGAAGGTATTATGATTTTGAGCCGAAATTTGGCACAGAACCTTACTGTACCATAAGAATTCACTTGAGAAATAGGCGTCAAGGTTATTTGCAGTTCTAACTGAAAACAGGGTGAAAACAGGGCAAAATCCTGTATTTTTGGGCTAATTTTGACGAAATTCGATATATCGAATCTGGAACCCGAGAGAATCGATAAAAATTCACCATTTTTGTCTTAAAAGACTCCAAAAACATCCTAGACGAGTATTTTTGCTAGGCTGATTGTTCCCAGCGCCTCAAAAAATCTCCGGAGAAAAAAAATTGTCACAAAACGTGAATTTTTCGAAAAAATCGAAAACATTTGGCATCGCTGGAACCGGAAGGAATCAAAATTTTCAAAATCGGTGAAATACGTGTCTCATCATTTCGGCCGAGGAACAATCGCCCTGCTAGGCGTCATCGATTTTCGAAAAAAGCCCTTTTTCGGCCCACCCTACTGATCATTTACTGTAGAAAGTAATTATTTTCAATACCTAGGTATAGCTTTGGTAAAAAACAAAAGAATATACCTACTAATTAAGAAAGTCCCTTGCACACACAGTTTTTTTTCTCTCTCACTCTACCGAAGTTAGAAAATTTGAGAATTATTATATTATTATTATATTTTTTTATTTTATTTTCTGCGATCGCAACGGGTCAGTGGCGAGTCGTGTCATTTGGCAACGTTTCTTTTTTCCCATTTAAACACATAAAAAAGGTCGAAAAATCTGGTCATCGCCGATGACCGAAGCATTCGATTCTTTCAGTGAATTTAAATGGAGAAAGTACATCGTTGTCAGATTTCATGCCTCGCTACTGCAACGCGTCAAAAGAGGAGACGGCGTCGCATCGCGTCGCGTCGCACTATGGGGTATTCGACCCGAATTCATGCTCACAATTATTTATGGACATGAAACGCTACCTATAGTGGTTCTTTGACTATATGATGAAGTTCTGTGACTAAATAAGACGTTTCAGCACAATTGAGGCAATTCAGGTGATTTTGGGGGGGGGGGGTGTTGGAATTAAACATACTGTGTTTCGCACCTTCACATCGAGTTAATTTTACCTATTAATGGAATTTATCATTTGCTTCACCGTAAAGACGTGCCCGAAGATTTTTCGATACCCCTGCTTAATCCCCTCTCTCCCTTCGCTCCCTGCCTTTCCATCACCCCTTACCCTAATGACATGTCTCCTTTCCTTAGCTCTCAAAATTTCTTCGAGATGACCTTCATTTAAGGCGGCCACCCACGCTACGCGCACCATATTTAACCTTTTATTTGTCTTTTTTGATCCAAAATTGGATACCAATTCAATACCAAGTCTACAGAGGGTCTAAACATAGAATTTACCGGACGTCTTCAAATTTAAAAAAAAAAAAAAAAAAAAAAAAAAAAAAAAAATTCAACAAAAATGAGAAAAAATTGAGAAAATATTTAAAATATTAACTCTATAGCTTCTAAAAGATAACTGCAATTGATAAATAACTCCAACGAATCTTTTACGAACAGAAATACTGACTTTTTCTTTTTGTCCGAAAAAAGTCAAGTTTCGACCCACTGTGCAATTATTTGATGTCTGTGTTATCCCTTTACGCCTCTCCATCAAGCTAGCAAGGTATAAATGGTACATTTCAACAATATTGAGAGAAAATACGGTACAATAATGAAGATTTTGGCAATTTTGGGTGAAATTAGTGTTAATTTTTCCTGAAAATAGAATTACAAATTTCCCAATTTGCGGCGAATGCGGGTCGATGCGGGTCGGATCTTTTTTGGAGCATAAAGTAGACGCTCTGGGCTAACTTTTCACGCAAAAACAAAAGTGATACAAAGTGATACATTCCAACTAAAATACCTTTGTTTCTATCAATCTCATTATTTTTTGATTAAAATTTACTGTATGGAGTAAGGCTAGGATTATAAACTATGTATCCTGATATATAAAGGCTTGAAACAGTTATTCTTACCTTCCGGAACGTCCTCTCTGTTTTGTTTCCCAAGTTGGAGAAATATAAACAACTTTAAAACCACTTATCTTTATTGGTGTAAAACACAGATTTTAATCGTAAATTGGTAAAAGTGCTGCGCGCTCTGGCGGATTGTGGGCGAACCACTCAACGTGGAAAGCTCAAATTGTACAGGATGATGTAAAAAACTATACAGAATGCACCAATACCATTGGTTTTGACCATAGATTAAATTTAACTTTTGGACTTTTGAGCATGAATTCGGGTCAAATACCCCATAGTGCGTCGTGTCTTGCAGCGAAGGTGAATTTTTATCTGACCTGGCTCAATCCAGCATAGGCTAAACTGACTTAACCTGGATTCGATAAAATTGATATTGCGGGAGAATCAAACGTCAAATCCCGGGACACACATTAACGTTCGTGCAATGTTTGACCGTGGATAGATGGATTCAGCCCAGTAATGATAGGGCTCGTGAGTCGAGTGCGGCGTTGCCAGATTTTTGTATAAAAAATGACGACATTTAAACATTAATTCAAAAAAGGAAAAATCAGATGATTATATAAAAATGGCAACACTGTTCCAATCTTCCCTACTCTCCTACATATAGTGCCTCCTCGTTTCACCTACCCCTCTCTATCCCTTCCCAATCCATCTTCATCCCTCCTAATCCCTTTTCTCCCCAAAAACGCCTATAGGGGATTCATACTTTTAATTATGAAGGAATTTGAAAAAAAAAGGAGACATATTATGCCCAGCACACTCGAGACAGTGCTTCCCTCTATTTTTTTATTTTTTATTTTTATTTTTAATTTTTAATTCATTTTATTCTGCAATGCGATATTCCGTTCCATTTTCATTTTTCCGAGAATCGTGGTGATATATAATTTCCAAATGCTTTGAATTCTAGTTTTTTTGCCCTCGGATAGAGCATGCAATGAGAAATGAGCATTTCCCTTATTTTTTCACAGCATTTAATGACGGGGGAATTTAAAAAAAAAATGAAACGATAGTGGCATTTTGATAATCATTATTATTATTATTTTTTCTCCACATTGCCCCAGCGTTCTCCCCGCTGCTAAGTTCAGAAGAAGAGATATTGACAATGTTGCAATTTTTCGGATAACCATCCTTTTTCTATTTGATTTGATGTATAATTTTGTAATTTACAGGAAAATCTGGCAATATTGGATATTGGCGCGTCCCTGGTAAAAATCCTCATCAAAAATCATAAAAAAAAAAAAAAAAAAAAAAAAATCTGAGCATGAGATTTTGAATCTGGTTTCATGTTGATCTCATGATGAACACATGACGAATAGAAATCATCTTGAGCTCATAGCTTGAGATCATCGTGAGACCAACATGAAACAATTGGTTCCAAATCTCATGCTCAGATTTTTTTGATGATTTTTTGGCAGAGCTACGCATAGGTGTCATGGAGATTCCTGTCTAATTTGTCTTTTTCTGTGCGGAAATATAGAGATATGTCTCAAATTAGATGAGAATCTCCCATGATACCTGCGTAGCCCTGCCATTTAGCCCGATTCTGAGACTGAATCTTGTGATTTTTTAGTGTACTCATCGTCATTTTTACAGGTTTCATGCAAGAATCGACTCTTCAATCTGTAGCAAACGTTTGCAAGAGCTCCATTTAGCTAATCAGATTTGGTGGTATCTATTAAAATACGAGCCACTCTGAATAAGCCATCGCTACGGGTTTTTGTCTTTTTTTCATTTTTAACCATTTTTATTTTTCATTTTACTAGCGTCACTGCAGAGTGCGAGAACTTTTTTCCCCCTTTCTTTTCGAATAACTATAGCATATAACATAGTTACGTAACCTTTGACGTACAAATTTTACAAATACTAGTAATTTGATATTTTTTTCTTTATAAACCAAAAAATGATTTTTCAGCTGGTTTTGATGTCAAAATAAGTAAAATATAAAAAAAAATAAAAAAAAACATAATTGTTTTATGCACTCAAAGCACTTGAAAGTGACCGTATTTTCTGTTAGGGATCTAAAAAGAGAAATTTCAGGACAACGTGTTGTCTCTCTCTGTAGCGCGCGTCAAGCGTTCTTGGTGCGCTCTTCTGGCCGTAAAGACACCTACTAAAGTTTAGTGGTGCATGCATACAGGTTGCTCGATATTTTACCGCCATCTTGGATTTCATTAAACGTCTCTTGTGAGTTTATTATCGCATTTCATGACTTTCCGATGCCACCATTGGACTTTTCAGGCGATTTTACACGAGATTGCACACTCTAAAGCGCTGTAGCAAAAGTTTGCAAACAGACCCATTTGGCAACATTGAATTTTGTTAATTTAAACTCATCAAAAGTATCGAACGATTGGATGTTCGGTGAGCACCTTCGTATTCGACCATTTACATGGGTTTAAATGCACCAAATGCAACGTTGCCAAATCGCACGCTACGCCACTGAGGACTGTCCATATCCCGGAGGAAACATGAATCGTGTGGGGATAAACAGTGGCGTCGCGTGCAATTTGGCAACAATGTATTCTATCCATTCAAACTCATGTTAAAGATCGAATTCAGGGGCTGCACAGTGCACAAGGAAAATTCGATGTATTTAATGAGTTTAAATGGAGCAGTTGCATTGTTGCTAGATGACACGCGACGTTACTGGGGATAAATGACAGCAAAAAGAGTCGGAGCGAATGTGGGTGGAAGAGTTTGAGAGATTGTGTCGGTGGGGGGGGGGGGGGGTTGAAAAGGAAGCTCTTCACCGCGGTATGGAGTTGTTTCAAAAGGGCGGCGCTTGGAAATTGTGTAAAGAAGGGGGTGGTGACGGGGGAGGGGGGAGGGGGAGGGGAGGGGGAGGGGGAGGGGGAGGGGGAGGGGGAGGGGGAGGTGCGGCAAAGAGAGAGAGAGAGAAACGCTCGGCGGAGTCGGGAGAGTGAAAGACTCAATAATTAATTAAGTGAAACTGGAGTCAACCTCGCAAACGGGATTTTCTCATCTCTACGAGCTGGCGAAAGTACAGGTGAGCTGGGATGAAGTGAGGCAAGGTGCGGCGGCGAGGAAACGGGCAGGTGCGGTTAGAAGGATTTGAACATGTGGAGCAATGAATATTGACGGTATTGCAGCATTCGATGTCGATCGCAATGTGGATGATCGACCGACCCTCCTGCAACTTTGTCTCGTGATGAAAATAGTTGCATTCAAAACCCGTGTCGGACGAATAACTTTTCCTTTCCTTTTTTCTGAGGTTTGGTTGATTTTTTTTTTTTTTTTTTTTTTTTTTTTTTAAATACGACGGGGTGTTGCAAAAGTAAGCACTTACATAACATGAATTTTTAAAAGAAAGAAAAATAAAACTACACGGAAAAAAACTACGGTGAAAATAACCATACGGATGCCTGATTTTGGCACCTGCTAGATGTTATGGTAATGTTAACCAGAAGTATACTATGTTTTGACTAGGTACTAGGTGATGTCACCTGATTGCATGTCGAATTTACTCAAAGTATCGGTAAATGTACCATACTTCTGGTCAAGCTTACCATAACATCTAGCAGGTGCCAAAATCAGGTATCCGTATGGTTATTTTCACTAATCTTTTTTTTTCCGTGTATTGACCTTAGAGCAAATCGGTATAAACAGGATCCGACCAATGAGCTATAACTTTAGAGTGGCACATCAAGGAACGTTCCGCTGGTTCATTGTTGTCACCGAGGGCGCCGCCATCTTGCCGTAAAAATCGATTTTGAGGTTAAGTTTTGTAGGTTGTTTCCGGTCGTTTCGTAAACAAACTCGGGCATCGCCGGAAACGGCCTTCAAAATTTAACCTCAAACCTTGGAATCTGCCGTCCAAATTCCGCTTTTTCCCGGGATTCCTTCTACCCTGTGTGGCACAAGGTGGACCAGCCCGCTGCCACTCTAAAGTTATAGCTCATTGGATCCGACGCGTCAAATCTTCAGCTTTTCAGCCTTTTTTTTTTTTTTTTTTTTTTTTTTTTTTTTTTTTTTTTTTTTTTTTTTTTAAATCTTCAAAATAACAAATTTGCGGTTAGAAGGATTTGAACAAGTGGAGCAATGAATATTGACGGTATTGCAGCATTCGATCGCGTCAGTAGAATAACTACAAATCTCCGGCAAATATGCGTTGGGAAAGCTGTTAGCTGCTGTTCCGATGAATCAAACCGATTTTAATTCTCACCAAAACTAAGCCGCAGTCTAACGTCCCTGGTTCAATGAAAACATTAAGTCGAATAATCTTTCTTGGAAGTCAGCATTGTGGTTAAACGAGGAGTTCATCCTTCCGCGATTATCAAAATTACTTTCGGTGAATGGAAACCTTTCATTTCAAAAGCGTTTAAATAATCCTTGTAAGTAAAGGAACTTGCATTGAACAATTGAACATCGATGTAAAGCTAACAATCTTTCCTGAAGCAGATTAAAGGAAGCGATAAATTGTGAGACTCTTTCTTTCTCAGAAAAAGACTTACGATAACACCGAAAATACCTACTTATAAATATTAGTATGGTTGCCAGTGGCGTCGCGTGCCATCTGGCAACAACGCAGTTGCTCCATTAAAACTCATTAAAAATATCGAATTTACCTTGTGCACCCCCTGAATTCGATATTTTACATGAGTTTAAATGGATAGAATACATTGTTGCCAAATTGCACGCGACGCCACTGATGGTTGCCCAACTAAGATGAGACGGATTATGCTCATTATCTGATCACGCTGGAGAGAGAAAGAATCGGACAATTTAGAGCTTCGTTTTTCGCTGCGAGAAAAAAAAATGGAAAAAAAAAATCCGTAAGGGGGTCAACACCCCCCTCCCCACAACTCCGTAAATTTTGAATCGATTTTGCTCATTTTGGTTTCAATCGATAGATAGTAAGTTGAAATGTTGATACTCTGAACAATCTAAAAATGAGGTCGCTAGCTTGTTTCCCTCAGAAGTTACAGTACCAGTCTCCCTCTTTATGGGACACCCATTTTATTTTAGTACATTCTTTTGAATCGGTAAACTCAAAGGTACTTTGAGTATTGGTTGACGACGCGTCAATCCTCATCCATGTTTCAGCTCAGCATTGTAAGCGTGGGTAAAATCCATTTAGGAGAGAGAGAGAGAGAGAGAGAGAGAGAGAGAGAGAGAGAGAGAGAGAGAGAGAGAGAGAGAGAGAGAGAGAGAGAGAATCCGCGAGGAATTAGAGGTGCGAGGAAGATGGAAAAACCGAGAAGCAGACGAAAGTAATGTAATATAGAAACACATTTACAAACAGGGTGTAACATTTGTAACAAAACTCATGAGCCAAACGACGCGTCGGGAGCGTATATATGGTTGAGGCCAAAATAAGACTTTTTTCCCCTTATGAATATGGTTTTAGAAATGCCCTCCTTTTGAGCTACAGCCTCCTAAAATTTTAAAAAATGTTTGATATTTTTTGGAATAGCGACGACAAACGAGCCAAATGTTATGAAAATGAGTTTTTCGAAGTATTTTCACGTGTGAAAACCCGTTAATGGCCTCGAGAAATTCAGAAATTAGGTCTGACTGTACCTTTCAGGCAATGTTACTTCTCAGGCAATATATACCTTTAACGGCACAAATTTTATGATACGGATTAGAACTTCGGAAAATAATTACTTACATCAGATCCCTAGTAGAAATGCCCCATGAAAACCTATCACCAAATTCACAGGGGAACCCCTGGGAATTTTTTCGTGGGATCCCATGGGAAATAACAAGACCATTCCATGGGTTCCTATGGGTACCCATGGGTTCCCATGGAAATGGTCGTGCTATTTTTCATGGGTACCCATAAAAAAATTCCAAGGGGTTCCCCTGTGAATTTGGTCATGGGTTTTCATGGGCCATTTCTACTAGGTATGGAAAAAAACTTTTAAAAAAGATTTTCAGTTTCGTGCATTTTTTCAATACAAACCCTTTTTCAGCGAGATAATTGTTGAGCAAAGTGGAAAAGTCAGCGCTTTACACTATGGCGGGTGGTTCGAATGCAAGAGATTGAGAATCTTTTTAATAGTTTCTTCCATCTGATGTAAGCAATTTTTTCCCGTAATTTTTAATCCGTTACATGAAATTTGTGCCGTTAAAGGTACTAAATTGCCTGGAAAGTACAGTCAGACTTAATTTCTAAATTTCTCGAGGTCATTTTTTGATTCTACGCGTAAAAATCCTTTGAAACACCCATTTTCATGTCATTTGGTTCATAATTGAGGCATTTGATGCAAGAAAGGCATTTCTGCCAAATGCTCTTGTTGAGAAAAACTGCATTTAAAGTTTAAAAACATAACCTAACCTGTCCACGTCACACTAAGCTGCGTGCCATTTAGCGTAAAATCATCGTATCAAAGTCGAATTTGGTACACATATAATTTAAGGTATAAGGAAGCGAATGAGCAACTTTACACAATAAGGGCGTCTGTCGCCAAACGCCACGCTTGAATTGGATGCCCCAACTGTGGTCGCTATAGAGGGTTTTAGTAATGGCGACTGCCGGTGATGAGCGTTCCAAACAAAGACAGATTATCTCTCCCGCTCTCACGTGACCTCTACGTACTGCTATCTCACTCTAATTTAAAAAATCGTATAAAAAGACTTACTTTGTAAAATTTTACGGCCAAAATTAATTCCGCGAAGCATTTTAATGAGATTTTGATAATAATATGTCGTAAAACAAGGTCCTGTATGCGAATTCCGAAACTATAGTCCGTTTCATTTAAATAGAAGCTTGAGCTCGACTCTTTCCCCTACGAGTTTTACCCTCACTCTCGTACCTGCGATGACTCGAGCCCCATCGGTCGGGGATTCCGTCCATCACAATGGACGGTCAGCTATCCAAAGGACAGTCTATTGTGACGGAGCGGAATCCCCGACCGATGGGACAGGTCTCGAGTCATCGCAGGTACGGGAGAGAGGGTAAAACTCGTAGGGGAAAGAGCAGTGGCGGCTCGCCTAAGGAGGCAAGGGAGGCTGTGCCTCCCCAGACAGTCAGAGGGAAGGAAAAATAACGTCGACAAGACAGAAACGAGAGAAAACCTATTAAATTAGGCAATCACAATGTCCGTGACTCTAAAACTTGAGTCAATCTTCACTAGGAGAGAGCGCAAGAGAAGGAAGTTGTAAGCGGGCGGGGAACGAGATTTCGGAGTCGCGAAACAACAGCAGTCAGCAGTGCCAGAGTCTGTGCCTCGTCGAGAGGCACAGACTCCGAGTCCGAGTCGGTCGGGTCGGTCAAGATTCAAGAAGTGGTGTTCGGCACACACACACACACAACCAAGCAAGGTGTGCACGCACTAACGAAGGTATCGGAGGCTGCTATCCTCCATGACTCCCGCAGCGTTGCCGAGCCAGTAGCCGGATAACCATAATGCCAGTCGCCGGACTAGCCGCGCCTGTTTGTTTTTGTCTACGTGTTACATACGGAGGCCCCCGGACCCCCCCCCCCCCCTGCTGGGGGGTTCCCCAGACCTCCCCCCCCCCCCCCCCCGCAGCCTCCCCAATACCAAAGCCCACGAGCCGCCACTGGGAAAGAGTCGAGCTCAAGCTTCTATTTAAATGAAACGGACTATAGAAAGAGATGGATATACATGAGGGTCACGGGAGAGTGAGTGAGATAGTTTGGAACGCTACGCGAGTTTTATCACAACCGATTGCGACCGATGAGCGCATTGTTGTGGTTGTTAGCTTTTCGTTGACTTCGCACTAAAACCGTCAATTCCAAAAAAACCCATTCATTTGTTAAAATTTTGGGGTATTTTGGTTTTGGGGTGTATAGCTCAAAAGGAGGGCGTTTCTGGACCCATGTTCATAGAGAAGAAAGGTCTTCTTTTGGCCTCAAATATATGCTCCCGAAGTTTGGCACCTGAGTTTTGCTACACCCTGTAGAAAGAAGAGAGAACAAAAAATGCAGAGAGAAAATAGATGGGGGACCGGGAAAAAGGGGGCTGGGGGAATGATTAATAAGTGTTGGAGTCAATAGCCATTACCACATGTGAGCGAGATGCGGGATCCGATGGGGGGGGGGGGGTTGGTGCGGCGGCGGCGTGGCGCGGCAGTGCTCCAGTGTTCTCACTTCATCGGCTGCCTATTGCCTATTTGCCCCCCCTTTCACACTCCCTCCCCGTCTGCACCCCACTCGACCCTCCCCCGTATCGTGCCGTATAACCCTGCCACTTTCCGCACCCCACCGATTGATTTCTGAAGCACCCTCCGATCCTCCCCGCACCCCCCCCCCCCCCCCTTTCGCCATCCTCTCCGCTGTTTCTTTCAACCTCCGAGCCCCCACGGAGCCCCCCTAACTCCCTAACTACACCCCCCCCTCTCACCGACATCAGCGCATTACGATTCTTATTCACCACACCGCAGCATAAACTGTATGGATACTTATTTCTCTATCATTGAATTTTACCCTTGTCTCCCCTCACCCTATTACCCCCCCCCCCCCCCCCCTCAGGCCATACCCTTGTTCGTCCTCCTAACCACTTTGCTTTTTTCAGCTCGGCGTTTCTCCTTCGATCGTGAGAGCTGATTTTGGCGAGACTCCAATTTCACACATCTAATGACTGTCCCGGCAAAAGGCAAGTCCCCTTTATAATTTTATATCCCGGGGTGACTCATTACTCTCTCGAGGCTTATGAACTATAATAGCCTTTTTTGTTTTTATTATTTTTATATTTGAAATAAAGCTGTTTTGAATGTTCTGGCATTAAAAATGCAATTTAAAGACGTTCGCGGGTAAGCATTGCAGAGTTTTCATCGGGGGGGGGGAGACTGCGAGTGCTCAATAGACCTGTTTAGTGATGACGTCACGATCAAAATTGGTTCCAAACAAATGCTTTATCTCACTCACTCTGGTGGATTTACCCATAAGAAATCAGATCCAAATTTTCGAACGCAAATTCATGCTAGTTCACCACCAGTTTTCTCAAATTTTATTGCACCATCAGATTCCGCGTACCTACCTTAAAGTATTTTTTCACTCTAACACAATTCCTAAAAGATCACAAACGAATTTACAATCACAGTTATACTGAAAGATGTTCTATGTTTCGTCCTTGTCTTACTCGCGGTCTCTTATGGGAGTATCACCGCCATGACACTCAATCATCCTAACCTCTCTTCGTGTCGAAGCTTGTTCGAAGTATAACACGTGGTGTGATGGTGCCGATGAGCCTATATTCTAGAATTTTGTGTGCATAAGAAACTGTGAGTGGGACAAGGACAAAACATAGGACTTTCTTCGGTAGAACTGTGATTGTAAATTAATGCGTGATGTTTCGAAAATGTTAGTGCAGCGCGTTTGTATTTTAGGGTACGTGGAATCCGATGGTGAAATAAAATCTGAGAGAACTTGTTGTTTACTAGCACAAATTTGCATTTGAAAATGTGGATCCTGTTTCTTATGGGAAAACCCACGAGAGCGAGTGAGATGGAGCATTCGTTTGGAACCAATTTTTTTGTGACCTCACTCTAGACAGGTCTATTAGGAGTCAGTGGCGTAGCGTGCAATTTTGCAACGTTGCAGTTCGTTCATTTAATAAACCCATGAATAAGATCGAAGTATTGGGTGTTTGGTGAACACCTTCGCATTCGACCGTTTACATGGGTTTAAATGGACACATTACAACGTTGCCAAATTGCACGCTACGCCACTGTTAGGAGTAGAGATCACTCATTGCTGCATTTTTATCGAAAAATGAAAACAAAACAATTAATAATTCCAATGCACATTCATGAAATGACTTCTCGTGATTTTTGATAGTTTATAAACCTATCAGCTGAGACAGGAATAAGTGAACTCTTTTCCAAAAATACGAAAACAATGAAATCAGGAGGAATACGTGGCGGAGCGTGAAATATGGCAACGCTACATTTAGTCCATTTAAAGTGTTGAAAAAGGTCGATTTATTGAGAGTGCACACCACACTCAATCGAATCGATATTTTGCATGGGTTTAAATGAACGGAACGCAATGTTGCTGGATTGCACGCGCCGAGGAATAATGGAATGGTTTATTTGAGAAAGGGCCTTTGTATCCATAGCAGTAAAGCGTGCAATTTAGCAAAAATGTATTTCGTCCATTAAAATTTAAAACCCTAGAAAATAATATTAAACTACTGATCGTGCAATTAACACCCTCAAATTTGACTGTTTTTGAGACGTTAAATAGACAAGAGACTTGTCTAATCTCAAAAACGGCTTCCTAAAAAGTATTTCCAAAGAAATCAATAATATTGTAATAAATAATATAAAAAGAAGTAATAAATTATAGTATAGTATAGTATAAGTAAAACAATAAAAATAGCTGTAAATAATTATAAAACAATAATAAATGAACTGTTCAGCCAAAATAAAACAAATAAAAAGGGGAAATTAAATCATAATAATAAAATGATCCGACCTTTAATTGTGATGTTTTTTTATTTTTTTAACGTTTCGACGTCCATACGCCTTCTTCAGAAAAAAGTATATAAAATAAACAAGCCAAAAACAAAGGAACAAACTAAGAAATAAACACAAACAAAAAAAAGTTTGTGTTTATTTCTTAGTTTGCTCCTTTGTTTTTGGCTTGTTTATTTTATATATTTTTTTCTGAAGAAGGCGTATGGACGTCGAAACGTTAAAAAAATAAAAAAACATCACAATTGAAGGTCGGATCATTTTATTATTATGATTTAATTTTCCCCTTTTTATTTGTTTTATTTTGGCTGAACAGCTCATTTATTATTGTTGTATAGTATAAGTATATAGTAATAAAAAGGTCGGCCTGTTTTTTGTTCCTGAATTTTTTATCTTTTTATGTCATAGTTTCCATTCGAAAATTCTAATGCGGGTTTGTTGCTTTGCAACAGCGCTATAGAGTGATCAACATCATGTAAAATCGCGTTAGAAGTCCATTGGCGGTATCAGAAAGTCATAAAATGCAGAATTTAACTATCACCAGAGGTATTTAACCGAAATCCAAGATGGCGGTAAAATATCGAGAAACCTGTATGCAAGCACCATGAACATCCAAGATGGCCAGCCTCACAACATCGATCACAACCAATCACAACGCAAACAAACTCTTAACCTTCGATGCTGTGAGGTTGTTAACGTTGGCCATCATGGATGTTCAGTGTTCACGGTGCGTGCACACACAGGTTCTCGATATTTTACCGCCATCTTGGGTTTCAGTTAAACGTCTCTTGTGAGTTTAATACTGCATTTTATGACTTTTTGATACCACCAATGGACTTTTCACGTAATTTTACGTAAGATTTAACACTCTATATCGCTGTAGCAAAAGTTTGCAATAGATCCATTCAAACGGTCTAAACAAAGTTCAAATGGCAGCACCGACATTAGTGGCGTAGCGTGCAATTCGGCAACGTTGCAGTTCGTCCATTTAAAGCCGTGAAAAAGATCGAACTATTGGGTGTTCGGTGAGCACCTTTGCATTCGACCTTTTACATGGGTTTAAATGAACACAGTACAGCGTTGCCAAATTGCACATTACGCCACTGAAAAGACATACTGGATCTGATTAGAATCTGATCTGGCATTTGACTGTCCATTTCAAATATTTTGCTTGCCGAATCGCCACCTGTTGCGTAGCGTGCGATTTGGCAACGTAGCAGTTTGTCCATTTAAATCTACGAAAAAGATCGAACTATTGGGTGTTCGGTGAACACCTTCGCATTCGACTTTTTAAGTGTGTTTAAATGTGTTTTTACAACGTTGCCACGTTGAACGCTACGCCACTGATCGCCACCTGTGGGTACATAGGCACTGCAGTTGACGGGTTCACAGGGAACAGTCGAGAGCGACTAACAAATTCATGAGATGCGTTCCAGAAAACAGAGCCCAGTTCTGCTCTGGCAATGTTTCAAAACAGCTTCGATATAATCCAATTCTCCCGCATTCAATGCAAGGTGAATTTTTAGGATTTCAGACAACATTTTGCAACACTGTGCCCTGCTCGGAGCTCGGTCTGCATAACGTCCAGAATCCGGTCCCACGTCATCGTTGTAAGTGCAGGGAGCCCCCTCCCCTTCCCCTCACCCCTACATCCCCACCCCACCCCCTTTACACGTTTTTGCCTCTGTACTGTTCTGATGCTCAACGATTTTCTAATTCGCGCGCGGAAGCCGCTCGCTGCCGGACCGGTGCTTTTCACCGGTTGTATCTCGATGTTTGATGTTTTCCGTTGCTCAATGATCAGGATTCGCTCAATATTTGCCATTAGTATGTACACACTGAAGAAAATGGGCATATTGCGTGCTTCAGCAACGGTGATGCTGCCCGGGTATAAAAAAGTCTTCCTAGGTTCTTAATGAATGGACATATGTTGCTCATTTTTGCTAGAGCGTTATTGAGAGTCGATTCTGATGCGTTAAACAGTAAACACTGACGGTGTCTGTTCGAATTTCTTACGTCTCAATATTCTCAATTCCTCTCAATAGGTTTTGAAAGGTACGGAAAGCGATATTTGTGTCAAAAACTTATCAAAATGAAACAATAACAAACAGGAGTTCCGAGGATGATGATTGAAGTTGGAATCATCTTTGGAACTCCTGTGTGTTATTGTTTCATTTTGATAAGTTTTCGACACAAATATCGCTTTCCGTACCTTTCACAACCTATTGAGAGGAATTGAGAATATTGAGACGTAAGAAATTCGAACAGACACCGTCAGTGTTTACTGTTTATTTGTTTATGAAGTCAGCTGGGATGACAGTCAGCCGTGATTATTTGAAGGTGCCGCGCTAATATCGCGAAGTATCGTGCACGTGGTGGAAAGATACAGGGGCAGTGGCGTAAACTTGGGATTATTATTGGGGGGGCAAACCAACTTTTGAGAGATGCACTATGGGGGGTCTGGGGGGGACTCCCCCAGTGAGAGGGGGGGGGTCCGGGGGTCCTCCCCCGGAAAAATTTAAAAATTCAGGCTCTCTCAGACGTTATTTTAAGCAATGTTATCGCATACAAATGCCACAACATTTAAACAAATTAAAAACAGATTTTACGTTTACTTTCTTCATTTCTCAGGCAAAAAGAGAACTTTTCAGTTAGACTTTCAGCTTATTGATGAAGGTGATATTTCTAGGCTTTGGGAGACTGTTCCTCACGGTTAGAAGTCATCTGGAAATTTAAAACTGCAGTAAATGTAATGTTCCACTTAGTGGCGTAAAATTTTAGATTCTTTTTGAGGGGAGGGGGTAGCAAATAGTCCGATACTTTGGAGAATCTGGGGGGGGGGACATTCCAGTAATAGGGGCTCCGGGGGTATTCCCCCGGAAAAATTTGAACATTTGGGTTCTCTCAGACTATATTTTATGCAATCAAATCTTTCAAAAATAACAAACCGACAGAACAGAAGTTAGTAGACTCAATGTATATTTTCTTTGTTTCATTGACAACAGAGGAATTTTTCACTTTAGATTTACTTTAGGCGTAGTTTCAGGGTAAAATAGAGCCACTTATTCTTGCCAATGTTTGCTTCTCGGTTCCTGTAATTATTCCTTTCTTCCTTTATTTTGTTGTATTTTTCCGTCTTTTCTTTTCTGCCTTCCTCTTTTTCATCAAATTATTGGGGGGGCAAAATGATACTTTGCCCCCCCTTCTCAAATATTGGAGGGGCAAAAAGGTCATGCCCCCCCTAAGATTACGCCACTGTACAGGGGTGAATAGTGTCTAGTGTTTTTCGCAATTTGTGAGTTTATTAATGAATTTTGGTGTTTTCTGATGCTGCCATTGTCATTTTTACGGCTTTTTACATATGAATTGATACTTTAAAACGCTCTAGCCGAAGTGTGCAACAGACCCATTAAGGAATTCAGGGAGGATTTAGTCATAAGTTTCGTATATTAATCGGGAATAAAAGAAGTGGCGTAGCTTGCAATTTGGCAACATTGCGGCCTGTCCATTTAAACCTGTGAAAAAGATCGAACTATTGGGTGTTCGGTGAACACTTTCGCATTCGACTTTTTACGTGGATTTAAATGGACATAATACAACGTTGCCAAATTGCACGCTACGCCACTGAATAAAAATGTAATTTTTAATTTTAAACTGAAGTTCATTCTTATCACTTAAACAATCCGTTACCTACTCTACCATAGCTACGATAAACTACGCCAGCCCCTGGCGAACCGTTACAATACCTGCACTGAACCGCCATTACGAACTTGCCTTTTTAGCAGTTGTGTGAGATTATTACCGAATTTTAGACTTTCTTAGTGTGATTCTTGTGATTTTCACGGGTTTTTACATCAGATTGGACTATTCATCTGCTCACAGCAAAAGTTTGCAAGAGCCAGTGGCGTCGCGTGCAATTTGGCAACAATGTATTCTATCCATTTACACTGATGTAAAATATCGAATTCAGGGGGTGCACAGTGCACAAGGAAAATTCGATATATTTAATGAGTATAAATGGAGCAGTTGCATTGTTGCCAGAGGGCACTCAACGCCACTGGCAAGAGCCCCATTCACTTTGAAATGACGGGTCTAAAAACATTCTCAAATTGTCCTCTTGATGGAATCAAACCGTGTCCAAAGTTAGGTCCCGAGAAGAGACAAATTTAGATTCTACGGTGGGTTTAGTAAATGAATATGTAGGTCATCAAGCCAGTTTTGATTCGGAATGTTTTATTCAAGCTTCAGGGCAGTTTGGAGACGTGGTTTCTTGTAGTGTACCTATTCAATATTCATGTCACAGATTCCTCATGACAAACGAGCTTGATCTTGAGCCCTAACCCTTTTAGAAGTGGCGTAGTGTGCAATTTGGCAACGTTACAGTTCGTCTATCTAAAACCACGAAAAATATCGAAGTATTGGGTGTTTGGGACATTATTGGTGCGACAACACAGAACACACAAGAAGAAGAAATATACGATTGCCATAAGATTCAGGCGGCAACGACCGCCATAACGGTCTCGCGTTTGAAAGCATTTTATGAGTTTGTGAGTGGATTTCGTGATTTTGAAGTGCGCTTATCGTCATTTTTACAGGGGTTTACCCTTAATTTAACTTTTAATAAGCCTGTAGCAAAAGTTTGCAACAGCTCCATTGTAACTACCGCAATTTTTTTGTTCGTACATGTATGCATGAATATAGCGTGCCGATTACATGGACAGTGGCACTCAGTACTTACGTCGTCATGTGGAAACATATCCACAGAGTAAAGGGATCAGATCATATATGGACCATTTTAATAGGGTGCTTACTGCTTATTCATTTACATTTAAAACTCAACTAACACTAAAAAACTAAATTCATCCGAGGAGAGTTCAGTTTACAATCAGTGGCGTAGCATGCAATTTTGGCTACGCTGTAGTTCGTCCATTTGAAACCTTGGAAAAGATCGAACTGTCGGGTGTTCGGTGAACACCTTTGCATTTGACCTTTTATATAGATTTAAATTGACACAGTACAACGTTGCCAAATTTCACGCTACGCCACTGTTTACAATGAATTTAACGCAGTGGCGCATGCATGACGTAGTGTGAAATTCGACAACGCTGCTTTTTCTCCATCAACAGTCATTGAAAGTATCAATTTTTCAGGTGTTCGTTGAACATCCTAGCATTCGACCTTTTATAAGGGTTTAAATAGACAAATTACGACGTTGCCAAACTGTACGCTACGTCACTGATCTAATATTGCGCTTGCGTCGCGTTGCCTGCGTGGGGAAGGCAAAATTTGATGCGCGCGAATATCTGTTTACACGAAAAATAAAATCCCATTTTCGCAACAACGCTGAGTAGCACTTTGCAACTCATTCATTATTAAGCCTTCCCCCCCCCCTCCACCCACCTTTGACGATGTTATCGCCCCCTTACACCTTTCATCTCCTATCCAGGTAACATGGCTTAATTTCATCGTTGCATCTCCATTTTGTTCGGCGTTCTCTTGGTTTCACTGCAACATTATTAAAGTATACCTTTGCACAGACCCTAACCCTTACTAATGCTGGTAGGTATCCAATATAGCCGTGGATTTCGGCGGGTTAATCCAAACTCGCCTTCCAAAAGATAAGTGTTAGATCAAGGCTCACAGGCCGTACTTCCCTCTGATATTATAAGAAAGAAGCATCATACACTGAGAGAATTATATTTTTAGTCCAAGGTGTATTTCGTTTGTGTTAAAGAAACTGCACGGTGAAGTTTTGACTATAAGGGGGAATTCCTTTAACCCAAGAAAAATGTCTGCTGCTACAAGTAAAAGATTCCTTGTTGTGACAGTGATTCTCCTTCATGCAACAGAACTTTACTTCGGGCAAGGAAAACTGTCACACAAGTAAACGTGTTTCCTTGTTTTTAAAGAAGTGATTTCTCTCAGTGTAATAAACACTTATAAAATACGCCAGAAAATGGGGCTCTTTGAAACTTTTGCTGTGAGCAAAATGAATAGTCCAATTTGATGTAAAAACCAGAGAAAAACACAAAAATTACACTGAGAAAGTCTTTTAGTAATAAACTAACATGACTGTTAGTACCGCAAGATCGTAATGGCGGCTCAATGCAGATATCATAAGAGATTCCTAATTCGTCACTTTCTCAACGGAAACACAGAGATATGTCTCACAAGGGGAGGCTCAGAAGTCGCCGCCTCCGATTTTGAAAACAATTGCACGAAAATGTAGCTAAAGTTAAACTATTAGACGTGTTTCTCACTTTCTGCCAATGGGCCTTCCTAAAGCGTTAGGAATTTTTTGATTGTTGTCGAAATTCACGCAAAAAACCCGAGCGGAGAGCGTTCCGAATATTTACGTGAATTTCGGCAACTTTCAAAAAATTCCTGACGCTTTAGGAAGGCCCATTGGCAAAAAGTGAGTAGCACGGGTCTAATAGTTTTACTTACTAGCTATATTTTCGTGCAATTGTTTTCAAAATCGGAGGCGGCGACTTCTGAGCCTTCCCTTGTCAATTCTGATAGGAATCAACTATTCAATCCCCCGTAGCAAAAGTTTGTAAGAGCCCCATTAAAAGAAAAAGAAAAAAAATTCGAAAAAATAATTCCTTGGTTGAAAAAGTTTTCATAAAAACCCAAAAAATCCATAAAAACGCATAAAACTCCGTAAACCCATCAATTCTGGTTTGAAAAAAAAAAAAAAAAAAAAATGGGAAAAAGTGTTTTGACGAACCGTAGCACAGATTCTTAACGGGTGCGAAATAGCAGTATGGAAAAGAGGAAAGAAGGGAGAATTAAGAATAGAAGTATGAAAATTATGAAAAAAAAACAAAAATGCTTTGTTAGGTCTTATGATTAATGTCGTAACGCACTCTTATATAACTTAACTTTGTCAAAAAGAAGGAAGTCGACGTCTTTCTTTCGCAAATACTTTTGCGAGTCAAAGAACACAGACTCATTGTATTCATGCTCTGGGGAAAAGAATAGTTAAATACATTCAACATCTTCTAACAGGAATCTGGACCACGCTTTAGTGGTTTCAAAGAATGGCGAATAATGATTCGAAAAGCAAAAGAATAGAGCCTTTTGGCACGGTTTGTAAAAAAATGGGGGAAAACCCAGTCAATGGGTCTGTTGCATACTTTGCTACAACAATATAGAACCCTTTATTCTTATTTAAAATTCGGCGAAAATAACGATGCGCACATTAAAAACGTTCAAAATCAAATCATTAACTCAGGAAATCACTTCAATTTCAAACAATCCGCGCTACACTAGACACATTTGCACCCGGGATACTACTACATAGACGGAACCACCCTGCATAAGTAAGGTAGATGTCCCAATTACCCCCCCTTAAGAAAAAATTGCCGTAAAATGCCGTAAAAATGTTAATTTTTATCAAATCTATGATCGGTTTTCACTAGGGCCGCTCAAATATATCTAGTTTTTTGAAAAAAAAAAAAAAGTTTGGGGTAATCAATCAGGAAAAAAAATTATTAATAAAACTCGAAAAAAGACCCATGTCCCAATTACCGCCACACCAAAAGTGGCTTTGTCCCAATTATTGTCATATCAGGTGCCCCCAAATTTTAGCCATAATTTTGCGCTGGCTTTTCATTCAAAACATCATGTTTTTTGTCAGGAAATAATGACATTATAATAATTAAAAAGCATAAAGAAAAAAAAGATTTTTAATAAATAACTCGAGAGAAATCGGCAAAAACAGGTAATACGGGGGCAGGTGTCCTGTGTCAACTTCTATTTTTTTAAAGGCACAACGTGCTAAATATCAACTTCAAAATTTTTTCACCAGTTCAGCCAACCTATGAAAAACACTTTTCCCATATACGCTTAAATTTTTCTGCTAAAGTAGGCTTATTTTAAGAATAAATGAAAAGGGGGGCGGTAATTGGGACAGGGGCGGTAATTGGGACATCTACCTTAAACAACATCGTAATACAAAAAGATGGAAGTTCTTTTTTAATACGTGAAATATAAGCTGCATTTGCTGTCTAGTCATTTCGGTTTATCAAAGATTACAAAATAATATAAGAAATGTACGCATCTAAACGAATTATTCCAATGTGTGTAAGTTCCGTTCATGTTTACATAAACGGGATGGTTCCATCTATGTAGTTATAAGTCGGTGATTTAGTGTCTAGTGTAGCGCGGGTTGTTTGAAATGGAAGGTATATTCTGAGTTAATGAGTGGATTTTTAAAGTTTTTAATATGCACATCGTTATTTTCGCAGAATTTTACGTTAGGAACAATGAGTTATATTGATGTAGCAAAAGTACGCAACAGGCCCATTGTCAAATCCTGTTTTCAGAAAGCGCCTTCATTTTACTACACAAGCAATTTCATAGCCGTAAAGTACGAATAGTTATCGACCTAACGCCGCGCCCGCTCGCTTGCCTCTTTGGGCAAATACATTAAGTCTTCCTGTCTCTCTCCGGTTTGAACATTTATACATACGAGGGTAGTCTCAAAAGTAAGTTTCATTGGTTTTGCTTATGGTTCTCAACAGTGGTGTCCTATCAGGTATTGAGGTCTCACCGGGGGGTGGGGGGTGGGGGGGGAAGCGGCTAAAATCTGATGACCATTTTTTTTTTTTTGCTTCTCGTGCATTTGATCCTCTGACCTTCGATGTCCTTATTGACCCTCGTGTGCTCTTTCACTTACAACTTGGGAAAATTTTGGGGAAAAAAACATATTTTTTCACATACTGTCTAGAGAGTAAAAATTCTCTTAATCTATGATCACTATCGGCCATCATTTTTGTTTTTTTTTCCCCCCGCTTGAATTTTCTGTGAGAACTAAAATCTCTAGACAGGCCAACCCACAGAAGGGGGGGGGCGCTACTAGTCAGGGCTGCCATTTTGCGTATAATCGTATAATCAATGCTATTTTTCAATTCACCGATGATTTCACCGGTTGAGAAAAGATTACACAGTTCAGTTCTTAGTATGACTTTAATGAACTGAAATACTCGCATCAGTAATCTTTTCTCAACCGGTGGAGTCGTCGAAGACTTTAAAAAACTTGCGGGTATTTGAATTAATTAACAGAGTTTCCACCGATTAAGGAAAGATTACAGATCAGAGTATTTTCGTGCATTACATTAATGCACTGAACTGAACTGTGTAATATTTTCTCAACCGGTGGAATCATCGGTGAATAGAAAAATAGCATTGATCAGACGCAAAACGGCAGCTCTGCTACTAGTTCTCATTATGGATAACTCTCTTTTATTTAATTATAAAGATTTCTAGCTATACGCTGCTATACTCTCTGGAATTGTTAGAGCCCCCCCCCCCTTAATCACGTCTAATCCCAAATTTTATGAAATGACAGATTTTCATTAAAACAGTGCTTATGCGCCCAAGTTAGATGTGAGCTGAATTCCGAATCTCGAACCCATCCATGCTCTGTAAATACGTGATTTGAATAAACTTTGAGTCTGCGATAAAGTTCTCCTCGTCTATAGTTTTGAGAAGTAAACCGCCCGCTTCTCTTGCACCAACATTGCCTTGATGGAACGTTCGTCAATGAATATCTATAGACAACTCACTGCATATGCTATCTAAAAATAGCAAAAATTTATTTGCGAGCGAGTTCGCAGGTGACTGATGTGTGTAACTATATACGCCTCGTACTAAATAGTGTACCTCATCCTCTCCCAAGGAGGGTCTAATCATGAAATTGAGCAACAAATTTCATTTATCTGTAAGTAATGGATATACACATTATGGAACTTGATGCCGCTCTGAGATTTTTTTAATAGCTTGATTCAATTTAATAGATTCGTGTACTTATACTATGAATCAATGGTGGCTCGTGGAACATCCACATAGCGTTGAACTGTAGCAATGTTGATTTTCACGCCTTAACGACATAGTGTGTTCGGCTGTTATGAACATAAAACCAGGTTTTCTCATCATAAGATACCTCTTTCTCACCCCTCCCGTAAGAGTATCCATGTATTTTGACCTGCTGATCTCAAATTCAGCCTTAGTTTTTACTCAAAACTCATACTTTTTTCAGAATTTCGAATTTTTTGCTTAAAACAGTTAATTTCGAATTTACGTAAAATATAGGCCAGTTTAATGAAAACTGATAGCATTTTTGAAACCAGCGTCTCAAAATATATAAGATAGCGATGATCAAGTGAAATTGTAGGCGTAAAATTATTCTAAAACACTACAAATTAGTAAAATTAACACTGGTGGATGGTGATTTGGTGAATGTCGCGGACTGCACATTATGTCGTTTTTTATACTTAACTAGAAAGGGGCATTTGCAGCTTCTGAATTTCAAAAACTTTCGTTTCTCTTCACGATCAGTCAACGAGGTCAAATGTTTGTATTCTTTAAGAACATTACAGGGGAAGAAAAAGGACCCGCCACACTCCTCATGGGAAATGGTCCGTTGCCAAAAGTTGATTTTTTTTTTTTTTTTTTTCAGGGGTCGACGCCGCTCATTGAGCTGAGCAAAAGCTCTCACGACACCAAAAAGTTTCGCCTTACCGGTTTCGCGGAATTTAAGTTCAAAATTGGAAAACTATATAGGAATCGGCATAGTCCGTTCTAACTGATGAGGCGCGTTTCATAAATTACGATCGCTAGGCAGCTCAGAGGGGAAGCATTTGAAGACCCTTGCTTATGTATGAAAAAATAGTCTTATTATGACTTGAAAAGTCGGCTACAGAATTTTTTCGACGTTAAACCTGAAACATCCTGTATTACAAGCAGGAGCGGATTTACCATTACACAAAATACGCAACTACGTAAGGCCTCAGACCTGTTAGTTTCCATGGAAATGACGTTATTCTCGGTTAGAATCGTAACATCACGAGCTGCTTACCTTTCGGTTGCTATCCCTTACTATCCCGCGTTATACCTTTTTAACTGTGATTAATTAAAATCAATAAATATATGTATGTATAAATCGTACATTATAGTTTAGTTATTAATATGTTTAGTGTTTAAGTAAAAACAAGACCTAAGGGGGCTTCACTTAACAAAGGGAGGAAGAAGAGAAGAAAAAAAGAGAAACATATAGAAAAAGAAAGGAATAGAGAGAAAAAGTGAGACAAAGATAGAGAGAAAGAGAGAAATAGTGAGAAAAAATAGCAAAAGAGAGAGGAAGGGAGAGAAAAAGAGAGAAAAAGGAGAATTAGGAAAGGCAAAAAAATGAAATAATAACAACTGTGCTGGGGGGAAAAAAAAACAGTTTAAAACTGAATTTCAATGTCATCTTTAAAAAAATTAGGGGGAGAACCTCCAAACCCCCCATCTTTCTGGTGGATGCCTTCAGACCCCCAATCAAGCATCCTACCCTTTTTTTTGGGGGGGGGGGGCTCAAATTTAAAATTGCGTAGGGTCTCAAGAGATGTAAATCCGCCGCCGATTGCGAGTCACGTTTACTCTTATGCAGTGGCGTAGCGTGCAATTTGGCAACGTCGCAGTTCCTTCCTTCATTTAAACCTATGAGAAAGATCGAACTATATTGGGTGTTCCGTGAACACCTTTGCATTCGACCTTTTACATGGGTTTAAATGGATACAATACAACGTTGCAAAATTGCACGCTTCGCCACTGCTCTTATGGTGAAGTAAATAAATGAAATGATGCAGAGGTTTTCAGCCTTACCTGTAAGTCAACTTCAGTCTTTTCGCTGACGACAGAGGGACTGGGGCTGGTCGGCCTGGGGATAGAATTTGTCCTTGAGGTGCCTCCCACTCCGGTGCTTGCACTGAGACTCGATGTCTCCATTGAGACTGCACTTCCTGGAGAGAGAGATCTGAAAAGCGACAAATGAGAGGGTCAATGAATTATGGCGCTCAAACCGCAAGGCTGCTGTTTTGCGTATAAACGACACGTATTTTTTTTTATTTAACTCAATTGAAACACAAAATCAGGGCCAACAATGGAGCTCTTGCAAGGTTTTGCTGTAGATAAATGACCTATCAATTCTAACGTAAAATGCTGCGGAAATAACGACGAGACCATTAAAAAAGTAAAAAAATGTCTCCTCGCAGAGAAAACTTAACTTGAAATTTCGGGTGACCACCCTTGCATGTATGCACCAACCTTGCACCGAAAAAAATATATTTGTAAAATCAGTGATATGAAGCAAATGCTAATTTTACCAGTCTTTTTTGGTTAAATTTACTGTACTCGTAGCTAATTTTACCTTTTGGATTGGTAACTTTGCTCGATTTTCATTAAATTTCCAATTTGGGTTGGAAATTTTATCAATTGGTTTGTAAATTTTACAATCCAAAACATTGTGACTTTTAGAAATTAGTACAGCTGTCACGCCATGACAGCCATGTAAATAGCAAATATTACCATGTTTTGGATTGTAAAATTAACAATTTAAATCGAAAAATGTACTATCCAAATTGGAAAATTATTAAAACTGAAGCAAAATTGTTAATTCAAATAGTAAAATAAGCAATAAGCTCAGTTGGTTTTACCGTAAATAACTAGTAAAATTAGCATTTGTTTCAATTTACTGATTTTATTAAACTTAATTGCTTTTTTAGTAATTTCATTTTTTCCGTGTGGATTCGGACCCCAAACAAAAGAACAGGACATGCAATTAAGTGCCGTCTTCTTCATTTACTACGCAACGGCGTTGAACTTTTCTGTATAGTTATCACCGTGCTCCTAGTGACAAAAAGTGTATAAATGGACCTTTAATTCCTTCAAATTTACTTTTTGAAAGCAAATTCATTAATCTCATCGTTCAAATTCGTACAGGTTATGTTCTTTTGTTTGGGGTTCGAATGCGAGGTTGGTGCATACATGCAAGGGTGGTCACTCGAAGTTTGAAGTTAGGTTTTCTCTGCGAGGAGTGAGTTTTAGACTTTTTCAATGGTCTCATCGTTATTTTCGCAGCATTTTACTTTGGAATTGATACTCCATTTGCCCACAGCAAAACCGTGCAAGAGATCCATTAAAATGGTGAATACCTTTAGAGTTGGTCAGACTATAAAGTTTGGAGAAACAATAAGCCGAAAAAAAATAACATAAAATTAAAAAATAATGTAGAAGTATACATATGTGTGAAAACACGTAAATTTTTGATTGCCTCTCCCTTTGCTTGTAAACTATAGTACATTCAAAAGCGTGCTGCACTAATGTTGTGTTAATTGTAAATTAGAAAGGGGCTCTTGTCAATTTTTGCTGCATGCGATTGAATAGTTAATTCGTGAGTAAAACCCAGCGAAAATCATGATAAACCCATTAAAAAATAAAAAAATTCTCTCTTAGAAGTGACTTTAAAGTTTAAGGCGTAAGGTCGGAGCTACGCAGGTATACCTATGGGAGAGACCCCTATCTCATTTGCGGAGTTCCTCTTCGTGTTTCTATCGAGAGGTTGGCAAACTAGACGGGAATCCTCCATGACACCTGCGCACTATGGTCTGGGGAAACCCCAAAATTTTTGGCCTTAAATCAGGGAATGACCAGATCTTCTTAAAACTTAGGGGACTTTTGTTTTTTGGGTCGCTGAACACGAATTTGAAGGAATTTTTTGCAAAAATTGCAAATTCAAGATGGCGGCAGCCAGAGGTGGCTCGTGAAATCTGATGACTATGTTTTTTGCCATTTATTTGATTTAAAATTCGATTCTAGGTGAAGCAACAGAGGATTTCTTCACCATAAATCGATTATTTTACATTGGTCTAAATGGAAAAATGCGTTGTTGCCAAATTTCACTAGATGTGACTCTCTGAAGTCATACTTATTGGCGGCCATCTTGGATTTGGGAATTTTGTATAACTAATATAAAAAATGAATCCAGCGACCCAAAAGAAATCCTTCCTTTAAGTTTTAATGAATTTCATCAATTATTGGTGGAGCTACAAATTTGTTTGTAGAATCGAAAGTCGGCAAAGCCCTATTTTTGACCTAGATTTGAAACTTTGTGCGGTCATAACTCTTGAACGAAACGTTTCTCGGCATCGCGGTTTGCGCCATCTGAAAGCTTATAAAATCAGCTTTCTTCACAAAAGTTTTTTCTTCAGATTACTACATTGCGCATATTTTTCAAACTCAAAAAACGAATTTTTGAAAACTTCAAAAAAAAAAAAAATGGCAAAAAAAGATTCAAAAAAACTAAACATTATAGCATATCAATCGAAAGATCTTTAAAATACGCATCTTTTGGCGCAAAGTTCACGTCAATATATCTTTTCGTTCAAAAGTTATGGAGCATTGAAGGTTTTGACTTTGACCCCCTGCCCCCCCCCCGCTTCCAGTTGACCAAATTTAAACAAAAAACTGCAGATATTCTGAAAGCTCACGCTTAGCTCTATCATCCCTGAAAGTTTCATTCATTTCTGGGGGGGGGCACTGGATGGTAGCTGGATGGACCCCTTTGAAATAACACTTCGTGAGAAACACGACATACCTCTGGAAATGTGAACAAATATTGAAATGTGGCAAGATGTGGCGAAAAGCAAAAAAAGGCCTGGAAAAGGGAGAATTTAAGGAGCATTTTCCAGGGGAGTTGCCCGATTCCCTCCCAAGATTCCCTCCCGATTCCGATTCCCTCCCGTGACGAGCTCCGATTTCCGATTCCCTCCCGGTGTCGAGTATGAAGAAAATGGCAACGTCGTAACAACAAGTTTGAGGAATAAATAATAGTTCGGATAGTAAGTTGATAAGAAATACAAAATCAAGATGCTCGGACAGCGGTCGTTGACTCCGCTAGACAGCGCGTACAGAATGATTGTACTCTGATAATAAAGATTACTTCTTAATAGAAGCGACACTGTCCCCGAATCTTCTATCGGCACTCGTTGACCTTGAATCGTCTCAAAAAGATTAATTTTGGAACGATGTTTCAAATTCTGTAACCTTTTCATTCAACTACAACAGAATCCATCACCCATCAGCGCGCTGCGATTGGCTTATTTTGAATCTGCGGTGGCTGGTTATTTAGTGTTATTCTGGCCGGTTTTTTTTTTGTCATTGTTCTTGTGTTTAGTATTTGACAGACCGTTACGACGCCGAGCCCGTTTGCCCGTTTATCATGTCGAAAACAGACTTACGAGCAGACCTGTCGTTTTGGTGGACTTTTAACAGTTGACAAGACGCAGAGCTCATCAAAACGTCCCCTCTGTTCTTCCCGGACACCGCCAATGTTATTTTAAATGGGAAAACAGACTTACGAGCAGACCTGTCGTTTTGGTGGGCTTTTAACCGTTGACAAGGCGTAGGGCTCATCAAAACGCCCCCTCTGCTCTTCCCGGACACCGCCAATGTTATTTTAAATGGGAAAACAGACTTACGATCAGACCTGTCGTTTTGGTGGGCTTTTTAAACCCTTGACAAGACGCAGGGCTCATCAAAACGTCCCCTCTGCTCTTCCCGGACACCGCCAATGTTATTTTAAATGGGAAAACAGACTTACGAGCAGACCTGTCGTTTTGGTGGGCTTTTAATCGTTAACAAGGCGCAGGGCTCACCAAAACGTCCCCTCTGCTCTTCCCGGGCACAACCAATGTTATTTTAAATGGGAAAACAGACTTACGAGCAGACCTGTCGTTTTGGTGGGCTTTTAATCGTTGACAAGGCGCAGGGCTCACCAAAACGTCCCCTCTGCTCTTCCCGGGCACCACCAATGTTATTTTAAATAAGAAAACAGACTTACGAGCAGACCTGTCGTTTTGGTGGGCTTTTAACCGTTGACAAGGCGCAGGGCTCATCAAAACGTCCCCTCTGCTCTTCCCGGGCACCGCCAATGTTATTTTAAATGGGAAAACAGACTTACGAGCAGACCTGTCGTTTTGGTGGGCTTTTAACCGTTGACGAGGCGTAGGGCTCATCAAAACGTCCCCTCTGCTCTTCCCGGGCACCGCCAATGTTATTTTAAATGGGAAAACAGACTTACGAGCAGACCTGTCGTTTTGGTGGGCTTTTAACCGTTGACAGGGCGCAGGGCTCATCAAAACGTCCCTTCTGCTCTTCCCGGGCACCGCCAATGTTATTTTCAAAGGGAAAACAGACTTACGAGCAGACCTGTCGTTTTGGTGGGCTTTTAATCGTTGGGAGGGCGCAGAGCTCATCAAAACGTCCACTCTGCTCTTCCTGGACACCGCCAATGTTATTTTAAATGGGAAAACAGACTTACGAGCAGACCTGTTGTTTTGGTGGGCTTTTAACCGTTGACGAGGCGTAGGGCTCACCAAAACGTCCCCTCTGCTCTTCCCCGGGGACCACCAATGTTATTTTAAATAAGAAAACAGACTTACGAGCAGACCTGTCGTTTTGGTGGGCTTTTAACCGTTGACAAGGCACAGGGCTCATCAAAACGTCCCCTCTGCTCTTCCCGGACACCGCCAATGTTATTTTAAATGGGAAAACAGACTTACGAGCAGACCTGTCGTTTTGGTGGGCTTTTAACCGTTGACGAGGCGTAGGGCTCATCAAAACGTCCCCTCTGCTCTTCCCGGACACCGCCAATGTTATTTTAAATGGGAAAACAGACTTACGAGCAGACCTGTCGTTTTGGTGGGCTTTTAACCGTTGACAAGGCGCAAGGCTCACCAAAACGTCCCCTCTGCTCTTCCCGGACACCGCCAATGTTATTTTAAATGGGAAAACAGACTTACGAGTAGACCTGTCATTTTGGTGGGCTTTTAATTGTTGACAGGGCGCAGGGCTCATCAAAACGTCCCCTCTGCTCTTCCCGGGCACCGTCAATGTTATTTTAAATGGGAAAACAGACTTACGAGCAGACTTGACATTTTTGGGGGGCTTTTAATCGTTGGGAGGGCGCAGAGCTCATCAAAACGTCCACTCTGCTCTTCCCGGACACAGCCAATGTTATTTTAAATGGGAAAACAGACTTACGAGCAGACCTGTTGTTTTGGTAGGCTTTTAACCGTTGACGAGGCGTAGGGCTCATCAAAACGTCCCCTCTGCTCTTCCCGGGCACCGCCAATGTTATTTTAAATAAGAAAACAGACTTACGAGCAGACCTGTCGTTTTGGTGGGCTTTTAACCGTTGACAGGGCGCAGGCTCATCAAAACGTCCCTTCTGCTCTTCCCGGGCACCGCCAATGTTATTTTCAAATGGAAAACAGACTTACGAGCAGACCTGTCGTTTTGGTGGGCTTTCAACCGTTGACGAGGCGTAGGGCTCATCAAAACGTCCCTTCTGCTCTTCCCGGGCACCGCCAATGTTATTTTAAATGGGAAAACAGACTTACGAGTAGACCTGTCATTTTGGTGGGCTTTTAATTGTTGACAGGGCGCAGGGCTCATCAAAACGTCCCCTCTGCTCTTCCCGGGCACCGTCAATGTTATTTTAAATGGGAAACAGATTTACGAGCAGACAGTAGGATAGCTAGCTGAGCGTGTGCTCCCTCTCCCGCCAATTCGAATGCTGCGCCCTTCTTTTTGAAGGAGACCCCCCTCTTTTTTTTTTTTTTTTTTTTTATTTCCGCTCCCGTGGAGCTCCCCCTCCCCCCTCAAATCCGGACAAGTTGGAGCCTTTGTCGGAAAAATACCTTTCATGAAAAATTATTGTAAATTAATGTGGAAAAGTTGGTTTATTTATTTACAATGTTAAAACTTAAAAAATATATCACTAATTGGAGTAAAGAAAGATCAAGCGCGAAATGCCTTAAAATTACACCCAAAAAAATCGCGTTTGAGGCACCGTAACTGAGGTCCGACTGTCATCATATATCGACTCGTAAGAAAGCTTGGAGCAATACTGAAGAAATGTTCGATTCTTCAAGGAGTATAGCTTCTATTTTTCTCAATCTCTTCTCTTTTCATTCCTGTTCTCCTTTTCATTTCCTTTTTTTCCATTTTCCTTTCCTTTTCTACTTTTTGCTCTTCCTCTTCCTCTTCTCAAAATTTTAGGGCCCCCCTCGAAACGTTGCGCCCTCCCGCCCGGCGGGGTCAGCGGGGCCTATATCTACGCCACTGGCATTTTGACGCCATTTCGAGCGTGTAGTGTACTGTAGTTTTTTTTGTTAAAACTTAACTTGAACTTTTAGAAGGATTGTTTTATTCACCACTGAAGGTAGGCTATTTGGAGCTCAAAATCAACATGGCATACCTCTGAAAAAGTGAAATTTTTTTGAAATGTGACAAGATTAGGGAAAAACCAATAAAAAGCCTGGAAAGAGGAAGATCAGAGGAACAATTTGATGCCATTTAGAGCGTGTAGTGTATTTTTTAAAACTTTACTCGGACTTTAAGAAGTAATTGTTTTATTTACTACTGAAGGTAGTCCATTCGGAGCTCAAAATCAACACGACATACCTCTAAAAAAGTGAAAAAATATTGAAATGTGGCAAGATGTGGCAAAAAGCAATATAAGGCCTGGAAAAAAGAAGATCTAAGAAACATTTTGACGTTTTTTTTATAAAGAAAATGCAAGTACTTGATGAGCTGAGAACAAGGATGCCTTTGGTTTCTGATTAAGAACAATTGTTTCGGAGATGAGATTTTGGCCCATAATACATTGTTTTAAATGGGGATACCGCGGAGTGACGTCACTACACACACGATTTTTTGCACCTTTACGCGTGTACATCTCCAAAACCGGGACACTTAGGAAAAAACCAAAGGCACCATAGTTCCTCAGCTCAACAAGTACTATCACTTTCCTTATGAAAAACACAAAATTTCAGACCTTTACAACTGCCTTCTTAAAACCCTTTGTGTCATAGTGGTTAGACTGGGTGACCACATATTGAAAAGGTATTTCTGGGCGTCTGCCATGGTGGTTAGGCATGATAACCATATAATATGATTAAATGAAGGGTTTTTCAACGGAAAAAAAAAATCTATTTATTGGTCTATGGTACCTTGCAAAGAGTAAACAAGAGTCGCAATTGAATGGAAGGCCTGCGTGGTCAACGTAGATAAGGGATCCGAACGCGGGTTGGCCTCTGATTGGCTGCAACGGGTGGAGCAAAAATGATCCGGGGTATACGGAAAATAACACGGGGTTTTCGTTCCGGGGCGTTTATCTCGAAACCTAAGCAAAATAGTATCTAAACAATTTATACGAGTCGATTCAGCAGATTTTTTCGAGCAATTTGATAAGTCATAAGTGCCACTTTATTGCAAATTCGAAAAGACTGTTTCACTTTAAAAGTACGCACAATAGTGTGATTACATGCTTGGCGTGTGTTCGAGCAGTGTTTGAGTAACTCACTATTGTGCGTACTTTTAAACTGAAACAGTCTTTTCGAATTTGCAATAAAGTGGCACTTATGACCTATCAAATTGTTCGGAAAAATCTGCTGAATCGACTCGTTTAAATTGTTTAGATATTATTTTGCTTAGGTTTCGAGATAAACGCCCCGGAACGAAAACCCCGTGTTATTTTCCGTATACCCCGAGTCATTTTTGCTCCACCCGTTGCAGCCAATCAGAGGCCAGCCCGCGTTCGGATCCCTTATATACGTTGACCACGCAGGCCTTCCATTCAATTGCGACTCTTGTTTACTCTTTGGTACCTTGCAAACCTGATTCTCTAACCTCATTTTGTTGTTTACTTCTCTAGTTGACTACCCCCTCTATGTGGGGAAATATAAAAAATAACAATAAAAAAAAACCCAATGGAAACCAAAAAAAAATCAAGAGTGTGTCACAGCAGTTAGTACGTCTAACCATGTTGCTTCTCTATGAAGGGGAGCTGAGAAAATTCTGAACAAAATTGGAAGTCATATTTAGGCCCTAAGGACTTTTTCAATTTTTTTAGAGCGTGCCGCAAGGCAGGCTCTATTGAAATCGTTTGCTATAACAATGGACCATTAGTTATAGCGTTTTGCACCTTTCCTATGTATTGGGATGGAAATAAGCTCCACCCACCTCGTTCTTGAAATTTGCTTTCGTTTTTTATGAAGTAATATTTTACTGGTTACCTTTTGATTGTAAGTGGCGGTAGCCACCCCGGTCAAGTTTAAAACCCCAGAAGCAGTTGGCCAGCGGGACCACTTATATTTTTTACGATATATATTTATTTCAGAAGAATGTCAATTCCATTTTCGCCTTGATGATTATTTTACTTGAAGTGGTTTTTCGGATTTATTTTTTTATTTTTGAGAAAGCGAGACACAAAGGGTTTAGAGACCGCAACTGGCCTATGAGAAAAGGCTACAGTAGCGAAGCATACCTTGAGCGGACACCTAAGAGCGTGTGCAACAGCGATATAAAACAGCGAAAAAATGATTAAGTGCAAGTAACGCTTTACTGCTAACAAGGATGAGCTTTTGACTGAACCCATATAATGAAGATTCATGTTCAAATTCAATCCTAAATCGAATTAACGAACCGATTGAGCTCACCGAATGTCAAGATAACTGCAGTGTTGCCAGATTGAGCTAATTTGTCTATGCGTGTTCTTATGGTAGAAGCATAAAATCTGGCAACAATGGATATCTGATACGGATTCACTCAGCGATCCTGGCTGATGTGCGATGATGCGAATGAGATTGGTTTCACTTTTCGTTCTTTATTACTTATTTGAAAAGATAAAAAAGTGTGTGTGAATGGTTTTCAAAGCCTTACAACTCCTCTCAATTATTGTCGTTTAAGTGGTAAAGGTGTATGAGCTGAGAGAATATAAGTGATTCACTTGTTTAAACGGTTGATCAAAGAGTAAAAAAGAGTCGCAATTGCATTGAGAGCCAGCGTGGTCAATGGGTCTGTTGCAAACTTTCGCTACAGCGCTATAGAGTGAGCAATCACAGTATACTTATCTTACACAGTACCGAAACTCAATGTTAGACAAACGGCAAATGCCCCCTGGTGGTGGATGGTTAACACTAACATCTTCCCTTTGATTTGCATTAGACGCGCGGTGGCGCCCCCTGGTGGTGGATGGTAAACAACTCGATTTCCCCATTTGATTACATTGAAAAACGACATTCGCCAAAGCGCTCCTATAGAGTTTCGCTACTGTGTAGATGAGTATACTGTGGAGCAATCTCATGTAAAATTCGCGTAAAAAGTCCATTAGTGGCAGCAGAAAGTCATGAGATGCAATAACAAACTCACAAGAGGCATTTAACTGGAATCCAAGATGATGGTAAAATATCGAGCAACCTGTATGCAAGCACCACGAACAATGAACATCCAAGATGGCCAACCTCACAACATCGATCACAACCAATCACGGCGACGCAAACAAACTCATAACCTAGCTTCGATGCTGTGAGGTTGTTAACGTTGGTCATCATGGATGTTCACGGTGCGTGCACACAGGTTGCTCGATATTTTACCGCCATCTTGGGTTTCAGTTAATGAGTTAAACGCCTCTTGTGAGTTTAATACTGCATTTTATGACTTTCTGATACCACCAATGGACTTTTCACGTGATTTTACTTAAGACTTAACACTCTATATTGCTGTAGCAAAAGTTTTCAACAGACCAATTACAGAATGTCATTTGACTCCGTAATGTTTTGCACGGTAGGCCACATGCAATGCTTCTATTCATTGCGTCGAGTATTGCAGGTTGCCTACCTAAACCAAAATCTAAGTAGTCAACTGACATTATTTAATTAGGTGACTCTACAATCTCTACATGCTTCAGAACCTAATTATACGGCAAGATTAGTACTTATACAATATCTGTTTCTGTTTTGATCCTGTGTGTTTATAGTGGTCTATATATATGACATCTTGCATGAGAAAAGTTTAAATTGGATGTCGATCATAAAACCAAATATTAAAAGAAAACGTACAAGACCAGCTCGCATCTCAGATTATGTGTAAGATAACAAAAGTCAAATGTTTCAAAAATAGTTTTTTTTTTCTTTCTATCTCCATCTAACTAGTACTGAGAGACACATTTATTCCCGGTTCCACACAAATAGCCCAGCGGCTGCACGATCGGAGAATAGATACAAAATGAGGCTCATCTCGCGTAATTCACAACGATTTTATTGGATTTATTGGCATCGAGAGTCCATCGTTTATGCATCGTTAGAGCCACTATAGCGAAACTCGAGAGTAACGACTCTGAAAAGTTCAAAGAACTATTTCGTTCGGTATGATGGGTTCTTTGTCACAGTGTTTGTCAAGTCACTTGAGGGCAACGCTCACAGAGGATGGAAAATCGAATTCGCCGATACAATCGAAAAGTTTGCCGGGATGCCGCACCCGGAGAAAGCCGCTGTGAGCCAATTTTAAAAGTTATCAGGATAGTCCGGAGTCCCAGTCTCAGAGGTTGCCAGATCTCGCCATTTTTATTTTTTATTTTTATGTTACTTTTAGTGAAATCAACGATGCTGTGTAAATGGCATTCGGAAAAAGGACACATGTAAAAAAAAAAAAAAAAAAAAAAAAAAAAAAAAAAAAAAAAAAAAAAAAAAAAAAAAAAAAAAAATTAGAAGAAACAAAGAACTATGCCGCCTTTACAGGAAGCAATAAAGCTTCAATGTAAATAAATTAATTTTAATGCTTGGTAGGATTTTAAAGAAGGCATAAAAATATTTTTGAGGTATCTCAGTTTACGTGCCTAAAAAAAAGAGGCAAAAAGAGTGTAGACTCAAAATCGAAAAAATGCACATGTGCCCTTTTTCTGAATGCCCAGCCCATCATATAAATCACAGGCAAATAGCAATTCAGGCAATTAGCAATCGGCTTGCAATTTGCCTAGGCAAAGAGTAAGCCGTTTATTTATGACCAGAAAAAGATTCAGACCAAGCGTAATGTTGACTTACAGAATAATTGTTTCGCGATTTATTTTAAATCATCTGAATGCAGATAAAAATGGTAATTTTATCAGATTTGGTTTATTTTAGGTTATTTTAGGTTAACTGCCTAGAATGGTTTTTTGCCTGTGACGTACATGCATTATGATCCAGAGTGGCACTACTTAATAATATGTAGATATTTATATCTTCCACGACTTGAAGAAGTTTTAGGTGAAGGTATAGGTGCCATTTTTTAAATTTATTTTCATATGACATGGTTAGTTCCATTTAAAATACAAAAGCATCGGATTTGTTTTAGTGAAACCCCCACTTTAGATGCGATGAATGGAACCGATTTCAATTTTGGGCTTAATTTTTGCCTGTTCATCGCGGGGTTTCTCAGTTTCCCGTCGTTGATGTTAAGGTGATACCAGGCGAAACTTTTCCAGATTTCAATCCTCTGGATAGCGCCATTAGTCACTTTTGGGAAAAGTCGTGTATTTGGCATTTTAAATTTAAAAAAAGAAAAATTGCTAACAGTGGCGTAGCGTGCACTTTGGCTACGTTGTACTGTGTCCATTTAAACCCATGTAAAAGGTCGAATGCAAAGGTGCTCACCGAACACCCAGTAGCTCGATCTTTTTCGTGGGTTGAAATGGACGAACTGCAGCGTTGCCAAATTGCACGCTACGCCTCTGATTGCAAAATCTAAGAACGATGGCACCTGCGTAATTCTTTTATGGATTTTTTGAGCCGTAAACGCGCGAAATTGGTCGAGAATAAAATCAGTCGTAATTTAGGAAATTAATGGTCGCCATAAGTTTAGTGAGTGCGAGTGATATTATGTCTATCTGCCTCACTCTCAAAGTGCAAGTTACACTCATTAAGGTTTAAGAGAATTTTCGTAGGTCAAAAATCTCGGCTTTAGTTTTGAGTGTTTCAGCTTGAAACTTTTAAGTTATCCTCCTGAAGTATGCTCGCAGGTGCCGACGCGACGTGTCTCAAATAATGTGTACTTTGTGCGTTTATTCATTGATGGGTCTGTTGCATACTTTTGATACAGCAATATAGAACCTTGATTCTTTTGTAGAATTCGGCGAAAATAACGATGCGCACATTAAAAACGTTTAAAATCCACTCATTAACTCAGGAAATTACTTCAGTTTCAAACAGCCCGCGCTACACTAGACACTATTTGAACCTGTATACTACTGCATAGACGGAACCACCGTGCATAAGTTAACAACATCGTAACGACAAAATGATGGAATTCCCTTCTAAATACATGAGCTATTGGCTGCATTTGCTGTCTGGTCTTTTTGGCTCATCAAAGATTACAAAATAATATAAGAAATGTACGCATCTAAACGAAACATTCCAATGTTTGTAGGTTCTGTTCATGTTTACATAAACGAGATGGTTCCATCTATGTAGTTATAAGTCGGTGATATAGTGTCTAGTGTAGCGCGGGTTGTTTGAAATGGAAGGTATTTTCTGAGTTGATGAGTGGATTTTGAAAGTTTTTAATGTGCGCATCGTTATTTTCGCCGAATTTTACGTTAGAAACAATGGGCCATATTGATGTAGCGAAAGCACGCAACAGACCCATTTTGAGTGCTTCAGCTAAGTACGCAACAGACCCATTTTGAGTGATTCAGCTTGAAACGTTAAAGTTATCCTCCTGAAGTATGCTCGCAGGTGCCGACGTGTCTCAAATAATGTGTACTTTGTGCGTATACTCATTAATTGCAACCAAAAACTGTTAACTTTTTGAACAGCGAGACGTAATATCCACGGTTCGAACTAATCCACCATGGAATCATCTGAAACTTTGACTAGTTATGTGAAAACCCTCGTTATAGTTCTTAAATAATTTTTTTTTTTTTTTTTTTTTTTTAAACTGATATTTCTAAGCAGTATATCTAAAGGGGAAATTATTTTGAGATACTTGGGAACGCGAAAGAATCCCAGTCTCTGATAACGGAGTTGTAGATTAACGGAGTAATGACATAGGTGAAGAAAGAGCAAAGTATCCGGGCTTATACTGAATGGAGGCCTCCAAGAGAATATGGCGCATTAAATGGATTTTGTTGGATGTAATCCTTTAGCGCCTTCAATTTACGGTTTATGCAAAACCAATACCGTCAGGCACGAACAGTTATCTCACAATAACTCCATACGCTTTATTCCCGGCGCTCTTTGTGTCCACGGTTCGAACACGTGGCTTCTATACATATATATATATATAAACACGTAAAAACTTAGATCAGCCAACAAAATATAGAAAAACAACTTAAATTGGGATAAAGGCTGGAAACAAATTAAAATTTGGGACGTTTCGGGCCAATTAACAGACCCTTTTTCAACCAAATAAAAAAATAAAAACACACAAGTGTTTTTATTTTTTTATTTGGTTGAAAAAGGGTCTGTTAATTGGCCCGAAACGTCCCAAATTTTAATTTGTTTCCAGCCTTTATCCCAATTTAAGTTGTTTTTCTATATATATATATATATATGTCATAAGATGAATGACTGGTAGTGTTAAAACTTTGATTTACTAATAGGAATAACATGACAATAATGCAAATAATTTCAGTTAATTATTACATGGTTATTCAAAAAATTGTTTTTGCCTATTACCTACCAAATGGTTTCACGTTAGGTGGAATTTAGCTTTGAAAATTGTCATCCTTGCAAGGATGTAACAATACACCATAGAAAGAGGCCAGTATATTCGAAATAGTTAAAAAAAAAATTAGAACAAATAAATAAATAAATAAAAAAAAAAAATATATCACACAAAAATTCCAAATTTCATCAGCGAATTGAGAGGAGAAAAAAAACCATTTCCTGCCCTGAGGGAACCGTAGAAAACTTTTTTAATAAACACTCATACATCATATTTTATTCAAAGAACAGCCTGAGTTCCGTTCGCTCTGTCATATACTCATTAAAAGCTCTATTATTTACGAAGGCATGTATGACATACATTGTATATGTCGTATAAAAACTATACGTGTTTTCTCATTACTTTATCGGTTTTCAAATACAAAGGGTGTCCTGAAAGTACCGAGGCTGATGCCGAATCAGTGGCGTCGCGTGCAATTTGGCAACAATGTATTCTATTCATTTAAACTCACGTAAAAGATCGAATTCAGGGGGTGCACAGTGAAGTAAAATTCGATTTATTTAAGGAGTTTAAATGAAGCAGTTGCATCGTTGCCAGATGGCACGCGACGCCACTGGCCGTAATTACATAACTTCAAAGATAAACAAGATAGCGATCCTATGTTTGAAATATAGCCGGTGACTCCCGAACAAAACTGTGACCGCTAAACTTGCTTCACTTTTCTAACACGGGAAGAAGAGGGAGTGCACGGTCTCTATTTGTCTCTGATTACAATCGACCCTGAAATCACCTGAAAGTTTCCGATCTGATTGTTGTATCATGTGGTTTAATTTCGGTACACAATGATACAATGACACAACGCAGTACCGTCTCTACTCATACCACGTTGCTCCGTTGGAGAGCGGGAGGTTAGGGTTTGTCTTGGTATAAAATTTACACGCACTCTTATGGGAGTGAAGTAGAAAACTACCATTAATTTAGTTTAAACCTAATTTTAGGCCTAATTTTAACCTCTGAAAAGCGTTCTGGAAGTGATCCTTGAGTGCTACACCAGAGCAAATAAAATTCATGAATGCTACTCCAAACCAAGAAAAATTGAATTTGATGACTGCCTCCAGGCGGGACGGGTGGTGAAGGTGTAACGACTCTCTCCATACCCTTCCCACCTGGACATAGTCATTATGTTCGATTTTTCTTAATTAAATTACTTCTTTGGGGATTTTGATTTGGCTCATTGAAATCCAACAAACTTTTCACGTCGTGGGAAAATGTTTTAGAACTGGAAAGTTGGGTTCAATTTCCATTATTACAGTTTTACTCTCAACTCCCGTAAGAGTATGTGTAAAATCCATACCACGATGACCATAACCTCAAAAAAGCAACTTGGTATGAGTAGAGACGGTATTGCACAACGGCACAAACCGCAAACCAAAAGGCAGTTAGTAAAATGGTAAATTGCTTGGCGACTTACCTAGGCAGAGCGGTGTTGGAGTAGGGTGTGTCAAGGGTGGTAGCGGCAGTTTCCGGGGCATGATGCTGGGTGGCAGGGTGGTGGAGGTGATCCCTTCGGGGGTCTCGATGGTGTCCATCGGGTGCGTGCGCGTGGCCATGCCTTTGATCCTCATCGCTTTCTTCTTCAGAAGAACTCGGATCTATCATAATAGATCGGCCACGCGAGTCCCTCCGCTATCCTACAGAATCAACAGAAACAAACAAAAAAACACAGTAGTTTTAGAAATTGAGCCATAAATTACTTGAAAAAAATGTGTCATAGAGTAAAAATTGCTTAAACAACGCTCAGGCAATCCCACGGGGTTGGTTACAGACAGGCACGGATCCAGTGGCGAGGCGCGCGATTTGGCAACGTTCTTTTTTCCCATTTAAACACATCAGAAAGGTCGAAATGCCTGGTCATCGGCGATGACTGAAGCGTTCGACTTTTTTAGTGAATTTAAATGGAGAAAGTGCATTGTTGCCAAATTTCACGCCTCGCCACTGCACGGATCCAACGGATTTTTGTTCGTATAGACCTCCCGAATATGACCTCTGAAATTTATGCCGGAAAGAGCTGGACCACCCTGTATATATGTGTAATCTCAATACTTAACGAAGTCAAAAGAAATAAGCTTTACTCTTAATGCTTTAATCTTCTATAATTTCTTCAACTATCTAAGGGCCCGGTTGGTTCAAAAGAACGCCACTCTTTCGTTTATATGCGGAGGGAATGTAGTTAACTGTTCGTACTCGGGGGAGTTGGAATTGCCTATATGACGATTTGAAGGCACCCGATGAAATATTATCTACACCCTCTTATCTTAAATCTTCACAGACACGTATAGGGATAGGGACTCTACAGAGAACTAGAAAATCTCTAGGATGGTAAAAAAAAAGTTTTCTTAAAGCCAACATTTAGTAAGATATATAGATGGAATAAAAACAGAGGCGTGCGTTAATGAGATATGGTAGCCGGGACTCAGGCCTGCTATCTACTATTATTCGTCTAATTTCACCCCTCTTCCCTGCTCTGAGTGCTTGTTGGCTCTAATTGGGCTCTTGCAAACTTTTGCTACAAGGGATCGAAGAGTTGATTTTTGCATGAAAACCTGTAAAAATGACAATGAGTACACTAAAAAATCACGAAATTCATTTTCTTCATCGGGCTTAATGGCGGATTGACGCAGGTACTGTGGAAAATTCCCATCTAAACGGAGATATATCTCAGTGTTTCCGTAGAGAACGTGACGTAATAGACAGGAATCTCCCATGATACCTGCGTTGAGCCGCCGCGCCATTACAAACTTACCATTGTAGAAGTTATATGTGAGTTTATTACCGAATTTCAGACTTTCTCGGCGTGATTTTTGTGATTTTAGCTGGTTTCTACATCACATTGGACTATTCATTAAAAGTTTGCAAGAGCCCCATTCCAAAGAGAACTGTCGAAACATGTTTCCATTGAAACGAAAAGCTATTTTTCATTATTGCGGATACCCGCGCGCAGTAACACTGCGGCAGCCACGATTCGCATCAGTGTCTGCCGGAACGAGAATGCGTTTGTACCTTAGTTCCTTTCGTGTTTCGTGTTGCGTCCGCTAACGTGACACGCTAACGAGTTTATAAACACGCAGCTATGCACCATTTTTTTTTTTTTTTTAAATACTCAACGAAAGTGCATCATTAATGAAAACCTTAATGAGGATCATCATTTCCCAATTTTCGCGGGCACTTAAAAAAATTTGCATAGATATATTTCCTTGTAAAAAATAACGAGTTATTTGCGTTCCGGCGCACAGTGGAGCCGGGAGTGAGTCAATGGGAGGGGTCGGATATGAAATATATGACTAAAATGCAATTTTTGTGTGTTTACTAGATCATAAAATGCATTGTAATGGGTGTTTCTTGAAGACAATTTTACGAAAAAGTCAATGACACTACTTTCAAACTTTCATGTTGCGTATTAAGGTGATTCTTCAGCGTTTAGTGCCGATTTCTGCCACCAGAGCGCTGCCGTTCGATTACACGGAAAATAAACAGAAGGGAATACCCTACGAACACTTTCTCACACCATTTTTATCTGGGTTTTATTTTTTTCTGAAAATTCCTTGTTTTTTAAAGTATTTTGAGCTAATAGTTTTTTCAATTCTGACTTTTTCAGTGGGAGTTATGAATTTTTGAAAAGTGGTCAAAATCGAACTTCGACTTTCGATATCTCGAACACGAAAAACGATATCGACCTGCGGTTTGCGCCAAAATGCTTAGAACTTTATGTTCTTTAAAGTTATGTAATAAAAAGTAGGGGTCGCCATTTGAGAAATGTGATTTAGGGGGGTGGTGACCCCCGGATCCGCCCCCCTGGGGGGCCTGGAATTCGGCAACCCCCCTAAAAGATGTCCCCCTCAAAATAATGGAACCCGTGTTTCAGCGTTTTTTGAAATTCAAACCCAAACTCAAGTTATTCGGAGCTGCTCCTTTTTTTTACACCCTGTAGATGTGTATACAAGCTCAAAGTACACGAAAAGTCCATTTTGATTAGGACATGCAGAGAATGCATATACGCGTGGTTGTTGCAGGGTATGCGCTATAGCTATACGGCAGCGCTCAATATAATGAAGAATGGTTCTGAGAAGTTGACGGGTGTCTATTAATATTCGCCCAGCGATCCTAACGTTAATTCGATTTCAAACTATACAAGCTCCCCTTCGAGTCCGATAGTGCCTTTAGGTTAAAGTCTTGCTCAGATAATGGCAAGAGAAAGGTAATAATTGATTTTGACGTCAAGCTCCAATTTTCTTGATGCATCAAAGTCCACCCGCGATTTTAGTCTTCACCCTTCCTCCGCGCTATGGAATCTCCATTATCGATTCATGTCTGGGTTATAATATAATAATAATTAGCGCCTTAACCTTCATCTCCTCGAGCTCTTTTGTGCTATCGACGAATTAAAGACTGTCGCGAGATTTTCACACGTTTTCAGTTATAGGTGTGAGTGTGGGACTCTGATCTGCAGTGGCTTTCCCGCCCCGCCTGCACCCCGGCCTCTCAGCTGCAAGGTGTGAGGAGTATGAAGTGTTGCCGAATTAGAACCTTGAAGGCGAAACTAATCTCATAGAAATCTCGCGACAATCTTTAATTCGTCTATAATACATATCGCGGATTCTCGGACGGTATCCCTGGATAACTCAGTGGTGACTTGTGAACAATATAGGTATATTACGACGTTGCGTAATTTTACTACAGCATTATGACAAATTCCTTCTAACGTTAAATTCGGCAAAAATAACGATGCGCGAGGCGATGCGAGGCGTGAAATTTGGCAACAATGTATTTTCTCCATTTAAATTCACCAACAAAATCGAACGATTCAGTTATCGGCGATGACCAAGCACTTCGATCTTTCTAGTGTGTCTAAATGGGAGCGTTGCCAAATCGCACGCCTTGCCACTGCGCACATTGAAATCCAGGAGATTAACTTCGCGTGGGATCACCTTATAAGATGATTCCAGGATCGATTCTTTGCAGTAAAAGCGCAGACTTTTCCATCTTCTGGAGCAATCGTAGACACCACGTCACGCTGATCAAAAAGTCGACAGCTTTTGGCTTAAATTGACGAACACACGCAAAAAAAACACAAATTCGAGGAACGGCAGCACCTGCGAGCATACCAGTAGCGGCCCGTGAGATTTGGGAACCATGCATTTTTCCCACTTAAACTTAGGTAAAAAATTGATTCAAGCGGAGGCTGGCAGCCTCCTCGAGTTTCGATTGTTTTTCATGTATTTGAATGGGATAAAAACATTGTTGCCAAATCGCACGAGCCGCCACTGGAGCATACTTCAGGAAGATACCCTGAAAGTTCCAAGCTGAAACACTCAAAAATAAAGCCGAAAATTATGGAGTACGAAAATTCCCATAAGCCTCAATGAGTGCGAGTGAGGCAGATAGACGTATTATCACTCACACTTACTCTCACTCACTAAACTTATGGCGAAATGAATTTCATAATTTACGGCTTTAATTTTAACCCACTTTCGCTCGTTTTGGGCTTAAAAAATCCGTAAAAAATTTGTGCAGGTGCTTACGTTATTGGATTTTGCGTTTTATCCGTATAGTTTCAGTTTAAAACGCCAAAAACACAACTTTTCCGAAATGCGACTAGTGGTGCTATCCATCGGATTGAAATCTGGAAAAGTTTCGCCTGGAATCACCTTGAGAATCCTATTACTAAATAGCATCACAAAACGTGGCATCAATAAATACTGTGGCATAACCATAACTCACAAGACATTTTATGCAGGGTTGCCGTTTTGCGTATAATTAATCGCATTTTTTCAATTCACCGATGATTCCACCGGTTGAGAAAAGATTACACAGTTCAATTCATATGTATGACTGAAATGCACGAAAATACGCTGATTTGTAATCTCTTCCCAATCGGTGAAAACTCTATTAATTAATTAAAATATCCGCAAGTTTTTTAAAGTCATCGACGACTCCATACCGATTTATAAAAGATTACAGATGCGAACATTTTCGTGCATTACAGTCATACACTGAATGGGTCTGTTGCGTACTTTTGCTACATCAATATAACTCATTGTTTCTAACGTAAAATTCGACGAAAATAACGATGCGCACATTAAAAACTTTCAAAATTCACTCATTAACTCAGAAAATACCTTCCATTCCAAACAACCCGCGCTACAATAGACACTATATCACCGACTTATAACTACATAGATGGAACCATCTCGTTTATGTAAACATGAACAGAACTTACAAACATTGGAATGTTTCGTTTACATGCGTACATTTCTTATATTATTTTGTAATCTTTGATAAACCGAAAAGACCAGACAGCAAATGCAGCTTATATTTCACGTATCAAAAAAGAAATGCCTTCATTTTGTAGTTACGATATTGTTGCTTCCGTCTATGTAGTAGTATGCCGGTGCAAATAGTGTCTAGTGTAGAGCGGGCTGTTTGAAATTGAAGTGATTTCCTGAGTTAATGAGTGGATTTTGAACGTTTTTAATGTGCGCATCGTTATTTTCGCAGAATTTTACATAAGAATCAAGGTTCTATATTGTGGTAGCAAAAGGATGCAACAGACCCATTGAACTGTGTAACCTTTTCTCAATCGGTGGAATCATCGGTGAATTTAAAAAATTCGATTAATTATACGCAAAACGGCAGCCCTGATTTTATGTGAAGTCCGACAAGGCAACAATAAGAGGCAACCGTGGAATGATGGAGCTTGTTTGCGAAGCGCGTCAGGGTGTGGGCAATGAGATGAAGGGATTGCGGGGAGTGAGGGGGGAGTGCGGTTGGGGACACTGTGACAAAGGGACCTGAGATCGAGGGAGAGTTAGGGGAGTGCAAGGGTAGTAGCAATGTCTAGACGATCCGACCGACTGAGACTTGAGTGAAGCCAGAATAGTCTTTGAAAGCAATTCATAAAAGTTTTGCTCTTATTTATGAAAAGTCTCTTTTTTTTGGCTCCGCTCTGCTTGTTTCGTAAATGAAGAGAACAACACGGCCCGACTTGACTCGGCTACGCACGGTAGACAGATACGACTTATTCAGTGGCAAAAGAATCAACAGCATTGAAATGTTCTTGTTTAATGGGTTTCAGGACTTATTAATTAATAATAAGCCTGTTGCACACTTTTGCTATGAGCGATTTAATAGTCGACTCTAGGGTAAACGCCTTCAGAAATACCGATGGCATGCCATCGGCTGCCATGGCGCAGCCACACGGAAAAAAACTACGGTGAAAATAACTATATGGATACCTGATTTTGGCACCTGCTAGGTGTTATGGTAGCGTTAACCAGAAGTTTACTATGTTTTGACTAGGTACAGGGTGATGTTCCCTGATTGCATGTCGAATTTACTCAAAGTATCGGTAAATGTACCATACTTCTGGTCAAGTTTACCATAACATCTAGCAGGTGCCAAAATCAGGTATCCGTATGGTTATTTTCACTAATCTTTTTTTCCGTGCAGGTAGGCCTGATGTGCGATGTCTCTCTCGGTCCATCGAAGTCGCTTCGATGTCGATTTCCAAAATCGGAGCGATGTATCAAAACATCAAAAAATCGAAAAAAATCGAAAAATATCGAAACATCGATCCACATCGAATCATCGAGCCACATGGAAACATCGCGATCCACATGGAAACATCGATCTACATCGTAACATCGCAACATCGATCGGTATCGAATCGCTTATTTACATAGAAACGTCGAAACATCGAAACATCGAAAAATCGATCAGCATAAAAGCATACATTTACATCAAAATACCAAGACGTCAACAAAATGATTAAAAAAAAAAAGTAAAGCATTGGATTTTTTAATTCCGTATTTCTTAATTTTTATTTTAAAGATCGTTCGGAACAGTGACCAATATCATGACACTTTGGTCGGAAAATTGAAACCTTATTCGATAATCCCACCATACATTAATCGCAGTCCGGATGGATGTGTCGATATTGATTGATACTTCTCTGTCGATCGATATGGATCGAAGTTGCAATGTTTCGATGTGAATCGATGTATCGATTTGGATCGATGTTTCGAGGCATCTCATGAAACATCGAACCACATTCGATGTCCCTTAAACATCGAACAAGCGTCGATGCACCGAACACCGCACAGGCCAGTGGCGGCTCGTGAAATTTGGCAATCGTGTCCTCCTCCTATTTAACCAATGTAAAACAATCGATTCTCCCAGAGGCTGCCAGCCTCCGCAAGAATCGATTATTTTACCTACGTTTAAATGGAAAACTTGCATGGTTGCCAAATATCACGAGCCGCCACAGGCACAGGCCCACAGCCAGGGATGGAGTTATCATTACGCAAAATACGCTTAACTGCGTATACGTACGCATAGATTGGATTTTGTTACCCAGTAAAATACTTTGCCTCGGGTATTTGTCAAAGGGAATATTTTTCAAAATCTAGAGATTGTCCAGAAATCCGTGTTCAAGTTAGATCATTTTCTCATAAATGTTCCTTAAATTTAAAAATACGTTTGATGTAAATCAAAACTTATAAAATATACATCTGATTCTTTTGGGAAAGGAAAAAAAAATGGGTCAAACAAAGAGCTTCCATGTCGGTTTTAATAAGATCCTCTAAATGTGACAAACGCTTGTTTCTTTAATAAAACTTAACTCCTCAGTATCTTAAGAAAAGTTTAGTGGCAACTGGGTTATACTCTGTTCACGATAAGAAGGCGGGTGAGAATTCAGGTAGTAATTCACTATTTAGCAACAGTGCGGCTATGCTGGCTACTCCAACCCTTTGCAGTGGCCGTTGTTCTCGCGAACTCTCTCTTGGCACGAAGGATTTCCAAGAACCGACAGACTCAACAATTTACACACGTCCAGTAAAAATTGTGAACGGTCGAAAATACGAAAAAACGGACGAAATTTTCGCCCTAAAGGGCCAAAACTCGGCCAAAATAGTCGACTTTGAATATTGATGACTCTCAGAAATTCGTATTTTTCAGTCCGAATTAAATTCAGGATATTTCGTCTAATATCGAATTTATGAGAGTCATCAGTATTCAAACTCGACTATTTTTGCAGAGTTTAGGCCCTTAAGGGCGAAAATTTCGTCCGTTTTTTCGTATTTGTGACCGTTCGCAATTTTTACTGGACGTGTGTAAATTGTTGAGTCGGTCGTTTCTTGGAATTCCTCCGTGCCAAGAGAGAAGTCGGAAGAACAACGGCCACTGCGAAGGGTTGGAGTAGCCGGCATAGCCGCACTGTTGCTAAATAGTGCATTACTACCTGAATTCTCACCCGCCTTCTTATCGTGAACAGAGTATAAGTTCGTGGTTTTGCCTCATCTCTTCTGATGGAGAGAGACGCCTTTGCTGAACCGCATTACTTCTTCTGTCCGTTGGTGAGCGATACAATAATAATAGCCTCCACGACATGTGAGTTATTTTATTGAACCTGGGCCCCATTTGGAGACAGTTGGTGTTAAATTAGGTTATAAGTGAGGTGAGTCGTCGTGGTAGTCGGCCACTTATAACAACAAAACCAATTCATTTTCTTTCCTTTTTCTCTCTTAATTCCTTTCGGGATGTAGGCTTCGGTTAATCCCTCTGCAGGGAAGATCGAAGTGTAAACAGCACTAGCGCAACCAGGATCTCTTCCATCTCTCGCATTTCTCATTTGAATGTATTAGTAGGAAAAGGACAGAAAGAGGAGGTTTTATCTCCTTGTCCATCCTTGTCTAACATACGTTTCTTAATGGAGAAAAGAGAGAGATGAAGAAACTCTCGGTGCGCTACTGGTAAACAGAGACTGAAAGCAATCGCGCAGAGCTGCCAAATTATGACCAGAGGTGTAGCGTGCAATTTGGCAACGTTGTTCTTGCTCCATTTAAACCCATTACAAATATCGAATTATTGGGTGTTCGGTGAACACTTTTGCATTCGACATGGGTTTAATTGGATAAAATACACCGCTGTCAAATTGCACGCTACACCACTGATTATGACAAATTAGCCAAAAACGCGTCACCAGCGAGCGGGCCGATCATTTACTTCATCGTTAATTCCAATCGTAAAGACCGCATATGAGTGATTCGATTGGTCGGAAATTGTAAAACTTGGCCGTTGCTATGGTAACCATCGTTAAGAGTCTCGTTTTATAAAGGCTGTTCATGAGTAACCTTTAAAAAACGGACACTATAACGATGGTTACCATAGCAACGGCCAAGTTTTACAATATTCGACCAATAGCATCACTCGTAGACAGTATTAACGATCGGTTTAACGATGAAATAAATGATCGACCCGCAGGCTAACATTGCGACCATTCAAACTTAACCGTGGTCTAAACTTAACCGTAAAGTTTTTCGAGTGAGATAATTAGGTATATACCTTAGGAGCATAGTAGAAAAAAAGTGAGCAAACAAATGTAAAACAGTCGAAATTAGAGGCTGGTTAGTGTTTTTGATTACATGATAAATAGGTTACATGTAACCTATGTATTTAACAACGGTTACAACTGAAATCCACCCTTAATAAAACAGCTCATCGATACATTCACTGAAAAGCAATGGTGCGGTACGAGCATTTTGATACATCGTCAACCTTCAAACGAGAATATCGAAGAGAATCAATACTTAAGTGGTTCAATCGAACCCCAGAAAAGTCGATACTTTTGTCAAGGTTCAAATAGGGAACAGGGCGATTTGATCGTTCACCAATGAAGCGACCACCACTGAAAAAAGCCACCTCCTTTTAGTGAAAACAAAAAAATAAAGTTGCGCTCACTATTATAAATCGCGATGGTAAAGGCGATTCAACTCGTGCAAATAGCAAAGTTGGAGTGATTCCATTCTTCAAGAACCAACCCCCGTCACCCGTCGCCCCCCCCTCATACCGCTCAAATTTCGTACGTTTTCTTTGCTCCGATGCAGTGATGTGATTTGCCCCCATCAGAAACAAATGTTGCCGGGCCGAGAGAGATAATCAAATTTGACCGTCACGGTTCCCTTTCTATTTTTCTGGGTCGTCTCGGGGGCTCGGCTCTCGGTTCTCGGCTCCCCCGACTCAACTCAATTCCGATGCATGGTGCGAATTACCAAAAAAAAAAAAAAAAAAAAAAAAAACAGTCGCGAGCTAGATTCTACCCATAGGAGGGGGGGTCTGGGAAGCGATAGAGTGGTGAGGGGAGGAGACAGAGAGAGAGAGAGAGAGAGAGAGAGAGAGAGAGAGAGAGAGAGAGAGAGAGAGAGAGAGAGAGAGAGAGACTTTATTTAGGTCAGGATACAGAGACTCCTTCCATTCCGAAGCTATGCTCGGGCAGGATCGGGCCAGCCAACAGCCAGCCGATTTAAGCCAATGGTTAGAGATATGACCCAGTGACACTATTGTTAGCGGGGGTACGCGGCTTGGCTTGGCTTTGGTGATGGCATGAGCGGCGGTGGTGGTGGTGTGGCGGTGCGGTGGAGCGGTGTCGTTTTTAGCCGAGGCGGCGAGAGATGGTCGGTTTTAGATAACAATAGTTACGAGTTATTCAGACGCGACAAAAACTGACGCTCTCGGGATGTATCTCGGTTCCTGTTATTACGGCGAGTCGGGAGTCACGTGACGCTTGTGCCCCCCTCCCCCCTCCCCCCGCATCACAACCAGAGGAGGTGAGGACGGACGACGAGCCAAAGATATCATAACAAGCATTTTACTGATTTCCCCGAGCAGAGTGAGCTGTGTTTGTCCCCCCCCCCCTGCTTTAAAAAAGCCTCGGCGCTCCTCTATTAAGAGACACAGCCAATGGCGTACGCAGGAATTAGTCTCTCTCGCTCTTTTCCCTTTTATAAGTATATGTACTGGAGAAGGAAAGAGATAGAGGCTGAAGTCATGTTCGAGACCCTGTTTCTGTCCTTTTCCTACTCACGTGTTCAAATGGGGAAAGAGAGAGAAAGAACGATTCCTGTGTAAAGGGGTGTCTCCACCTGCGAATTTAAAAGCGCGAATAAACTGATTGAGCCAATGAGCTTCTTTGTTGTCGATACATTGGACTCGACCTATCGACTTAAAGGCAGCTCATTGGCTCAATCAGTTTATTCGCGCTTTTCAATTCGCAGGTGGAGACACCCCTTAAGATACTAGATATAGCAACACCGTGCCACGCGTTTGTGGCGCTATCTGTGGTCTGAGATTGGAAAAAAAAGTGCCAAAAAATCAGTGGAAAGAAGGCATCAAAAAGTATCGTTTTTGACTTTGTCAGCTTAATGTGAAACTTAATGAGGTAATATTTTGGTTTGAATTTACTTGTAAAAAAGTGTTTTCTGTGATTAAAATTGTTTTCAGAAGTTTTTGAACGATGAATTATGATGAAAAATATACTGTTAGAATTTTGCCCTTTTTTGCTTTCTCACTACTAACAAAGTTAGAAATAGAGAAAGTATTGCAATGGCGCAGAGATTTTCAAGGACTATCTGATGTGCAAATTAAGTTGCGTGCGATGGATTATGTACACTCTTTTACAGTCATAGGACTCTTTCGAGGATTTTGAAAAGAGAAAATAAAGAAAACGCAAATTAAGAGCAGTTTTTGAGTTATATCTCTTAAAGGTTTGATTTATTTGGTTTTGAGTGTTGTCGCGAAAATGGTGCCAAAAAAATACTATCAGCAAACTAATTGAATATGATTGGCCATTTGCCAAGAATGGAGCCATATAAACGGGGCAACTTTTTTATACCCTCATTTCACCGTTTATATTTTTTGCTGAAATAAATACCCTTACACTTTGAGGAAAACACATGAATATGCGTTGGAGACCGGCCTTAGCTCTTTCCTGCACGCAATTTGGGATTTGAGTTTTTTTGACATTTTATTAATTTTTTCAAAAGAGGACAATTTTCTAAGAACTTTAATGGGGTCACTCAACTTTTTTTTAAAGTGTCCATTTAAATCCCATTGAATCCCATTTTAAATTAAGTGGGACAACATGTGTTCCACCGCCCCTGAAAGGGTTAAATACTTTTACAACCAAAACAGTATAGGTATACCGTTTCGACAGTGCTGCGTGATATGCAATAACGCAGTGGTGGCTTACGTGCAATTCTGGCAACGACTTTTTTTTTGCCGTTTGAACCTATCTAAAAGTATAGATTTCTTGTTGATTCAATGAATTCCCTGAAGATCGATTACTTCACGTAAATTCAAATGGAGCAAAACAGCTGTTGCTAAATTGTACAAGAAGCCACTGTAGTGCAACGTGAGAACGTTGAAATTTGTCATTTAAACCCATGAGAAGATCAAAAAATTGGATCGAAATTGGTTGTAAAGCCGAAAGTCTATTTTTGGGCATCCATTTTTTTTTGTTTTTACGATTGAAAATTGTTGTATCACCAATATTCAAGGAAAATTGCACCCTGCTACAGACAAAATAACTACTAAAAATCAGACCTTGTCACACTGATAGCTTCTCAGCCCACAAATTTTTCAATACTTTCATCTGAGCTTGAAAAATGGGCCCTTGCAGATGGCCAAGTTTTGAATCGGCATAGCTCTGAGCTTTTACTTTGGATTCAGTGAAAATATTGAGGCTTTTGCAGTCTCAGAATAATCAGTGCGAAGTATCAATTATGATTTAAAGTACATATACATTTACTGTGGTTGTGTTACAGTTTTCCGTAAACTTTCGAGACACAATAAACAGGTTTAAAAAATCCGAAAACATTCGGGGATCGAAAATTTAACTTCGATTAATTTTTGAGAGCCATATGCAATTAATTTTTCCACGGATCCTCCTTCCGCAAAAAAGGGTTTTCTTAGAAAATTATATATAGAATGGCACAACTCTTATTTACCTCTCTATTCTTAATAGTTCTGGATATATTATGATGTTCGAAGACTTTTGCTGCATCCTGTAGAATCTACAGTGTAGATGATCCGAGAAACAATGATTAAAATATGCATGTACTTAGCTTTCAATTAATTAAAAAATTCCCACTTTACACTCCTTGGCTGTAATAATGATAGTTGTTTAAGCAGAGCTGCCGTTTTGCGTATAATTATAATTAATGAATTTTTTTCAATTCACCGACGATTTCACCGGCTGAGAAAAGATTACAATAAACTTCAGTGCAATGTATGACTAAAATGAACGAAAATACCCGCATCTGTAATCTTTTCTCAATTGGTGGAAACGCCGTCAATTTATAAAATGTCCGCAAGTTTTTTAAAAGTCATCGACAACTCCACCGGTTGAGAAACGGTTATACAGATGCGAGTATTTTCGTGCATTAAAGTCATTCATTAGACTGAACTGTGTAATCTTTTCTCAACCGGTGGAATCATCGGTGAATAGAAAAATGTCATTAATTATACGCAAAGACGGCAGCTCTGATGGCTGTAAGCCCGCAGCAAGTTGCGAGAGAAAGATTATTAAAATTTCAAAAGACGAGACTCCACACATTTACCTGGAAAGTTTGCGTGTGTTTCCGGTAGTTGTTGCCTGTTGCGGGCCACCAGAACCAGTCACACAATGCTTGAGGATCTTAATTATTCATGCTCTCTATTTTTGAGTGATCTGTGCGCGGAAAATGCAGTGGCGCGACCAGGATCTCCTCTATCTCTCTCATCTTCCCATTGAATGTGTAGTATGACCTTCAAAAGAAACTACCCGGGTCGAAATTTTTACTCTCTTAAATCTCGACAACCTTTAAACATTTTTTGCGGGTTTCAAGTGTTTAAATAATATAAGCAAATCGCCTATTTTGAAGTACTGTCGACGAATCAAAGATTGCCGTGAGATTATTACGAGCTAAATTTTGCCTTGAAACTTGCAAAAATTGATTAAGCCTCCCCCTCCCCCCCAAATACCCCCAAGGGACTGCCGGAGGCTTTTAAAAATATCGAAAATTAAAAATTTCGGGCCAATCTCCTGTCTGACTTTTCTGTTTCAAATCATTCGGTTCAGAAATTTTCGGGGGAAAAAAAAAAAAAAAAAAAAAAAAGCCCCATCCGGGTGATCTAGTATACCCGGTACGATATTTTCATCAAGGGACTCAAAGTGACCTTTGCCCGTTTCCGTAGTTATGCGTGTGAGTGTGGGACTGATCTGCAAAGGCTCTCTTACCCCACCACACGCACTGGGACCAAATTATGTTACGGCTTGACGGTCCTCCTAAAGACGTTGGATGGTGCGTACTTAAGAATGGTTACGTGTGGTTTAACCCCTTATGGGCCAAGCCCGAGAATACTCGTTTTTCTCTCCTGGTCAATTTCATATATTGTTTCAATCTTCATTCCAGATAAACACGACTTCATCGATGAAAAAATGTTCGTCGAGCGCGCGGGCGCCTTCAATCTGTCGTATAGGCAATTCCAACTCCCCCGAGTACGGATAGTTAACTACCTTCTTTTTATAAACGAAAGAGTGGCGTTCTTTTGTACTAACCCGGTCCTTAAAGGGTTAAACCCTCCGTAAGTGCTCACCGATCATCATGCGTGCGGGACCGTTAGACCGTGAGGACGTAACATTATTTAGTCCCTGGTCCCTCGCCTGCAAGGTGTAAGGCGTATGAATAGTGGCCGAACCGGAACCTTGAAGGCGAAATTTAGATTGTGAAAATCTCGCGACAATTTTTAATTCGTCGATAATACCTAATGAAAAATTAAAAATTCTGTTGAAAACAGCGGGAAAAATTATTAGTAAGGATTTCGACCTAGGTACTTTCTTTTAAAAGTCATAGTACGTTGAAGAATGATATATATAATATTTCGGTTTTACATCCCCTTGTCAATCCTTGTCTAACATACATGTTTCAATGGAGAAAAGAGAGAGAGAGATAAAAGTAGAGAGTTCCTCGTTGCGCCTCTAGAAAATGTCAACTGCGCGCGAATATACCTACACATATATATATGCAAGTCGGAGGTTGATTCCCCGGGCGCAAGCTGTTTCCGGGAGACTGTGAGTAGCTTGATTGCCATTTGCGCTATGTATTTCTGAATAAATAAACCGTAAGTTGGATTTGGTCTGGAACGATTTTCCTCATTATCAAGAGAGGGGGTAGGGGGAGGGGAAAGGGGGGAGGAAAAACTTGAAATGAGAGTATAAATATGTAATGGGTACAGGTTATTTAGGATGAGAAGTTATTTCAGACATTATGAACGAACAAAAATTCTCAATGGAATATAGCCGAGAAGTAGAAAGCTAGAACTTTATTTTTTAATTAATTAAAAGCTAAGTGCATGAATATTTCAAAGAACACCCTGCTCATTCATGTTTTCACACAATAAGCCCTCATATCTGAGTGCACGTAAAGACCATATCCGATGCGCGTCTCTAATGTAATTGTGAATTAGCTGCAGTTTGATATTTTTTTTTTTTTTTTTTCATATACCTATGAGTCGAAAAACAAATTTTAGTGCTGACGTCACAGGCCTAGTGTCAAACCTGTTATACAGTCCGTAACAAAATCATAGTTAAAGCACACGTATCTCATTTTGATAAGCAACGAGTCTGCTCGTAATTAAACGTATCAACGTTCAACAACGTATTCTGTCCCATGCAATCAGTCAATCACACCCCCAAGATATCGATACTTTGCATAGGTTTAAATGGCAAATAAGCATGGTTAGTCATAACACCGCCAACAATAGACAAAAAAGCGAACGGTTCTGCAGAAATTTGCTAACGAATTTCCTACACGCATAACTCTTCGATAAATTTCAATTTTTTTACTATAAGTAAACTGAAATTTTGTATGTTAGCGTGAAATTTAGCACGCTATTCAAATTTTGTCTCTACTTTCACTCTAGACTCAATTTTCCGTCGGAAAACTGAAATTATCTGCACCTAACCTCAAATTTACGATACAACGGACACCAAGTGAAAACTAGGAAAGTTGAGGAAGAACCGTGAAAACTGGACCAAAACTGATGAAAAATTCGGATTCCTCGACTGAAATACAAGGAGAACAGTCAGTTATTCAAAGTTCCTATTAGTTTCAGGATAATCTGTCAAACTTTTTCTTAATTATCCATAAGGAGAATCTGTTAGCATATGTCTTGTCCATAAGGAAAGTTCGTTAGCAAATGTCTGCAGTTCGTAAAATTCTAGACAAAACCATGAATACCGAGGTGAATTGATCAACTCAAAATAAGACAGTATGAAAATACTGAGCAATCAATTAAAATTATCTAGCAAAATACCTTCCTCTTTAAAAAAATCCAAAATAAAAAATCCAAATCAATACTGGAGTTAAAAAAAAATGTAAAAATATTATTCATAAGCAATCCGTTTGTTTTTCTTTTAAACAATTAATACAAATTATGACTTGTTTTTTGTTTCCCTACTGTCGCAATAATCTCTGTTTTCTATTTGTTAAATGCTTTGACTTTTTGTCCATGTTTAATTAATGTTAAATTATGACAAATAAATAAAATGAAAATAAACTCTACCGACCTACAAGTAACTAGCAACCTGTTGTTCATCGAGAAGAGGCAAGTTTTTTTTTTTTATTTATTTATTTTGGGCCTGGTAAGGACCTTTTTGGACGCTCTGTATAAATCAAAGAAAGATGCAAAACACCACCAATTTATTGTGTTTCCATGGTAGCATAAAAATAAAAAAAATCAAAATAAATGAATGATTCATGCGAGTAAAAAGGAATAAAAATATAGGGTGAAGAATGAAATGAATGAGTAAATTCAAATTCAAATGCATTAATTCTTTCATAAACCCAAGACTTGAAATATCGACGTAGTTTAGCATATTGGGGCTGCATTCCACTTTGAGCAACCCTGAGTTTGCTTCCTTGTTGAGTTCTTCGAAGTATACAGAATACGTTCAGTTCCAAAATATATCAGCGAGTTATGCAAAAATAAAGGGAAGAAATGCAGTGGGCAGATAATGATGGAATTAAAGGAGGAAGCAGAGTAATTTTAATGTGATTCCAGGGGAAGCTTGTCCAGATTTCAATCCGATGGTGAGAGGAATGGGCCAATCCTATTGGTCTCAACGGCACGTGATACGTTTGAAGTCATTTCAGAAAAATGACTTCTCCATCAATCGAATGACTCCAGGTCTATCACCAAACGCCGTTTAAACCAATATGAGATAGGTCATTTTCTGCTATCTCGTCTCGTCTCGTCCAAAAGAGCCAGTGTTGCCAGATCGAGGGTAAAAAGCCGTACCGTCCCCATTTAAATCAATGTAAAGCGTACGGTTTTTTCACCCCAATCTGGCAACACTGAAAAGAGCAAAATCAGCCTCCTGGTTGGCTAAAGATTCCATACTTAAACTTAAAATATTATAGCCCTAGAAAAAACAAAAAACCATATCAGAAATGGCAAAGACCGCAGTCTTCACACAAGAATATGGCTGTTGCACACTTTTGCTACAAGCGCTTTAGTAATCGACTCTGATGTAAAAACCTCCAAAAAAAACGAGCACCAAAAACCTCCAAAATCCACTCCGAAAACTCAATGAACGTTTTAATTTGCCTGAGCGTTATGGTGGCATAGGGCATAGTAATAGTGGGAGATTCTTATAACGTCACTCTCTCAAGGGGGTCGCACGGGAGAGTGAGTGAGATAGTTTGGAACGCTACGCGAGTTTTGTCACAACCAATGCAATGGGGCTGTTGCACACTTTTGCTATAAGCGATTTAACAGTCGATTCTGGTGTAAAAACCTCGAAAAATAACAATGGTAGCGCTACAACTAAAAATCCACTCTTAAACTCGATCAATAAACGCTTTTATTTACGAGGGCATAATGGTGGCCGAGGGCATTAATAATGGGAGATTCCTATCTTAATTTCGTCACTCATTCTATGCTGACAAGGATGATTTACAGAGTAATTGGTCTTCATAGGGTAGTGATCCACATTCGATGAATGGTACGGTGACACCTAGTGTGACGCCGGTGTCAAATGAGAGTCGCCTCTTATTGGTCACGTTTTGATGGAGTTACAGTATTGTTCGATGGGAATCTCCCGTTGTTACTGCCCTATGCCACCATTACACTCGAGCAAATAAAAGCGTTTATTGAGTTTAGTAGTGGATTTCGGAAGTTTTTGCCATGGTTCCTTTTTTTTAAGGTTTTTACACCAAAATCGACTATTATATCGCTAATAGCAAAAATTGTACAACAACCCCATTCTGATTGCACTTTGAAGGGACTGTGGTCCCCTCATTGGCAGTCAAATACAGCGTACGCGCATTTAATCCTTTTTTTATAGATTACTCTGGCTAGAGCGGTGCACTATGGTCTGAGATCGAAAAAAAAGTGGCCAAAAATCATTGAAAAATAGTCATCAAAAATCATCGCTTTCGACCTTTTAAGGTTAATTTAAGACTTTATGGTGACACTTTTAAGTTTAAATTACTTGTTAAAAGTGTTCTCTGTAATTGAATTCGGTATTAAAAGTTGATATATGATGAATTTATGAGAAATTCACTTTCTGATTTTTGGCCACTTTTTGACGATCTCAGACCATAGTGCGGTGGAGCTATAAAATAAGACGGTATATTCGCGCTTAAGGGTGAAGAATTAAAAGAATAAAGACGCGTCTATATAAGATGGAAAGAAAAGAAAAAGAAAAAAAACCCATTTCATTCTCGTCACGTTGCTTGTCGTTATATGCTGCTGCTGTGACGCTGTACTTTGCCGTTCAAAGGCTAAAAGGCTCTGATCGATGTGAACACTGAACACTGAAACAGCTCTCGAAATTTATTCCAATTATATCGATTGCGTCTCGCGCTACGTCTCACCGCGCGCGTCTCCCGCCCTGTCGCGTCGCGTCGTTTAAGAGCCTGATAGGGGATAGAGCGCGTCACGTTAAAGTCGCCGCGCTCTTTCTAAAAGCAGTTCACCTGCTACCTCTCCTAAGCGGTTAAGGAGGCAGTTAAAGAGGTCACGGAGGTGACCAGACGTCCAGATTTCTCAACGCTGACTTTCGCACGCGTTGCCCTGTACTATCCTGCACCGTTGCTGCTTTGAGCAAAAAATTGCGGTAAAATTGTTATTGCGCTCTCGTGTTAACCCTTTGTCTCTTGGCGGTACAAATTTGTACCACCAAATTAACATGGTTTTAAATGTATTTTCAAAAAAATCACTATGCACATCAAACTAAGCGAGAAAAGTTCATTCGATTCATTGGGATTGATAAAACATTTGTGTGAAGGGTTTGTAATAAACCCGGGTTTAAAGGGTTATGGTGATTCTTCAGCGTTTAATGCCTCCGATTTCTGCCGCCAGAGCGCAACCGTTCGATTAATGCAAAGATCAAAAAAGAGTTCCAACAAAACGGTAGGAGAGCGTGGCATAGTCGAATTACTATCGAATGTCACTATCGATTGTACGGCCTCTGATTAGCTGGCGAAAGTCTAGGCCCTGAGAGACCGCTCTTATGGAAATTTAACATGGGATTTTTGACTTTGCTTCATTTAAAGTTGACTTTCAAGAAAACTATTCTTCCTTACCTTCGGGAAATTCAAATTATATTTTTTTTGAGACTATTACGAAGAGATTTATGGGTCATACATATCACTTCATCGAAACAGTAATAGAGGAATATTTTGACAGTAAAATTACGGGTAATGTTTTGCCGTGTTTCCCACTCTTCGCTCGGGTCGGGCCGAGTGTGTCGTGTAGCAGTTGTTTTTTCCAGTTTTCTTGTTGTAGTGTGTGTGTGATGCAGATGGTTTGAAATGCTTGTAAAATTCATTAATTGAAGGAAATACGCTGATTCCATGAAGAAACCCGAAAATTTAAACGCAAAATCTCGAAATAATACGAAGTTTTAGCGGCTCACAATCGGACGTTACGGCGGGAAAAAATCCTCATAATTTAATTTTCAATTTCATATTTTTCTGTTAAGTTTGCGATGAAGTGATATGTGTGACCGATCAATATATTCGTTATATCCTCAAAAAAATGTAATTTGAATTTCCCGGAGGCAAGGAGCAATCATTTTCTTGGACTTTGACTTTAAATGAGGCAAAGTCGAAAACCCCATGTTAAATCTCCATAAGATCCATCTCTCAGGGCCCAGGCTTTCGCCAGCCTATCAGAAGCTGATTTTTCGATATCACCAACCTAACCTAACCTGCCACGCTCTCCTACCGTTTTGTTGGGACTCTTGTTTACTCTTTGGATTAATGTCAAATTATAGGCCAAAAGTAATTTATATTTAAGAAAACGGAGTGCCAGTTACTATAGATGATCATCCGAAGAACGTCCCTGCAGAATATCTCGTCAAAAACGTTCATGAGGTTGGGAGTGGGCTTCGTGATTTTTTAGCGGGCTTATCGTCTTGTTTGTAGGGTTTTACATCCGATGAACTAACTATTAATAACGTGTTATTCTTATGGGTGGTATCATTACGATAGACATGTAGACACCCTCTCATATCTGCGGAAATTCTCCGATAGCTCAGGAGTCATGGGCGAATTTCCACAGAGATGGGAGGGTTTATATCGGAATGAACCCTATAGTACTGATAACACCCATAAGAATAACACGTACTCGATCATCGACTCGAAAGCGTTACGATTCGATTGTTCATAATCAGCCTAATGGAGCCAAAGTTTGGTACAGCTCTAATGCCTAACTGATCAACTAAAGGCTTTATTATGCGGACAAGAAACACTTATTTTGCTTCTTGCACAACGTGCGACATCACCGTATTTGATTTATCGTTGTTTTCTTAGAAATCTTAGATGTAAGAAGGGGGAAGGGAGGGTAGCAGTTGAGAGAGAGAGAGAGAGAGAGAGAGAGAGAGAGAGAGAGAGGAGAGAGAGAGAGAGAGAGAAGAGAGAGAGAGAGAGAGAGAGAGAGAGAGAGAGAGAGTGAGAGAGAGAGAGGGAGAGAGAATGAGTGAGAGAGAGAGATAGAGAGAGAGAGAGGGGGGGGAAGAGAGAGAGAGAGGAAGAGAGAGAGAAAGAGGGAGACAGAGAAAGAGAGAGAGAGAAAGAAAGAGAGAGAAGGGGGGATGGAGAGTGACAACAGAATACAGGGCATGAGTAAGAAAGCAGGGTCGGGGGAAGGGATTCGATCCCTTGTTGACTCTACGGCCATTATCTGTTTTTATTTGTTTCCGCTCTCCTCCCTCCGCCCTCCCCCCCCCCCCCCCCCCCCCCCCTCAGCCCTTAGCGGCCTTATAGCGCCCTGCTCGCCCTCGAATCGACTCGACTCACATGACATCCTATCCTCTCCTGTCTCTTATGCCGTGTGCCCGTGTCCGTTCAACGACGTCGCAACCGCGGTTAAAGAAATCTTCCCGTGGAGCCGTTAAAGCCCGGTTGGACCAACCGCGAGCATATAAAACATGGAAAACAATAACTTCGCGCGACGATTCATGACGTGCGGCGCGGGGAGAGGTGGAGAGGTTGGGGTTAGGCGAGGTAGAGTGGTCATAGGGGTTGTTGAGGGGGATGGAGGGTGGCGTGAAACGAGTGGATGGGGGTTAGAAGGATTGAAGGGGGTGGGGGGGGTCAGGAGGTTCAAGAAGAAAGGCGGTGTGAGGAGGGGGACGGGGATGGGAGGGGGGAGGGGGGACCGGCACCACGACGTCGAACGATCGACGATCGAGACACGAAACGTTAGCCCTGCGCTGTGGGTGGGGGGGGGGGGTTGTTGTTGTTGTTGTGAGGTTTGTGGCGTGGTTGGGGAGGGTAGGGGGAAGAGGAGGGTTGGTCGAGAAGAGGAGAGGAGAGGGGGGAGAGGTTAAAGGAAGAAGAGGGTCAGAGGGCTCTAATGGCTTTATGGAGATCGCGGGAAGTGGGAAACGAGAATCGTGCGTCGGGATTCCCAGGTGATGTTTCTTTTTGACCTCCCATATATAGACTGTTTTAGTAGAGCGATATGTCGTATCGATTGCCGTCCGAAGGCCTCTGGTTCCAAACAAACTCTGATTCAATGCATTTTCCCCATAAGCGGATTTTTTTTTAACGGAAATTTAGACTATTAAATCAAACAATTGATGCGACCTTTTAGCGATTATGAATTCTACGTCCTCGAAAATGCCCAATTATGCCTGGTTCCTTGACTAAAACTGCCGAAATCAACACAGAAAAAAATGGACATGCTCCAGACACAAACTTCCCGTGTTCTAGACACGAATGTACACACCAGTACGGGAACAAGTTCTGAGCGCAATCTATTTAGGTTGAGTTTGCGGCTGACACGCATCCCGTCGTGTCCAGAACCTGAAATATTTGTGCTCTGAGCACGTTACGTTCTGGTGTGTATACAGATCTTGTCTGGAGCACATTTTTTTTTTCTGTGAGTAAGATATTACAAATTAAACGATGCGTTTGGAGGTTGGAATCACCCAAATGTTATTGTTGTTGTTGTGGAATTGGCGGGATTTCGGGCGATGCTAACCTACAAACGCAACGTTTAATCTGTAATACCTTATTGATTTCGGCATTTTTAGTCAAGGAATCAGGCATATTTAAGCATTTTCGAGGACGTAGCATTCATGATCGCGAAAAGGTCGCATTAATTGTTTGATTTAATACCCTAAATTTCCGTTCAAAAGTTCGCTTATCGGGAAATTACATTGAACCAGAGTTTGTTTGGAACCAGAGGCCCTCGGACGGCAATCGATACGATATATCGCTCTACTAAAACAGTTATAGTAATGCCGCATGTCCAGTGAATTTCGATGCATCGCGATTTTCGCAACACTTGAAGCGAATTTTCACTTCTAGGAGTGATCACTCTGAGAGAAATCGCACTATTTTAAAAACAAGGAAGTCAACTCTCATTCTCATTGAAATCATTGAGATAAGAATTGTGGGTAACCCGCACATTCAGGAGTTACCTGCGAGTTTCGTCCTCGTCTGTACTATGACCAACAAAAGAAAGTACCCTGGTCGAAATTTTTACTCCATCAAATATCGGTAAGCTTTGAGCAATTTTGTGACTATCGAGAGTTTAAGGACTAAATAGAATGCCTATTTTAGAGTACGTCTTGAAAAAACGCAAATTCTATTAAAAACAACAGAAAAATTTAACAATCAGAATGTAGACCAGGATACTTTCTTTTGAAAGTCATAGTACATAATCTTGATTCTCATTCATAAAATCACATTCGGAAAATTCCAAAAGCGTTGATCCACTGTGTGGTGGAAATAAATTACGTGTACTATGACTTTAAAAAAAAAGTACTCTCATTGAAATTGTTCTTAATGGATATTTCTTTCATTTCCCATCGTTTTAAATTTTTTGAGGCATAGTGTCACAAGTGGTAATAGTGGGAGACTCTGGAACACCTGAAAATCATAAAATTTCTCAAAGTGGTCGAGAAATGAAATATTGAAAATGTCTATCAGGATACTTTCTTTTGACAGCCATAGTACCTCCTCCCTATCTCTTTGTTGCGGTTTGAATCACCGATTTCGGTTTAAACTTTGAGGAAGAGTGGAGGAGCCCACTTTATGCGTTCAATTTTTCGCAAAGACCTATCTCTCTTTTCCTTTCACGAGAACTCTCCCTACCCCACCTCACCCGCCCGCCCGCTCCGACCCCTTCTCTTATCTCTTGGAAAACAAGACTAAACACGCGCGCGAGGGATAAAAATAATGTCACGCGCAAATATAGAAATCCCGTAGGGGCTCCATTCAATTTGCTGTATGCACGCGGAGACCGAGAACTCATCTCAGGAGAGGAAGACTCGTCTCTCTCTCTCTCTCTCTCTCTCTCTCTCTCTCTCTCTCTCTCTCTCTCTCTCTCTCTCTCTCTCTCTCTCTCTCTTTCTCTCTCTCTCTCTCTCTCCCTCTCACGCATTTTCCTCTCTCTCTCTCTCCCTCTCTCTCTCTCTCTCTCTCACGCTTTTTCCCTCTCTCTTCTCTCTCTCTCTCTCTCTCTCTCTCCTCTCTTTCCCTCTCTCTCCTTTCCTCTCTCTCTCTCTCTCTCTCTCTCCTCTCTCTCTCCCTCCTCTCTCTCCCTCTCTCTCTCCCTCTCTCTCTATCTCTCCCTCTCTCTCCCTCTCTTCCTCTCTCACGTATTTTCCCTCTCCCCCTCTCTCCCTCTCTCACGCAGTTTCCATCTCCCTCACTCTCACCAACACGGTTCTATATGCGCAAGGATCAAATATTATCGTGTATATCCAGTCACTACCTGGGTCACGAGGTAGGGTCATTGTACGGCTTCGTCAAAAGAAAAAGACGATGTCTCGATGCAGTTTATATCTTCAGCAGGGCTGCCGTGTTGCGTATAATCAATGCTATTTTTCTATTCACCGATGATTCCACCGGTTGAGAAAAGATTACACAGTTCAATTCAGTGTATGACTGTAATGCACGAAAATACTCTGATCTGTAATCTTTCCTGAATCGGTGGAAACTCCGTTGAATAATTAAAATATCCTCAAGTTTTTTAAAGTCATCGAAGACTCCACCGGTTGAGAAAAGATTGCAGATGCGAGTATTTTAGTTTATTATAGTCATGCACTGAACTGAACTGTGCAATCTTTTCTCAACCGGTGGAACCATCGGTGAATTGAAAAATAGCATTGATTATACGCAAAATGGCAGCCCTGATCTTCAGAGCTGCCGTTTTGTTTATTATTGAGTGGCATTTTTCAATTTACCGATGATTCCACCTGCTGCGAGTACGGAATAGTGATAATACACAGTTTGGTTCAGTTTATGACTGAATTGTTAGAAAACGCACTCGGCGATCTGGAATTATTTCTCATAATCGGTGGACTCACCTCCATGAATTATTAAAATATCCGCAAAAGTCAGCGATGACTCCGCTACCGGTTGAGAAAATATTACAGATCGAGGGAATTTCTGTGCTTTAATGTAGTTATTAACTGAACTGATCAGCGTAATCTTTTCTCGATCAGCGTAATCTTTTCTCGACCAGCTGAATCATCGGCAAATTAATCTGTTTCGTAAACTTTTGCTACAGCAATGTGACACATTGATTCTACCGTCAAATTCGGTGAAAATAACAACGCGTAGCATATTAAAAACTTTCAAAATCTACTCATTAATAGGGCTCTTGGAAACTTTTGCTATAAGCAAATAAATAGTCCAATCTTATGCATAGACCAGCAAAAACCACGAAAATCACACTAAGAAAGTTAAAAATTCAGTAATAAACTCACATAACTGCTATAACGGCAAGATGGTAATGGCAGCTCGACGCGGGTATCATGGGAGATTCATGTATATTATGTCACTTTCTCTACGGAAACACAGAGATTATGTCTCAATTTAGATAGGAATCTCCCATGATACCTGCTTTGAAGCGCCATTACGAACTTGCCATTACAGCAGTTATGAGAGTTTATTACTGAATTTTAGACTTTCTTAGTGTGATTTTTGTGATTTTAGCTGGTTATTTCATCAGATTGGACAATTCATTTGCTCATAGCAAAAGTTTGCAAGGACCCCACTGAAATGATTCCCTGAGTGAATGAGTGGTTATTGAACGTTTTTATAAAGCGCGCATTTTTATTTTTGCCAACTTTTGCCCAAGAATCAAAGTCCTATACACATATTGTTGTAACAAAAGTATTTAATAGATACTCATGGAAAAATGTAATTAAATATACGCAAAACGATTAGGCGGTTAAGCTTTCTTAACAGGGTTAGGTCAGGTGAATACTCCGTACCAATGTGCTTATATTTAACAGGTATGCTCGACTCGCTTCCCGCGTCATCTTTAGTGGCGCGAAGTTCAAAAAGTATTCCAAGATGGCCGACAAAAGAAGAAAACATTGTATATTCTTTCCAGAAAACATCGGACTATTTTCTGCTTTTCTGGAGAGGGAAGGGGAAGCCCAATGTTTTCTAAAAAGAGTATACAATGTTTTCTTCTTTTGTCGGCCATATTGGAATGCTTTTTGAACTGCGCGCCACTGAAGATGACTTGGGAAGTGAGTCGAGCATACGTCTGTTAAATATAAGTACCTTGACTCCGTACCACGAATAAGATCCGTCAACGTTGCACTTGGGGTCGGGGAGGATTGTTGATTCCGTGGAAATGAATGAACGTTGACACGTATACATATATATATTTATAAAAGGCGATTCTTAGTACTGGAAGGAGGAGGTGGAGACCGTGGAAGCTGCTTACGCAAAGTAGGTAGTCGTGGGAAGCAGCGTTGTCCAATGGACCCAGTTACGTACAATTAATTAATTTCTGCAGCAATAAAGCACTTCGGTTACAACGTAGAGTTTCGGAAAAACGACGACGCACATCATCATTAAAAACTTTCGCCCAGTAGCGCACCGAGAGTTTCTCCATTAAGAAACGTATGTTAGACAAGAATGGACAACGGGATAAAACCCCCTCCTTCTGTCCTTTTTCTACTTCTACATTCAAATGGGAAAGGAGAGAGATGGTAGAGATCCTGGTTGCGCCAGTGCTTTCGCCTAATCCACTCGAGAGATCACTTTTTAAGGGATCGTCCATTATTTGGAACGAACTCGCGCAAAGTTGTACTCTATTTTATAACCGACTGGTGACTACTCTGGTAAAAGTGTTCCATGAAGTTCCATGACCAAAATTATATGATGTTACGTGGGATTTTTTGGGATTTAATAAATAGTTTTCTATGGAATTTTGAAGAATTTTTGCTCCATGGAAACTCGTTCATGGAATTTCATGAAACAATTTTACCAGGATATTCTCTCTGTTGGAATTCATACCGATAGCTCCTCAGCTTGCAAGAGTGCATTGTAGAGATACAGGGGCTTCTATCGAGTATCGGAATCATGGGCGGATACAGGGAATTGCCTTTCTCTCTCTCCTCCCATTTGAAAACATGCGTTAGAAAAGGACAGAAGAGGGGGCCAAAGTTACGTGATGGCCCCCTCTGCTATCCTTTTCTAACACATAAGTTCTAATGGAGGGAGAGAGAGAAAGACAATTCCCTGCATCCGCCCATGATCGGAATGCATACTCGAAAGAAAAGCACCACCCATGCAAGAGAATAATACTCACCCGATAACAGGGGCGTCATGTCGGGTTCGGCTTGGGGGGGGGGCAAAAATGTGATGGCCTTTTTTTTTCTCATGAATATTATTTTAGACACTCTACAGTCCTGCATATCCTATATTTACTGCCTTAAATTCCAACAAAACTCGTTAATGACCCCCAAATTTTAGCTCAAAACGTTTTTCTTCTCCTAATCCCAATCTAAATGTCGATGTCGCTTTTCAATTTCGAGATATCGAGGGTGGAAGTCGATTTTCAAAAATTCATTCCTCCAATTTCAAAAAAACATTATTCATAGTTGAAAAGTCGGAATTTAAAAAAAAAAAACTGCTTGTTCAAAGTACTCAAAAAAGCGAGTACTTTTCAGAAAAAAATACAGCTGTGACACAAATTTGGCCAAACTTTTGGTTTTAGGTCCCCCTCCAAAATTTTTTAACATTTTCACCCCTCTGCGCTCCGGGGGGGGGGGGGGGTGGGTTATCTCAAAAATTCCGGGGAATGACCTACTGAAAGGGACACAATAAACTGAGCATTTTGGACAAAACCGGAGGTTGATATCTTTTTTCACATTCGAGATATTGAATGTCAAAGGTCGATCTACAAATGACGAAAACTGACGTAAAACGGTATCAACCCCCGGCTTTATCTAGAGCGAGGGACTATAAATGATGGGTTACCATGTGCTAACAAAGCAATTATACCCCTAATCAACTGTAAAAAACATTAAAAATTTATCATGAATGCGCTAAACACATGTATTTTAAAGGTGGGTCTAAAAGACCTGGAACATGACAGTTGCAAGGGTCTGAAATGTTGTGTTTTTTATAAAGAAAATGAAAGTACTCGATGAGCTGAGAACAAAGATGCCTTTGGTTTCTAATTAAGTTCTATTTTTCCGAAGATGAAATTTTGGCCCAAACTCCATTGTTTTGAATGGGGATTCGCGTAGTGACGTCACTACGCCTACGATTTTTTACAATTTTACATGGGTGAATCTCCAAAAGCGGGACACTTAGGAAAAACTCAAAGACACAAAGGGGCAGTTGCAAGGGTCTGAAATGTTGTGTTTTTTATGAAAAAAATGAAAGTACTTGATGAGCTGAGAACAAAGATGCCTTCGGTTTCTAATTCAGTCCCATTGTTCCGGAGATGAGATTTTAGCCCAAAATACATTGTTTTAAATGGGAATTCCGCGTAGTGACGTCACTACGCACACGATTTTCTACAACTTTACACGAGTGTATCTCCAAAACCGGGACACTTACGAAAAAACTGAAGAAACTATTGTTCTCAGCTCATCAAGTACTATCAGTTTCTTCCTAAAAAGTAAACATTTCAGACCCTTGCAACTGCCCCATTGTTCTCAGCTCATCAAGTACTATAATTTTCTTCATAAAAAACACAAAATATCAGACCCTTGCAATTGCCCCATTGGCAAACTCTTACAAAAAAATTGTCTGGCAGACTAGGGTTAAACGAGGACCTGTACACGAAGTTTATGACTAGAAAGAGATGGGCAAATAAACATGGGAGTCACGGGAGAGTGAGTGAGATAGTTCGGAAGGCGGTTTGTCACAACCGATAGCGATCGATAAGTGCATTGTTGTGATTGTTGGCTAACCGTTGACTTCGCACTAAAATCGTTCATACATACATATATAGATATACCCCATAGTGGGATGGATAAAATCTCTAATCTAATTCCTTCTGTGCTTTCCAATTATATTTTCAACCGCTGGTGGGATGAAAATGATGTGACGAGCTTGCCGCGCGTTAATGACTAGGAAAAAAATAATGCAACGGAGAGAGAAGAGAAAGAAGAGAGAGAAAGAAAAGCGCGGGATTGAAGAGAAACGAGACGTGAAAATAAATCGTGAGGAATTGCCCGAACGAATTAACGAATTAAATCTAAAGTGTGCCCCCGCACTTGGACGGACGTAATTTGTTCTGGGTTGTCAGTCGAGGAGAGAGAGGGAGACAGAGAGAGAGAGAGAGAGAGAGAGGGAGAGAGAAAGAGTGAGAGAGAGAGAGAGGAGAGAGAGAGAAGAAAAAAGGAAATTGCTACCTAGCTACCTAGAACGCCCGGCGCAGGTGTTCTTAAAATATGATTACAACTCAAGGAGGTTTAAATTGTAACTTGAGTTGCGGGGGAGGAGGAGAGAGAGAGAGAGAGAGAGAGAGAGAGAGAGAGAGAGAGAGAGAGAGTGAGAGAGGGGGGGTTCCAATTCTTACTTTTCCTTACAGAACTACTCGATTTCCCAGTTCTCGCCCGTCGTCGCGACAGTAGCGTGGAAAACATGATGTTTCTGTTTCATATATCCGATCAGTCGCCGCATCAAGAAATATTTCTCAACCCCCCCTCTCCTCTCCCCTTTCCCTCCCCTTTTCCCTCCCCTTTTCCCTCCCCTCTTGTTCAAACACCCCTCTCTCCTCCTTAACCTCTTCCAAGTTACCCTCAATTTCATACTATTAAAACAAGAGCAACTATTGCTGCATCCCGGGGTTGAAATTGCCTGACTCGTAAATTGAAGGCTCTTTTTGTTCTCTTTCGTCGGAACCGAGCGGTCGCATGGAAAACATCATGTTTCTATTTCGTATATCCGATCAGTGGCCGCATGAAGACAAATTCCTCTGTCCCCCTCTCTTCTTCTCTCTCTCTCCCTTTCTCCCCCTCCCCTCTTCTTGTCCAAACACCCCTCTCTCCTTCTTAACCTCTTCCAAGTTACACTCAATGTCACACTCTTAAAACATGAGCAACTATTGCTGCATCCCGGGGTTGAAATTGCCGAACTCCTAAATTGAAGGCTCTCTCTCTCTATTCACAGATTTTTTCCAATAAACTAAGCACTCAAGCTCAGTTTTTATATTCTTATTTCCATCTTTTTCTTCTTCTTTTCCTCTTCCTCCTTACTTATTCTTCCCAAGGAAATTCGGAGTCTGCTTTTTCTGGAGATAGTGATTGGGGGGGGGGGTGAAGGGTAGTGACTACAAACGCAATAATATAATTTGCTTCAGGCACTGACAAACAATTTAGTTAAGCTAATGAACCACAATCCGATGGAGTATTCATGTTTTAAATGAGATCTGAACAATTTTTCAAAGAAAAGTCTTACTAGAACTTCGGATCTCGCAAAAAAAAAAAAAAAAAAAAAAAAAAAAAAAAAAAATTAGTTAAGAAACGGTCTTTTTTCTGAACATTTCAGAGTTTGGTCTTTCACACTTTTTTATAAGTGCTACAAGAAACCATACCATGAGTATTGAGTAAGAATCGAACCAAGTTTCATTTCAATCGAAGCTTCTTCGATGCGCTTTCGAAAGGCATTCAAACGTGCCCTCTTCTGGAGGACTCGGAATTTTGATTCAAATGCAATCGGTACTTTGCCTCTACAGTGACAGTGCCTAATAGAGCAGAAAGGAGGAGAAAGTAAAAAGCCAAACCCTCGGATGCATTAAAAACGGTCGCAAGTCTCACGCAAATGCGTCAGCCTCCAACCCCCCCCCCCCCCCCCCCACCCACCCCTTCCTATCTTTTACCTCGCCACCATGCGAAAGCCACTCCTCTTTTTGCGGAAAGCCCCCCTCACACAGCGGGTATTAATAGCCCGTCAAAATGCTCCTTCATCATCAGTCATGTTTCTTGTTCTCCATTTAAAATAGGTCAAGTGGTCCCTCTTTTTTTATTTTTTTTTTATTTTTACATTTCTTCTTCTCTTCCTTTTCTCTCTCTTCTCTTTAGCATCTCCTCTGTCATGGCAAAAAAAAAAAAAAAAAAAAAAAAAAAAAAAAAAAAAAAAAAGTTTATTCCTTTCGCTCCGAGCTAATATAATGCGCGAGGATAAACCCTGCAACCACTCTTGAAAAGGGACGCTGCGAGGCTTTCGCGCTTTCGCTTTGTCTGAGGGATTTTAAAAATTTGACGTGTTTTTCATTTATTCACTCGTTTATTTGTTATTCTCCCCCTCTCCCAGTTTTTTTTTTTTGTCTTATCTACTGCAGTATGTTTACCGCAGCTCTACTGCTCTAATAACTCCCCCCTCATATTGATATAGTTAATTACCTACGCCACGCGACGAACTTTTTATTTATAAACAAAGAAAATCCTGTGTCAAAGGAACTGCGTCCAAGGGACAGTTACACATAGAATGAGTCTGTTGCAAACTTTTGCTACAACGATTAAGAGTGTATAATCTTAAGTAAAACCGCCTGAAAAGTCCATTGGTGGCATCAGAAAGTCATAAAATGCAATAATAAACTCACAAGAGGCGTTTAATGAAATTCAAGAGGGCGAAGAAATATCGAGCGATTTGTATGCATGCACCACGAACATCCAAGGATAGCCAACCTCACAATATCGATAACAACCGATCACAACGTAAACAAACACATAACCTGTACCTCCAGTGAGGTTGTCATTGTTGTCCATCCTTGGATGTTCACGGTGCATGTATACAGATTGCTCGATATTCATCCACCATCTTGGATTTCATTAAACGCCTCTTGTGAGTTTATTATGGCATTTTATGACTTTCTGATACCACCAATGGACTTTTCACGTGATTTTACTTAAGATTCAACACTCTTTATCGCTGTAGCAAAAGTTTCCAACAGACCCATTGAGGAGAAAATGCGTATTGTGTAAATATGTTGTGTTCTATGTAGAGTTTAAGATTGTTTAACGATGAAGTTGAATACGAGACGGTATACTGACTTCTTGGTGATTCACTAATCGAAGCAAAATTCTTTAGAGACAACTAAATTTAAATTACTCAATTAATATGATGCTTTTAGAAGAAAATCCGACGGTACTAAACTAATGAAAAACATGACGACGAAAACTGATGAAATTCAGATCGCGTTTTCTGTCTTGGCGCGGGTGGCTGTAACCATTCGTGAAATAAATGTTTTTCTTCTCTTGTCAAACATTCTTGATGATATTACCTCTAATGAAGGACATCATATCCGTTTGAGCAACAATTCAAGTTAATGAAATACCGGAAAATATTAAACGCGACGTGAATACGCAGAAGGAATGACATCTCGTATCACTGATCCTTGATAAGTATTAAGTACGCAATCAACTTTTCCACATAGTTTTTTAATTGGAAGTTACAAAATATTATTTTATCCTTTTCAACGTAGATCTATGGAACGTACAAGGAGAGAGAGAGATAGAAGAGAGAGAGAGAGAGAGAGAGAGAGAGAGAGAGAGAGAGAGAGAGAGAGAGAGAGAGAGAGAGAGAGAGAGAGAGAGAGAGAGAGAACGATTTATTTACTGCATAAGAACAAAAAATAAAATGCTTACTAGCTAAATACAAAAAGTAGATAACAACTAAACAATATAAAAAAATAGTAAAGTAGAGAGAAAAAAAAAAGAAAGTTGTACTTAAGGTAAAAAATGAAAAATGTTCTTATACCTGGGAGGCAGAGTTAGGACTATCAGGTCCTCTCTATCACTCAACCTCCCAGCTCATCTTTCTCAGATGAAAACAAAAAATTGAGAAAAAATAAAAAGATGAATACTTGAAAAATAAATTAGTTTTTCTAAAATAAAATACATTATAGATAACATTATAACCAAGTGAAGTGCAGAAATAGAACGGAATGCAGTTTGATAAGTTTGATATAGGAAAATTAGAAAAGTAAAAAAAAAAAAAAAAATAGATAAATAGATAAATAAATAGATAAATAAATAAATAGATAGATAAATAGGTAAGAAGATTTAGTAAATTAAAGTATATTAAAGAAATGAGTCGGGAGGGGGGGGGGAGAAAAAGAAAGAAAATAAAAATAAAATAAGGAATAAATAGTAGAATAAAAGAGAGAGAGAGAGAGAGAGAGAGAGAGAGAGAGAGAGAGAGAGAGAGAGAGAGAGAGAAAGAGAGAGAAAAAGAGAGAGAGAGAGAGAGAGAGAGAGAGAAGAGGAGAGAGAGAGAGAGAGAGAGAGAGAGAGAGAGATCCTATTTTTGTGTGCAACATCCTTTCAAATATTTATTTCAGTATTATTTCATGGTTGTTATTGCTGATGCTGTTGTTGGTGTTGTGTTGTCGGTGTTGCTGTTTTGTTTTACTATACCCCCCCTCCCCCTATTTCATTTTTGAAGAAGAAATTGTTGTATCAAACAAATACTGAGAGTTTGTAGCTCTGATTTTTCAAATCCAAGCCCCAGCTTTCTAGAAAAAACACATAACTCATTGGATCGGTTGATAAATTTGGAAGTGAAACCAACGAGGGCTTACGTAGGTAAACAAAAAAGAAAACCCCACGAGCGCTGAGTACGAAATCGAAGCGGTAGACCCACGGCCTATAACTGAAAGGACTACTTTGCTCAAAATACCCTTGGAAAGGAAGTAGGTAGAGAGCGTTATTCGTTCTGTATGAAAACTTTCACCAAAAGAGAATTCTTCCTCATCTTAATTTATACCATAACCATCACTTTTTCGGCGTGATTCGGCGTGATACACTGTTACGAACAATAAAGAGTATGAATTTACCTTTGAATAAGAATAAAGAGAGTAAGTGTATTCATTCTTTTTCTTTTCCTCTTTTTTATATCCTTCTCTCGAGAGCTGCGGACCTTACCCTACAAAAGAAGTAGTTTATATTCTATCGCAAGAGCGTATCGCCGTATCCTCTCTCTACTTTATCTTCCGCCACTTTATTCTTCTCATCCGACGTTGCCATATTTTCGGAAACTTCAGACCCTGCATTTCCTCATTCGAGTCAGAGCGAAATAGAACGATTTTGATCCGAAATCTGGCAACGCTGTTCTGCACCCTTACCTACATCCTCCCATGTCTGTCTTCTCTTTAGTTTGAGGAAAACTGCAGCTGTAAGCTTTTTTTTTTTTTTGCTTCCTCGGATTCAAGGTTGCCAAATTGCACGAGAATTCCCGTTTTCGTCGCAGAAGCAGCCTTACTCTGTCTCTCTCATTTTGCCAATGAATGCGGGAGTTGAAAAAGGATAAAGGAGTGGACGTTTGACCCCCACAAACCTTTATACCTGTCTTTGTCTAACTAGTTTTGTTTTGGTATAGAAAGGCACTTACTTAGATAGACAAAGGAGATTCAGGAAGGACCTGCCCGATGAAGGGTCATTTTCTGCCGCACTCTTGGTGAAAAATTAAAATTCAGAAAAAAGGAAAACAAACTAAAGATTTCGTGTATTTCGAGGTCTACTCTAATAGAAATAATCAATGAAATGGGTATTTGTAGAATTGGTTTGTACACCCGAAACGTTTATGAATGGCTAGTTTTGCCTGGCTATATTTATTCGAAATAAAAATGTTCAGATTAAATTATGAGCACATTAAGAGAGTGGCAGCTTTTTTGCTTTAAATATATTGTTACCTGCATCAAGAGCAGTATTTTATCTCCGGGAGAAGTTTTCAGTCGCTTCTCCGCCTCATAACAAAAACTTAACTTAACAGCCGTAATACCAGCTTAATTTGCCTTTTTTCCCGAAAACTCGCAAAACTAGTCATATTCATACACACATCGGGTGTGCAAACCAATTATACTAGTAAATACCCCCTTCAATTGATATTTTCTGTTAGATTATAGACCTCCAAGCATACGTAATCCACAGTTTTTTGTTTTTAATTTTTTACCAAAAAGGGGGCAGAAAATGCCCATAAATGGGACAGGTCCTAGTTTGTTCTTTATTGTGCGTTTCCTCTCTCTCTCCTCTCATTTGAATGCATGCGTTGAAAAAGGATAGAAATAGAGGACAAAATCATGCGATGGCTCCTTTTTTACTCTTCCCTAACATTCGAGTCCAAACGGTGGAGGAGAAAGAGAAATTCTTGAATCCGCCAATGCTTATAGACAGAGAATTTTTCGTTTTGCAATTGGGAGAACTGCGGTTGTATTCCTCTGAACAATCTGGCAACGTTGTTTGGTTTTGAGATAAAAACGAGGGACAGTTTAGACAAGGAGAGCATCAAAACATCAACTCATCACACTAACGTTTTACTGGAAAACAAATACGGGATGAAAAGGACGCGGAGAAACAAATTATTTTACAGCACGGCAATAGATTCGATATAATAATTTCATTGTACTCGATGAAATTGTTGTATTTTCATTTGTACATTCGACAGTCCATCATATCGTGAATGGGGCTCTTGAAAACTTTTGATATAAGCAGTGAGCACACAAACAGTTAAATACAGGGATGCGAACCGGAACAGGAATCGAAGAACCGGAAGAACCCGCTTTTTTGACGGAAACAGAATCGGAACCGGAACCGAAACCGAAACCCGAATTTTAAAGGCTGATGATCGCAAATGAAACCGGTTCTACTTAGGTTTCTGAAGATCGCTGAACTCATCTACTAAGCTCTCATGAAGAAAAAACTAAAAGGCCGAATTTTGGAAACACGCTTGGGATGGATTTTGAAGTAAGTATTTTTGCCTACCCTTCCCATTCACGTAGCAAGAATCAAAACTTGTTGCGTGTTATTTCCATGGTGTATAATGCCACTTTTCAAACACTTGCACTTTCGTTTATAACCAATTTCAAATGTCTTTGTCAAATTTTAAAAAATTTAATGGTTAAAAAAAGTGAGGCAAACAAATCGAGCTTGTTCATGTTCATAAGGGCTATTCCATACCAAACTGAGCCTGGGCATAAAAATTTAAAAAGGAGAAAAAAAAATAAATAAAGGGTTAATAAATGTTGGGCTATCAAAAATTTCATTTTTTTAGTTTAATTTCGATCCGAATCAGAAATTGCTCTTAGAGAAGGGATCACAACATCCTCTGTAGAATTTACTTCATTCAAATGGTTTGGAACACACTGCAACATAGCATTGAATTCCCAAAATATCAGCTTTGGCCATCATAATAAAAAAAGGGTCTAGTAAGCCTTCTATCCCTTAATAATCCCATTATTCATGTATTTTCCCTCTCATGTACTAAAAACTAATCTTAAAACATATAATTAACATAAAAAATCAACAAAAAACCTTATTCATACCCACTTGTGCATAATGATTTAGCACGCGTAGCATTCGTTACAGATGGCTGTAGCATCCGTTACATGGACTTTACTCTTTTTAAAGCTTAATTCTGATGAACATGAAAATGTCTGCACAGAATATTGTCCCACATACCCTTGGCTATCACTCAGATTTTTCTCAGATTTTTTGATCAGTCCAATTCGCAGAGTTTTGACTTTGATTATCATGCGGAAAAACTGAGGCTCAAACGGCGTAGCATCCGTTACGCTCATTGTATCAACAATAACTTGGTGAAATATGGTTGAAACCTTAATAACCTGCAAATGAAAATGTTCTACTAAGTGAATGGCATCTCTTTGCACAACTTTTATCAAGCCCAGAAATAATAAAACTACAACAAAATTCATTTATGTGCGTGCAACTGTAGCATCCGTTACCGTGGAATGGCCCAATAGAGATTTTTATCATTGCTACCTCCGTGAAGTTTCAATATCACGTCCCACAAATCATCTCTATCGCTCTAGCACGGGGTATCGAAAATGCGTGCCAGAACTATAAGTTTTTGCTTCATGGGTAAATATTATTGAGCCCCGCTTCATGCAAACGGTGAGGAGCGTGATGTTTCAGAAACGGAGGTGTGTCATTTTCAGAAGAGCTAATGATTGAGGGGTCAAACGAATAAAAAAGCGAGTGGAAAGACGAGGCCTGAAAACTGAAAAGTGAAGAGGCGAAATCAGTTTCACTCGCCCGCGACTCGACAAAATCTCTTGAAGCTATGAGCTCGACTGCAACTGATTTACGGCGCGTAGCGCTTTAATCGTGACGTCAAATTCAGGCGAAAATTGCGTGGGTTGCCTAACTTCCTAGTTCTAAAGGTCAAACTTGAAAACTGCGGAGCGTTCGGTGCAGCTCGCGATGCGGGCTTAGAGCGAGTGCGGGCTGTATGCAGATCGTGCGATTATAATTCAGTGGGCTGCATTTCATTCGCACACGCCTTCATTTCCGTTCCGTATGCTCATTGTTCGGGGAATCATTTCCGAACGCACTTCGGTCAAAAAATCATTTCCGCGTACAGTATGCTCCTTGGCCTCAATTCAATAAATGGGTCTGCTGCATACTTTTGCTACAACAATATAGAACCTTGATTCCGTGGGCGTCATTTCAAGTTCGGCTTGGGGGGGGGGGGGGCAAAAAATCTTATGATCCTTTTTTTTTTTTTTTTTTTTTTTTTGCTCATCATCATAATTTTCGGCTTGGAGGGGGCAAAAATCGGATATCCTTTTTTTTCTTTTTGGTTCCATCATTATAATTTTCGGCTTGAAGGGGGCAAAAAAAATCGGAAAATCGGATAACCTTTTTTTTTTTTTTTTTTTTTTTATTTACTCATCAATATAATTTTAGAGCCAAAGAGCCGTCTTTTGCGGGCAATAATCGGATGACCTTTTTTTTTTGCTCATCAATATAATTCGTGCCAGTTTTTGAGCCTGACTTCAAATCCTTGGGGGGGGGCAATTGCCCCCCAGCCCCCCCTAAATGACGCCCGTGCTTGATTCTTATGTAAAATTCGACGAAAATAACGATGCGTACATTAAAAACGTTCAAAATCCACTTATTAACTCAGGAAATCACTTCAATTTCAAACAGCCCGCGCTACACTAGACACTATTTGCACCGGTATACTACTACATAGACGGAACCACCGTGCATAAACAACATCGTAACTACAAAATGATGGAATTTCTTTTTTAATACGTGAAATAAAAGCTGCATTTGCTGTCTGGTCTTTTTGGTTTATCAAAAGATTACAAAATAATGTAAGAAATGTACGCATCTAAACGAAACATTCCACACTGAAAAAAAAATAAGCTAAATTTAACTAATTTCTACTTAAAAGTATGGACACCACTTAAAAACTGTTAATTCGACTATTTGAATTAGTAAAATTAACTCCGTGCCGTGTTAATTCAACTGTTTTTTCACTATTTTAAAGAGTTAAACTAATAGTTTTTAAGTGGTGTCCATACTTTTCACTAATTCAGCGATTTTTTTTTCAGTGCAATGCCCGTGAGTTCTGTCCATGTTTACATAAACGAGATGGTTCCATCTATGTAGTTATAAGTCGGTGAAATAGTGTCTAGTGTAGCGCGAGTTTTTTGAAATGGAAGGCATTTTCTGAGTTAATGAGTGGATTTTGAAAGTTTTTAATATGCAGATCGTTATTCTCGCAGAACTTTAAGTTAGAAACAATGAGTTATATTGATGTAGCAAAAGTACGCAACAGACTGATTATCGAAATTATCTTATGGAATTTCTGTTCGGGGACATTAACTGCAAAAGTCGAGGATCTGTTAAAGACTCGAAAAAGAGCAATCAGAGTCTTGGCAAAGGAACCTTCATAATGGGGCTCTTGCAAACTTTTGCTGTGAGCAAATAAATAGTCCAATCTTATGTAAAGACCAGCAAAAATCAAGAAAATCACACTAAGAAATTCTAAAATTCAGTAATAAACTCACATAACTGCTATAACGGCAAGATCGCGTAATGGCGGATCGACGCAGGTATCATAGTAGATTCCTGTCTAATATGTCACTTTCTGTACGGAAACACAGAAATTAGTCTCAATTTAGATAGGAATCTCCCATGATACCTGCGTCTCTCCGCCACTAAGCCCGATTCTGAGAGTGAATTTCGTGATTTTTTAGTGTACTCATCGTCATTTTCACAGGTTTTTATGCAAGAATCAACTCTTCAATCATCTATAGCAAAAGTTTGCAAGAGCCCCCCATTTCCCTTGCAAAACCCTTTCCGAAGAATTAAAAATACCATCAGTCTAAAAATAATTATATCTAGATTTGATCTAGATTATTTGTACTGATAATTATATCAGTACGATTTGAATCGTATTGATAACCACAGATTAAGTTTTTCTCAACTAGTTCTCTTTTTATGAACTTTTAAAGCGATTGAATACAGTATTGAAAAACACTTCATTCAAAACGTCGTAGGTCAAGAACTAATTAAAATAAACCAAATCTGATGAAATCACCATTATCGTCAGCTTATTAGATTTCAAATGAGCTAAAGTAAATCTTGATACAATTATTTTGTAAGTCACCATTACACTTGATCTGAATTTTTTCTGTTTGTGAATAAGCGGCTTGCTCTTTGCCTTTGTGTGAGATTTGGAGACTGGGATTTGCCTTTGTGACATATATACAAGAACTTTAAAAACAGCTCAGTCATTCTCATCTGAGCGTAACGTCCGTGACACCTTTTAAAGTTAAAAAAAGTGGATGAAAACCAACCTTCAAAATTAATGAAAATATGTGTTAGATTAAAAGCAATGGGAAGTTTCATCCCTGAAAATATAAAGTATTGAACTCAACTAATAAAGAAGCCACAAGGAAATAAAAGGCGTCACTGACGTTACGCTCAAATGAGAATGGCTGATTGTGAGCTGTAAAAAACCATGTAAAAGCTTTAAATGTGATTTTCACGCGATTTCACACGATAGTCGTTCCTCCATAACATTGTAGCAAAATGTTGCAACAGACCCATTCAATTTAAAGTAACATTTCCTTTGAAATAATTTGGTAACAGCAAAAATGAGGAAGGAATAGAGATGTATAACCACTGGCCAGTAGCGCACCGAGAGTTTCTTCATCTCTCTCTTTTCTCCATTAAGAAACGTATGTCAGACAAGGATGGACAAGGGGATAAAACCCCCTCCTTCTGTCTTTTACCTACTTATACATTCAAATGGGAAATGAGAGAGATGGAAGATATCCTGGTTGCGCCAGTGCCACTGGCGGCTCGTGCGGAGGTGAGGCGACGAAAATGAGGAGGTGCACAGGATTTATTTTGAAACGCTTTTCACCTAAAGTTTTTTGAAAATTCTATGTTTCATTCATATTTTTTGGACTATTGAAACAAAGAAAGATGGAATATTAATCATTCTAACCTTTCTCCGTTATTTTTTTAGTTTTTTTTTTTGTTTTTGTTTCTGCTCCTTCAAAAAATGTGAGGCGATGGCTTTCTGTCGCCTCACTTGCCTCACCTGGCAAGCCGTCACTGCCATGTAACATTACATTTAAATACAACTGGCCTGACTATCCCATTACTTTACATGCATAAATAAATCTTCCTAATTTTCGAGACTTCAAGGATGCTTTGACTAAGCTATAAGATAGAGTTTAATGTTGACACAAAATAATTGCTTGAACTAAATTTACAATAGGTACTATGGCTTTCAAAGGCAAGTCCCCTCGTCGAAATTGTTCTTGGTAAATTTTGCTTGTATTTTCCATCTTTTTAAGTTTTTTTGAGGAATAATGTCACTAGAGGGAATAGTGTAAGACTCTCACATAAATAAATAAATAAATAAATAAATAAATAAGTAAATAAAAATAAATTGGTCGAAAAATGAAATTATGAAAACTATCAGGATACTATTTTTTGAAAGCCATAGTTCGTGTGCAAGCGAAAGAAAAGAAAAGAAAAGTGCATATCAACCTACTGTCATGTCACAGTGTTACATTATGAACACTTAGCCTAACACTTTCATTTTATTAAAACTCGAACTAATTATTTCTTTGGGTTTTCTTTGGAGGTATCAAAGCTACTTTTCTTAGAATGGGTAGATGAGTAGGGGAGGGGAGCGGAGGTTAATTAGAAAAATGAATAGACACGGTACGGTATGGTCGCGTGGTTTTAAATTTAAAGGTCCAATAAGTTATTTATAGCCTCTCCTGAGAGCTGGTTTTGGACGTTCTCTTAGGCCCCTCTTTTAAAACCTTATGTCTTGTGCTCGGGGCCGAAAAGGTAATAATTTATTTTATTATCTGGCTTTATATTTGATTCTTTCTTCGTGAGCCTCCTCTTTCAGGTTCCTATCACAGAAAGTTCTTTCTTGTTCAAACCGTACAACTTTTTATTGCTTTCGTGTTCAATTTCTGTCTTTATCGCTTGACATCTTTCTTATTGCGAATTATTAGTCCCGAGGAGAGTTGATCGTAGGAAAGGCAGGCTTGGTAAGAGACTGAGTTTAGGTTTTACATCATAGTATGTTTTTTTTGCGCCCGTTCATCTCATCTTCTCAACTTTACTTTGTTCGTATTACGGTAGAGCTGACTCAACTATGTACACTGAAAAAAAAGTGCTGAATTTAACTCTTTTTTAGGTAAAATTATGGACACCACTTAGAAACTGTTAGTTTGACTCTTAACTCAGTTAAATTAATACGGCATGGAGTAAATTTAACTTTTTTTTAACAGTCAAACTGACAGTTTTTAAGTGGTGTCCATACTTTTACAAAAAAAAGAGTTAAATTCAGCCCTTTTTCCCCCTGTGTACATAGTTGAGTCAGCTCTACCGTACAGTATGAATACTTTTTTTCAGTGTAGATTGATTTAGGTTTGACCGGTAATTTTTGGATCAACATTGAATTGTTTTCCTTTGATCAGAAGTAAGAAATCGCATAAAAATGGGCATGGACAACAGTTTTCGTTCCAGGCCCCTCCTATGTTCAAAAATGACCATCGAGGGCAAACAAAAATTGTTCTAATTTCCAACAACGATAATTCGCTATGCAACAAAATTTGACTTTCGGTTTGTCCACGGGTTGATACCTATTTTTTCTGACTCCTACAGTGACCCAAGAGGCAAGAAGTCAGAAAATGGCCTTTAAAGTGCCGGGTATGCGTCCAGGACGCCGCCATTTTAAAAAATTAGAAATTAAGCCGACTTGCCGTCGGTTTTTCATGGCTAGCATCCTTAATATTAACTCTAAACAACAAATATTACAGAAAATAAAACAACATAAAATTTCCTACAAGATGAGAGACGTCAATTTGGTTTTTGATCAGCAAAAATATCCAAAAACTGAAGTTTTTTTTTTTTTTTTTTTTTTTTTTTTTAAATTTGGAAATTTGACGATTTTTGTGATGAATTTTAGCTCATGCCGTCAAAAGTAGAAATCATATAAAAAAACAGATTAATGCAATGAAAAGAGCGTTACAGTGGCTACAAGATGATGTGCTGCAAACTTTTTTTGTGTGATTATTTTTTGCCACTTTTTAGGCATTAAAATGGTTTTCCCCAAAATTCGGGTTTTCCCTCTATACGCTCACTAATTTAAAGGTATTGTTCAACAACGTCGATTTCGTTCCTCTCATGCACCCTCGGACCAAATTACTACGTTTTTCCATCAAAAGTGACCTTGCATAACAGCAAAAATTGAGTCAAGAACCAGTTCTTTTTTTCACTTTTCTTTGTTTAAAGCTAATATTAAGGATGCTAGCCATGAAAAACGACGGCAAGTCGGTTTAATTTCTGATTTTTCAAAGTGGCGGCGTCCTGGATGCATACACATTTTCTCGGCACTTTAATGGCCATTTTCTGACTTCTTGGGCCACGAGGAGTCAGAAAAAATAGGTTTCAATCCGTGGAAAAACCGAAAGTTAAATTTTGTTCCATATTGATATACACGCATTAGCTCCTTTCATGGCATTTCATGGAAATTCGGCCGGTTTGAGTCGGTTACGGAGTATTAGATATACCTACCGTCCTACACGTACCTACAGGTGCTGACGATCCTCGTTTTACAAACAGGGTATTGTCTTTCTCTCTCTCCTCCCATTTGAAATGTGAGTTAGAGAAGGACAGAAGAGGGGGCCAAAGTCAAGTGATGGCCCCCTCTGCTATCCCTTTTCTAACACATACGTTCAAATGGAAGGAGAGAGAGAAAGACGAATGCCTGTATCCGCCAATGGCATGACATAGCTTCACGTCGTTGGTTTTCAGCCACTGTGCGGCGTTTGACGGCCAGGGGCTGCTCATAAATACAGATTTTGCGAGGAGCCTCAAGATTTATCGCCATGCGGCACAGGACTGGAGATGCGGTTTTGCGCCGGATGTGTTTCAAGCTCTTTATGAAAGTGCGCTGCTCATTTCTCCGTTAGATTTTCCTTGGAAACTGAAATTTATGAAGTCATGCGCAACATTATCATGACCTTATCCCTCCCGACGGTATGCACACTTTGCGAGGCGTCCACCCGGGCCCGGCCCTCCCTAAAGCATCATGACGATTTTACCGTCGGATAATTCCTCAAGCCATTATTCAAGCGGTCACCCTAACTATTCTAGATTCCTTAAACTAAACCGCGAGATGGGTTGGGACAAGACATCAAAATACTTAAATGTATAGTATACGTGAGAGAAGTTTACTAATTTTACTCAGGAAAGCGAAGGTTCCGAAGTTTGTTTGAGTTTTCAGGCATTCATGTTGGGAAACACATCATGTATCATAATCAGAGCTGCTTTATTTGGTTACCTGCAACAGTCAAAGAAGATGCATTGATTAATGAAAAAACTGAAAGTATATCTTATTATGTATCAATTAGATTTATAAAAAGTATTATGTTTATTTTAACCCATAAGATCCTACCGTAGCCATATGGCTACAATAGAGGGTAGTTTTCATTTTTCGGGGGTATATATAAATTAAAGGTTGTTAAATTGACAATCAGATCATAGCCTTAGCCAGGATATTGTGTTTTTCTCTCTCTTAGCCCATTTGATTGCATGTGTTAGAAAAGGATGGATATAGGGGCTGTCACGTGACTTCAGCCCTTGTTTCTGTCCTTTTCTAACACATGCAATCAAATGGGCTAAGAGAGAGAAAAACACAATATCCTGGCTAAGGCTATGAATCAGATGTTATATATTAAATGATGTTATTTGACATCAGCCTTTTCTGGGCATTATTAGAGTTTCTAACATCTTTTTCTATGATGTTTCGGTGTTACACTTTATTATAAGGGTTGTTGATGAAAATAGTTTAAAAAAAATTAAATAATTCAGCTAGGATGTTATGGGTTAAAATAACACAATATCTACAAAATGGCAGATCTGCACAATGAAATTACGCACGCAAAATAGCAATTGCTCCTGAGGGCGAAGATAGTGCAGAGCCCTAAACTTCATGACTATAATATTTAAATGCACTTTTTGCAGTTGCGAGGCGTGAAATTTGGCAACAATGTATTTTCTCCATTTAAATTCATCAAAAAAGTCGAACGGTTCAGTCATCGGTGATGACCAAGCACTTCGATCTTTCTAGTGTGTTTAAATGGGATATATCGCATGGGATAAATCACACGCCTCGCCACTGAATTTTTTGTTTTATGTAAGTTTATTATGTGATTTCGAAGATTCTTTTGGATATTTTTAACCATGAAATTGAAAGCTGCAATAAAAATATATCGCTTTTTTTTTATCTGAAAAAAAGGAAGCAAGAAAGAAAGAAAAATGCGTTATCGCGAAATTATGAGTCGAGTCTATGACGCGTTTCACCGAATATCTCAAATTTAAATCTCCTTCAATCCGCCAGTCATTTCCTTTGAAAAAGCAACAGAACTCGATGTTTAATTAAAAGAATAATTTTTTACTTTCTATTTCCATCCGACGTTTCTTAATAATTAAGATCCTTGTAATTAGGGGATCCTTGTAATCTTTGTATAAAGATTATTATTATAACGAGCGCTGTTTTATAGTCTTTATAATCAGGCCCGGACTGGCTCACCTGAGAGGGCGCGGGACGGTGGACTAGGGGGGGCCACCCCCCGGGGGGTCTGGGGGGTATGGAATACCCCCCCGGTAGGAAAGGGGGGGCCGGGGGTCCTCCCCCCAAAAATTTTTGGGATTCATAATCCGCCAGAACGCAATTTTAAGCCATTTCTAAGCGATCAGATCGGTCATTAAGTCAGCTCGATTCTTCGCAAATTTTCATGAAAAATTCGACCTTTTAAGTCGTCAATACGAAATCCCGCGGGAAAAAAAAAGAACAGAAAAGTATAATTATGAGCTTAGAAAGACTATGAAAAAAGAGGAGAGAATATGAATGCGTAGTTTCTGGATCTTCGAATTCTCGTTTATTGTTTTCCCCCGAATGACTCTAAATTAACAGAAGGATCATGTTGATCGGGAAAAAAAAAACTCCCTTTTATGTCAGAGTCGGATGAAAATACTAGATTTTATTTATCTATTTATTTTAAAAATTTTAAAGGAGCTGCCATCAAAATGATAAATTCTTTCTCAGTATACACAAAACTTCTTAGTCAGTATGTGTATACTGTATAGGCAGTGGCGCCACAAGACATTTGTCTTGGGGGGGGGGGGGGGGGGGGGGGGGGGGGGGGTTTTTGGTACGACTCTAATTCCGGGGGGTCTGGGGGGTATGGAATCCCCCTGTACAAGCGGGGGGCCCGGGGGGTCCCCCCCCGGGAAAAATTTTTTCAATTTCCTGACCTTCAGATTGAATTTAACGGTACTTTCTGTATAGTAAAATTGAACTGTTCAATAGGGTGGGTCGAAAAAGGGCTATTTTCGAAATCGGAGGGGGGCTACCTTGGAAAATGATCTCCCCCACGAGGGAAGACGGCACCAAAAATCCCAGCTCAAAATTTTGACTCCTATGTCTCCGCACAGAGGTTAAAAATCCAAATTTTTTGGAAAAAAATCGGGTTTTTTGACGATTTTCGGCATCTCAAACCTGCACAATGCCTTTTTTCTTCCACGGCTAGTGATTTTATGTTACTAGAACGTACTAACTATTACTCACTTCAATTTCGACCCGTTTGGTCGATGTTTTGAGTCTCCGCAAAAATTTTTTTGTACAGCAACTCCCTGAACTTGCAAAATGACCCAATTTTTTGAAAATTGCAATTTTTGAACCAAGAAACGAGCTGATTTTCGTGTCGGCTACTGCTCAATCGAAACAACAGGTGTAGTTTAAACACTGTTTCAATCACTCCCGGAATTTTGACATTTGAAGTCTCCGCAGTTTCTATGAAGCAACTAAAACGCCCGAAAATTCAAAAAAATTTCCCCCATCAATACATCAAAATCTTAGGTTTCCGTAAAACGACTGCTCTTGTTCCAATTTTTCATTTTTCCCATTACTCTGACTAACTCTATCCTTTTTTCTATCTCCTACCCCCCCTCCCACCCCCCCCACCACCTTTTCTCTCATCTCATCCGCGTCCCGTAGCTTTACTCTCATTTTCAAACTGATGGTGGCAGTGTGTTGGCACACTTTAAGGCACCCTATTATTTCAAGACATGTAGGAAACTTGCGGCAAATTTGCAGAGCTGGTGCTTTCATAGCAGACAGATGCCACCGATGCAAGTCTGATCGACTTTGACTAATGTTAGAGGGAAATGGGGAGGGGGGAGGCGTAAAACGCAAAAATATAAATGACCCAAAAAAATTCAAATTGTTGTTTCGCAACAAAACATTCGAACATGTTGTTGCATCACAGTAAGCAGCATTTCCATTTCGATGAGAAGAAATGAAATAAAGTTGGGGCCGATATGCTGATCATTGGAGAAATGCATTCTATTTATTCAAATAATGAAACTATAGACCTAAGGCCTTTCGGCTATTGGTGTCATCGTCAAAGGTAGATAAATAGATGAATCGAGAAAACTGTAACCATGCGATTCAAGCAAATAAATAATAATCATAAAAAATAAAAATGAGCAGTTCTTAATCTCTTAGAAACAAGGATTGCCTACATTGATATTTAGCTGTAAACCATCGTTGGCCTACCTTGTTTTTCGTATTCCCTCATGGACCAGTGTTGCCAATCGTAGGTATAGATTAGTCCAAACTAACTTGTACAAAAACTAGCTACGCTCCTCACGTTCTATAATGGTGTGGACACTTTCTGGAGGCTCGGACCTGGTAACTTTGCCTTGAAAGCAAAATATCGTATCCCAGAGCTTAAAGTATTCAGACACTGCAGTAAAAATAATAATTATTTCGTTTTTTGGAGATACTTATAGTGATTTTAAAGGAACATTGAAAGAATACTAACAATGTTAAGCAATGAAGAATGAAAATTAGAAAGGAAAATAAAGACTCGTGTTCACCTCAATTATTTTAAATTAGCCAGTGAAGTTGTGGTAGGGGCTTCCGGAAAATATGGTTACCAATCAGGTTACCTTAGCAACTTTAACATTTTTCACAACGAATTAACTCTAGAAATCAAAGATAAGGCAACCTAACAATAAAAGTTGGAGTATATAAAATTAGTTGTAACGAAGGCCCTGTCAAATATGTTGGGAAAACTGAAACAATCATAGATACACGCCTCGAAGAACACATAAAAAGCGAAACTTCTAACGTGAACAACTTCTCAAGGCATGAATGTTTCTCGCGAAAATCGCAAAGAAAATCTGACCGTATGTAAATATTCGAACAGCAACATAGCTTTGAGATCATCGATGAATTTGACATTCAAACAGCAATCTATGAGAAATCAGTAATAATTAACATCCGGACTAAAATTGAAAATGCGGAACACGTAATGTTAAAAATCTGCTGTAAGTTACATTTTAAAGTATAAATGTTCCCGTCTTTTTACATACTTATCAATGACGGCTACTTACAACTAAAACTTATTCCTAATGGTCATTTCTTGATTTTATTTTTTATTTACTTTCCCAATTTTATGATGAATATTATTTTGAATATTATTTATTATTTTTACTCTTATGTATTAGGTATCTTCTATCTTCTAATTGAATATTTCTCAACTACTATTTTTGAGAATTGCTCTTCAGAATGACGTTTTCTTCGTTTTTCATGATTATTATTTATTTGCTTGAATCGCATGGTTACAGTTTTCTCGATTCATCTATTTATTTACCTTTGACGATGACACCAATAGCCGAAAGGCCTTAGGTCTATAGTTTCATTATTTGAATAAATAGAATGCATTTCTCCAAATGATCAGCATATCGGCCCAAATTTATTTCATTTCTTCTCATCGAAATGGAAATGCTGCTTACTGTGATGCAACAACATGTTCGAATGTTTTGTTGCGAAACAACAATTTGAATTTTTGGGTCATTTATATATTTTGCGTTTTACGCCTCCCCCTCCCATTTAGGTAGGGGGGGTAGGAGATAGAAAGAAGGATAGAGTTAGTCAGAGTAATGGGAAAAATGACAAATTGGAACAAGAGCAGTCGTTTTACGGAAACCTAAGCTTTTGATGTATTGATCGGGGAAATTTTTTTGAATTTTCGGGCGTTTTAATTGCTTCATAGCAACTGCGGAGACTTCAAATGTCAAAATTCCGGGGAGTGATTGAAACAGTGTTTAAACTACACCTGTTGTATTCGATTGAGCAGTAGCCGACACGAAAATCAGCTCGTTTCTTGGTTCATAAATTGCAATTTTCAAAAAATTGGGTCATTTTGCAAGTTAAGGGAGTTGCTGTACAAAAAATTGTTGCGGAGACTCAAAACATCGACCAATCGGGTCGAAATTGAAGTGAGTTATAGTTAGTACGTTCTAGTAACATAAAATCACTAGCCGTGGAAGAAAAACGGCATTAAGCAGGTTTGAGATGCCGAAAATCGTCAAAAAACCCGATTTTTTCCAAAAATTCGGATTTTTAACCTCTGTGCGGAGACATAGGGAGTCAAAATTTTGAGCTGGGATTTTTGGTGCCGTCTTCCCTCGTGGGGTAGATCATTTTCCAAGGTAGCCCCCATCCGATTTCGAAAATAGCCCTTTTTCGACCCACCCTACTGTTCAAATATATTTTCGATTTTTCCTGCATGAAATCGTTGCGATGCTCTCGACTCATAATTGGAGGGAGAAGAGTCAAGTGGAATGTGGATGAAGGAGCCATGGAATATTTTGGGGAAAGAGGTTGTTTCATCGCCCATTAGGAATGGGCTGTGTATGGATTGCCTTCATTTTTTCAGGGCTGATAGAGCTATTCAAGGGGAGTCTAAATATGGTCTATTTTTTATTTCAGCCTTCTTAGATCCGAGGGGGCGGGGGGGGGGGTCGAAGGTAAAACGGTTTTTCGGCCATAACTTTTGAACGGTTAAAATTATCAAAATCAAATTTTTTTTTTAAACGAAAGACCTTTAAAAGATCCATCTTTTGTTGTGTATGATGTTTCAAAAATATTGAATTTTAGTGAGTTATAGCATTTTCAAAATTTTGGAAATTCTAAAAAATAAGATTTTTGAATTTTTTTTATTTGCGGATCGCACTGAGGAAAACAAAAAAAACTGTCTGAAAGAAATTCCTTTCTTTTCCGGTTCAAATGAGCTAAAGTTTGTTTTTGAGAAATGATTTGTCTTTGAGCTATGAATTTTTGAAGTGTCAAAAATAGCTATTTTTGCGTTCTTAGCGGTTCTTAGTGGGGGGAGGGGGCGTTCCTGCTCGTCTCTTACACGTTAATTAGGGCGCAAACCATGCCGCCCTTGACTCATCTTATGTGACATATGACGGAGGGCGCCAAGAGGAGGGGGAAAGCGCCCTCTCGTGTCTTACTTTAACTAATGTGCAAAGCATTCAGCCCTAGAATCATGTTATGTGACTTAGGGTGAAGCGTTGGGCGGAAAGTATGGGGTGTAATGCACTTGTGCCTTCTACGTTAGTTACGGCGCAAACCATGCCGCCCTCGGTTCATATGAGTTATAGGACAAAGGGCGCCCTATGACACATGATATTTGTAGTACTCAAGTCACCGAAAATTAGACTCCCAGAATCGCGGCTTTCAGCTGCTTAAGGTTTTTTTTTTTTTTTTTTTTTTTTTTTTTTTTTTTTTTTTTTTTTATGGAGGGTGCTGGGGCGCTACGGACAGAGGGCGCACCGGGCATCTGCCCGGTTGCCCGGTGGGCCAGTCCGGGCCTGTTTATAATATTGAAGGTCCGCGTAAGCTTACGTCAGTATGACACCGAACATTTTTTTAGGACCAAGAAATTCACGCTATACACGGTGAATGATCCTCACTGGCGAACCATGGAATCTGGCAACGTTGCGTTTGGCTCATTAAAACCCACGGAAAAAATCGGACAATCGCACGAGGAATCGACAATGACCATCAAATTCGATCTTTTCTATAGGTTCAAATGGAGAAAATTCCAAGTTGCTGGATAGCGCACTTCACCATTGATGCTCCTTAAATCGCAAAATGTTTGTATATGAGTGTGCCCGTCAAAAAATATTTCGCATTCATGGTCGCCACCCCCCCCCTCCAAATACCAGCTCAAAAAAATAGAGACCCCGTGTTTCCTTGTGAAGAATAAGTTAGAAGGAGGAGGAATGGAAGAAGTAGGAGAATAATAATACCGAAACTGAGCTTGAGTGCTTGAGTCATGGGAGAAAATCTTTCAATAGAGAAAACGCCTTCAATTTACGAGTTAGGCAATTTCAACCCCGGGATGCAGCAATAGTTGCTCATTCACGTGTGTGTGCTCATGAGCGTGATATTGAGAGTAACTTGGAAGTGGTTAAGAGGGGGAGGGGGCGACGGAAAGAGGGGAGGAGAGGAGGATGTAGAGGGGGGAGAGGGAGAAAGAGATTTATTGAGTTGCAAAAGGTTCGCAAAAAAAAACAAAAACAAAAACAAAACAAAGAACAAAAAACAAACAAAAAAAAAAACAAAAAAAACAAAAAAACAAAAAAACAAAAAAAAAAAGTTTCAGAAATTTACCAGAAACAAAAGCAAAGAATTAAAAATGAAAATAAAATAGAGATCAAATAAAAAGCAGCAAGTGAACTTTTACCACACTAAGAGGTAGAGTTAGAGCTGTGAAGCTCTCTCTTCCATGCCACCTCCATGGGGCTTCTCTCATTATTGCCATGAAACCGAAAATATCAAATATTACAAAAAGAGTTGGAGAGAGAGAGAGAGAGAGAGAGAGAGAGAGAGAGAGAGAGAGAGAGAGAGAGAGAGAGAGAGAGAGAGAGAAGAGTGGTAGAAAAGGGAGAAAAGAAAAGAAAGAAAATGAGAAAGAGAGATAGAATGTGTGAGAGAGACAGAGAGAGATTCCTAAATCCGTCTTTGGTTGTATTTGTCGGATAAAGTCCGTCTAGTCTAGAGGAGTTTCACGCACAAGTGATGATAGCGTCGAGCTCCTTTCGCGACAGTTTTAACGAGGCTGAGGTGAGCGCGCGCAGCCGCGCAAAGCGATCTCTTTTGCAGTGCGTAAAATGTTCCGAGCATACTTTGAGCCGAGTTCGCGAACCGTTTCGAAATTATCCAAGCGAATCCGAAGTGTATAGCTATCAATATGCACGAAGCGGGACCACAAGGGAATCTCCAATTTCCTACTGAACGCGTTGCTCAAGGCATAACAAATTGGTGGAGCTCTAAAATTCACCAGAAAATCGCATGAACCAGCGCAGCGCGAACGTAGTAGAAGAAAAATTATTCATATATTATACTCAATATAATATAGGTAATAGGTATGCATACACACTTTGTTATACTTTTTATAAAAAACTTGCATATGTGATGAATCTACAAGGAAAAAGGACTTCCACCGGTTTCGAGTATATGGCACCGGTAAAGCGTGCAATCTGGCAAGGTTGCATTAATTTCTTTTAAACCAACGAAAAATATCGAACTAACTAGGGATCAGTGATGACCATCGAATTCGACTTTTCCAATGGGGCCACTGACATCTTATCATTCTTAGCTTTCCCTTTCAGGGAAAATTTAATAAGAAAGTGTTGAGAAACTGTGTAACAAGTTGTGTGGTTGTTTGTATAGATCTATCCAGTGGCGTCGCGTGCAATTTGGCAACAATGTATTCCATCCATTTAAACTCATGTAAAATATCGAATTCAGGGGGTGCACAGTGCACAAGGCAAATTCGATATATTTAATGAGTTTAAATGGAGCAGTTGCATTGTTGCCAGATGGCACGCGACGCCGCTGGATCTATAACACTTCCAAAACTCACACATAATAAGGAAATTTAAAAATCCGGTTCATTGTCAAACATATATTTTGTACCCATCTATTAACCAGAGCTGCTGTTTTGCGTCGAATTAATAACATTTTTCAATTAACCGATGATTCCACCGGTTGAGAAAAGACTACATAGTTAAGTTCAGTTCATGACTGTAATGCACGAAAATACTCAGTGAGTATTTATTACTCACATCTGTAATCTTTCATCAACCGGTGGAGTCGCCGATTACTTTAAAAAACTAGCGGATATTTTAATAATTTTAATAGCGATTGCACCGATTGAGAAAATATTACAGATCAGAGTATTTTCGTGCAGCACAGTCATGCACTGAGCTCAACTGTGTAATCTTTTCTCAACCGGTGGAATCATCGGTGAATTGAAATTAGACGCAAAACGGTAGCTCTTCATCTAACGTATTATAATGTTTATATCGAGGCACAGAATCAATGAATGACGCAACGGGTAGAAAAAGAGGGGGTTAGCTCAATTCATGAACGACATTTATTTCATTCATTCATTCACTCAATACAACCTTCATAAATCTGTAACCCTTCGTCTATCGCATAACATCTTCACGCGTATTTCCTTGATGCCGGCCTCTTATATTTACTTTCCGTTACGCAATCGATACCAAAATGTATTCGGGGGCAAATTTAAGGCAGTGGGCGATTTTAGAGTGATATATATCTTTGAACTACAATTATTTATAGTGACGATGCGTACAATATGAAAACTTTGCATTTTGGTTTATTTAAAATTATAAATAGAAAAGTTTGAATTCGCGCGTTTTTACTCTCAACAATTTTTACTCATATCAAATAATAATGGGGCTGTTGCCAGTGGCGGCTCGTGCGATTTGGCAACAGTGTTTTTATCCCATTTAAATACATGGAAAACAATCGAAACTCGAGGAGGCTGCCAGCCTCCGCTTGAATCGATTTTTTACCGAAGTTTATGAACCGTCCCGCAGCCCGCGGAAGCCGCGCCTGCAAACGTGGCACAGCCGCGGCGGCTTCCGCCGCTTAGTTTTAAGTTGTTATCGGTTACCGAACAATCCGCTAGATGGCAGTTAAGTCATCTCTCTCCCATAATCTTAGTTTTTAAGCTTTGTTGTATATATGTTTGTTCTTTTTCACATTTTTTCTGTCATTAATAAGTTCAGCTTTTACTTTTCTACACTTGTGTATAGTTTCTTTTCATTCCTTTCCAATCCATACCATTCTTTTTAACCCGTCCATAAGACAATTCAAATCCTCATCGCACTTGTGCAACCGATTCCGAATTCAACGTCCTTCTGACATGCCATTTCTTAGTTTGTGATCAACTCTGGATGGAATCTCACCTATTCTCTTCTACTCCTGATTCATTCTCATCACAAAGTAAGTATCACCTATTCGTCGAGTGCGTTTCTATAGCCTCGATAGCAGTAAGTATCCCTTCGTCTTGAGCGTCTCAAAGCCAAGATAGTCACCAATTCCTACGTCGTGTGCGGTCTCGTAGCCACGATAAGATCCCCAATTCGTCGCGAGCGTCTCAGAGCCGCGATAGTAACAATAATTTTCCGCCGCGATTACCAAAATCGCGGTAAGTTCAAACTTTCAAACCCAGCAGCCACTCTCCTTCCGAGAGTGAAGAAATCAAGTTCCGAATACACGTGCGCGTCTCTATAGCCACGTTTTCAATCTCATGGTCCTCCGGTAATTCAAATACAAAATTCTAAAATCTGTAATCTTTGCTTTTTCATCTCCATAGTCTTTGCCCCCCAATACCCCACATTTTTTGGTCCTCCGGGGCCGGATACAAGTTTTCCGGAAATAATCTTTGTTTCTGGTAATTCATGGTGTCTAGTGACCCAGTCCTGTTAAAACTGTCCACTTTTCACCTGTTTCCTTCTTTTTTTATAAAACCAAGTCATTTTCAAGTCAAAAATGGCTCCCACTTCTGGTTTCTTTCGCAAACTAGAATGCCACGCAACGCGACGTGAAGATATCATCGCTCAGACTCAACGTCTCGTGACGTCCGTAGAACGCGACGACGCAGACTCTCTGAGAAACGGAAGTTTAGTGCTGAGTAAGGTTGAACAGCTCAAAGACAAATTCGAATCCGTTCAACTCCTCATAATGGAAACGAATTCACATCTCCCAGCTGAATCGAGACTCGATATTTCGGACGCGTCATCGACCTTTGACGAACTAATCGAAATAATCGAAATCAAGTTTCAAGATTCATTCAAAGCTGCGTCTGACTCTTCAACCTCTCAGAACACTAACGTTTCCGCCCCCACCATCCGTCTTCCAACTCTCGAACTTCCTCACTTTTCGGGACTCACGGAAGATTGGATGAGCTTTTCAAATATTTTTGAACTTTCAGTCCACAATGTGCCATCCATCTCGGCCGTGGAAAAGTTCTCCTATTTGATAAGCATCCTCGAAGGCGAGGCGCGCAGCCTAATCAAAGGATTAGAAATCACCGCCCCCAACTATGACGTAGCTTGGAATTTACTAAAGGCTCGTTATCACAATGAGCGCCGTCTCATTGCCGCTCACATTAATAGTTTGATTGATTTACCCGAGGTTAAGCAAAACATCTCATCAGTCACCAACTTTCTAGTAAAGTATCGTGAGCACACTCAGGCTTTGAAAGCTCTTAAACGAGAGATTTCTCCAGAAAATGACCTGTTCGTAAGCATCATTTTGAGAAAACTACCACCGAACTTGCGAAAGCGTTTCGAAGATTATCGCGGTGCATCAACTGAATTCCCTGCGCACGCAGAATTGGTTGCTTTTTTGGAAAAAGAATGTATTCAGTTTGAGGATGTCCCCCCATCAAATCCAAAACCAAACGTCGCCGTCACGTCAAAACCTTTTAATCATAACAAAAACTCGAGAGCTCTGCTAACTGTAAATCAAACATCTCAATCTAACAATCGCAAACAGGTAAGCGCGGCATCTATCGCAAATGTGAAATGTTTAATCTGTGAAAAATCGCATTCAGTTTACAGGTGTGACGTTTTACTGTCAAAAGGTATCCGCGAACGTCGCGCACTCGTCAGACAGAAAAAACTCTGCTTTAACTGTCTCGGTGATCATTACTTTGATAAATGTCAGTCACGCCGCACCTGCAGCGTTTGCGCGGGAAAACACCACTCTTGTTTACATCTTGACAAATCAGATATAGAAAATGCGCCTTCAAACCATAGTGATACCTCCCACGTTTCCGCCGCACTCACATCAACACGCTCGTCAAACTCTAATGTTTTACTAGCGACCACTCTAGTGCGTATAGCTAATCCATCAGGAAAATCTCAGGTTTTCCGTGCTGTTTTGGACTCAGCTGCTCAAAAGAGTATTCTGACGTCACACGCAGCTCGCGCTTTGCAATTAAGGTTCAAGCATGACTCCCATGTCATAAGCGGGCTATCGCAAGTTGCAGTGTCAGTCGAAGGCACCGCCCATGTCAACTTACTCACCGTTGACCACGAAGACATCGCTCTTAATCACCCGGTGGATGTTTTAGAAAACATCACCGCACCGCTCCCCTCCGCTCAAATTCCGCCTAAGATTCGAGCTTTAACAAAAGGTTTCAACTTGGCGGACCCGACATTCGATGTTCCTTCTAAAATTGATTGTTTAATCGGTAATGAGCTCATGCCATATCTGATCACCGGAAAACCGAAGATACTGGGTCCCAACTTACCTGTTGTTTTGCCCACGCGTTTCGGTCACGTGATCACCGGGGTCACCCCTCTAGAGGAATCCCGGGCGCCCCCCGCGAACGCGCTACCGATTACTCTCCTTACTCTCAATGCTTCCAGCCTCCAAGCATCCTTACAAAAATTTTGGGACTTAGAAGAGGCTCCCCCCTCCTCCAAAATCACGGAGCTGGATATGCTAGCCGAGAAATCTTTCGCCGAGACTCACTCTCGAGCCGCTGACGGCAAATACATCGTTCGTTTACCGATGAAGCCCGATCACCCCCCTCTCGGGGATTCATATTTTCAGGCTCTTAAAAGGTTTCAGAACACTGAACGGACTTTACAGTCCCAACCCGTGCTCAAAGAGCAATATTCGCAATTTATGCAAGATTACATTGATCAAGGTCATATGGTCAAGATCAAACAAATACCCGACACCCATTGTTTTCTCTCACACCATGGGGTCATAAAAGGCGCGAAAATTAGAGTGGTTTTCGACGCTAGCGCTCGAACGTCAACCGGCGTATCACTGAATGACACTCAGTTAACCGGTCCAAAATTGCAACACGATATCCGTGACGTCATTACTAACTTTCGCCGCTACCCGGTCGTCTACACTTGTGACATTAAACAAATGTATCGACAAATCGGGCTACATGAAGACGATCAGTCTTTGCAATTAGTGTTATGGAGGAATGACCCGAGTCAACCAATTCAAATTTTCAAACTCACAACTGTGACGTTTGGATTGACTAGTTCACCATTTTTGGCTCTTAGAACGGTTCTCCAATTAGCGGCTGACTACGGAGAACAGTTCCCAATTGCGAAACAAATCCTCGAAAACAATGTTTATGTCGATGATATCATGGCCGGTGCCGAGAGCATACCGGAAGCTCGAAAGGGTCACACGGAACTTTCGAACTTGTTAAAATGTGGAAATTTCGAATTACGTAAGTGGATTAGCAACTGTCCCGAACTTTTAGATTCGATGCCCTCCGACCATTTAGAGGTCCCCCTCAATCCCGAGGATTCGTCGGGTGACCTTTTCTCCATTTTAGGTTTATTTTGGCAGCCTAAAAAAGATGTATTTTTATATCATGTTCAAATCGCGGATAAACCTTTAACCAAACGGGGAGCTCTCTCATCCATCGCGTCAATCTTTGATCCGTGCGGTTGGTTAGCACCGGTCGTCTTTACAGCGAAATCCATCATTCAACAATTATGGTTGCTGAAAGTTGATTGGGACACCCCACTGCCGCCGGATATAGGCAATAAATGGCTTAAATTCTTAAAAGAATTACCATCACTTCGGGAAATATGCATTCCTCGTCTCATACCTGGACTAACGGAAGCCGCTCAAATCCACGCATTCTGTGACGCTTCCGAACGCGGGTACGCTGCTGTGATCTACCTCCGTACTACTAAATCAGACGGAACGATCAATGTATCTCAAATTCAAGCCAAGAGCCGCGTGTCACCGCTCAAGCGCGTATCGTTACCGAGACTTGAGCTGTGCGCGGCCACTATACTGGCCACACTTTTACAGCATGTGAACGAAAAGTTCACATCAAAACTATGCATCGAGCAGACCTTCGCCTGGTCCGACTCCACCGTAACGCTTGCCTGGATAAGAACTCCATCTTACAAATTAAAAACGTTTGTAGGAAATCGAGTGTCCTTAATCCAAGAGGCCACCCCTGACGTCATTTGGGGTCACGTCCGATCAGAGCAAAACCCTGCTGACTGCGCCTCTAGGGGTATTTACCCATCTCAACTCCGCGATCACGCCCTCTGGTGGCAAGGTCCGGAATGGCTGTCTCAACCGCAGAGCACGTGGCCATCTTCACGAGTCCCTGAAATAAAGGAACTTCCGGAACTAAAACCGGAAGTCTCTCAGGTTCTCGCGGTTCAATCGAACAACAAATCCCAAACGCTTTGGGAAGTAGAACGATTTTCGTCCTGGACGTCAATGCAACGAACGGTCGCTTACGTATTTCGTTTTTTGCATAACTCCAGACCATCCTCAAAACGCATTACAGGCCCTCTGACTCATCAAGAGTTAAAAAATTCTCGATTACAAATCATCCGTCACTTGCAATCAAACCACTTTGCAGACGAGATACAAAATTGGTTAAATCTCAACCCCCCTCAACCCGCTTACTCCACTTAAATCCGTTCATCGATGAAACCGGTTTATTACGAGTAGGTGGCCGTTTGAGGAACTCGAAAATTGACCCTGATGCCCGTCACCCCCTCCTCCTACCTGCTCATAATTATGTCACCAATTTGATAATTAACTATTATCATAAAATGAGCTTGCATGCCGGACCTCAACAAACCCAAGCCCTAATTCAACAGTATTTTTGGGTTATTTCGGCCCGACGAATCATCAGATCGGTCATTTTCAAATGCATTCCGTGTTTTCGGAATGCCCCCAAAAACCAGCCACCTTTAATGGGAGATTTACCGAAGGAACGAGTCACACCCTCTCGGCCGTTCCTTAAATCTGGGATGGACTTCTGTGGTCCATTTCAAATCAAAATCCACTCACTTCGTTCAGCACGTGTTGTAAAATCATTTATTTGTGTATTTGTCTGCATGAGTACTAAAGCCGTGCATATCGAGGTGGTCGAAGACATGACAACGATCGCATTTCGAGGTGCTCTCACGCGATTTGCTTCAAGACGTGGTTGGCCGTCCGACTTGTTTTCGGACAACGGCACCAACTTTGTCGGCGCCGACAATCAATATCGAAAAGCTTGGAACGACTTCCTCGCGGAACACGCCGAAGAACTACAAAGTTTTACGGCAGAAAAAGGCCTCACTTTTCACTTCAATCCGCCTGCCGCGCCTCACCAAGGAGGCCTTTGGGAGGCGGCGGTGAAAAGTTTGAAGCGCCATCTGTTTCGTACAATCGGTGAGCAAATTTTAACGCTGATACAATTCCAAACTCTAACGGCACAAATTGAAGCCATTTTGAACTCACGGCCGCTCACCCCCCTCTCTAATGACCCAAAAGATCTATCCGCCTTAACCCCCGGGCATTTCTTAGTCGGCGGTCCAATCATCGCTCCCCCCGAACCATCGTGGGACGGACCCGCCTCGACTTCACTCAAACGTTGGCAACAAGTCCAAGATTTTACCAAACGCATCTGGCAAAGATGGCAACACGAGTATTTACAAACTCTACAAAGCCGTCAAAAATGGACTGTCAAACGGCCAAATTTGAAAGAAAATGACTTGGTCCTAATTCATGACCCTTCCTCCCCTCCCCTCCGTTGGAGATTAGGGAGAGTAATAGCCCTTTTTCCTGGCAGAGACGGGGTCACTCGCGTTGCACGTGTTCGCACTCCCAGCGGCGAGCTAACCCGTCCTGTTACAAAACTATTTTCATTACCCATTGTCACTGAATGATGCCTTCTCTGCTTTCAGATGGAGCTCCAATTACGGGACTTGTCTCTGGAAGCAGAATTAAACAACAAACATGTCTTAAGCACGGCCGCAAGTGTTACTCCGGCCACAACTTTATCTCTGGCCGCAAGTGTCACTCCGGCCGCAACTTCATCTCTGACCGCAAGTGTTCCCACGACCGCAAGTGTTACTCCGGCCGCAAGTGCTACTCCGGCCGCAAGTGTTACTCCGGCCGCAAGTGTTACTCCGGCCGCAAGTGTTACTCCGGCCGCAACTTTACCTCTGGCCACAAGTGCTCCTCCGGACGCAACTATACCTCCGGTCACACCTGCGTCTCCGGCCGCAACTGTATCCATGGATACTAGACCTACATCCAAGCCGAAAACGACACGGGTCGCCAAACCAAAGTCTACTTCCGGGAACGCCCCAACCAGAATACCTACCAGACCGACATCTTTGATGAAAATGATCGAGGCACGTCCTCTGAAAGTTTCCAACACCAAGCCGCTTAAAACTTTACCTCCCACCGAATCAACTACAATGAGCTTCGTGAACAAATTGAAATGTTGGAAACCCAGATCAACCAAAAGGGTTCCCTCCTCATCACTCTTCGAGCGTCGATCTATCATCCCCCCTCCACAGGTGTCACAGGTATCTGTAAAACGGAGCTACAACGACCGAAAACCGATCAAAATGGATCCAATGCCTAAAGCTGACCGCATGCCACGGTATCCCGCCCATGCACCGTTTTTTGAGGCACCACCAACTCCTCCCAGACTGCCAACACCGGAAATGTCACCCGTGTATGAAGAACAACGTCACGTTAATACTTCAAAACAAAATCGTCCACGTCAGCATTCAAATAACAGACACAGAGTCATTTCCAGACGTCTTTTACGCCGCATGGTACGATCTCAGATACACAGGGATCAACTTCCGTTCTAGTTCTTCGATTCCTCTTTCTTCTTTTGAACCATCTGAAGGTTCAAGGCGGGGAGAATGAACCGTCCCGCAGCCCGCGGAAGCCGCGCCTGCAAACGTGGCACAGCCGCGGCGGCTTCCGCCGCTTAGTTTTAAGTTGTTATCGGTTACCGAACAATCCGCTAGATGGCAGTTAAGTCATCTCTCTCCCATAATCTTAGTTTTTAAGCTTTTTTGTATATATGTTTGTTCTTTTTCACATTTTTTCTGTCATTAATAAGTTCAGCTTTTACTTTTCTACACTTGTGTATAGTTTCTTTTCATTCCTTTCCAATCCATACCATTCTTTTTAACCCGTCCATAAGACAATTCAAATCCTCATCGCACTTGTGCAACCGATTCCGAATTCAACGTCCTTCTGACATGCCATTTCTTAGTTTGTGATCAACTCTGGATGGAATCTCACCTATTCTCTTCTACTCCTGATTCATTCTCATCACAAAGTAAGTATCACCTATTCGTCGAGTGCGTTTCTATAGCCTCGATAGCAGTAAGTATCCCTTCGTCTTGAGCGTCTCAAAGCCAAGATAGTCACCAATTCCTACGTCGTGTGCGGTCTCGTAGCCACGATAAGATCCCCAATTCGTCGCGAGCGTCTCAGAGCCGCGATAGTAACAATAATTTTCCGCCGCGATTACCAAAATCGCGGTAAGTTCAAACTTTCAAACCCAGCAGCCACTCTCCTTCCGAGAGTGAAGAAATCAAGTTCCGAATACACGTGCGCGTCTCTATAGCCACGTTTTCAATCTCATGGTCCTCCGGTAATTCAAATACAAAATTCTAAAATCTGTAATCTTTGCTTTTTCATCTCCATAGTCTTTGCCCCCCAATACCCCACAGTTTAAGTGGGAAAAATCCATGGTTGCCAAATCTCACGGGCCGCTACTGGCTGTTGCATACTTTTGCTACAATCGATTTAATAGTCAAATCTAATGTAAAAACCTCCACAAATAGTTATGGCAAAAAAACTCGATAAACGCTTTTATTTGCGCGGGCGTTGTGAAATTCTGTGACCTATCAAAATTCTTAGAAAATTGTCCTCTTTTGAACGGTCTAATAAAAATTTAAAAAAAAAGGAAAATTCCATAGTGCGTGCATGAAAAGGGTTATATCATAGTTTCTCTTGAAGAACACACTCCATATGTTTCAAGGGCTCTTCTCACGTAAGAGTGAAAAATGAAAGCTCGAGTGAAAGAGCTTTGAATTTTTACGCAGTGCAATTCAATAAAACATATATGAGACGTTCCCCCACTATGAAAGTATTATGCCTCCTGTAATTTTTTTATATTACTTTGCTCGTTTAAAATGAGCGATAAAGGTTTGAGAGAGCATAGATTCAATCGCATGAATGGGTCTGTTGCACACTTCGGCTACAGCGTTTTAAAGTATCAATTCCTATGTAAAAAGCCGAGAAAATAACAATGGCAGCATCAGAAAACACTAAAATTCAGTAATAAACTCACAAATTGCGAAAAACACTAGACACTATTCACCCCCGTATCTTTCCACCACGTGCCCGATATTTCGCGAAATTAACGCGGCACATTCAAATAATCACGGCCGCCTGTCATTATACAGCTGACTTCATAAACAAATAAACAGTAAACACTGACGGCGTCTGTTCGAATTCTTACGTTTCAATATCCTCAATTCCTCACAAAAGGTTGTGAAAGGTACGGAGACCGATATTTGTGTCGAAAACTTATCAAAATGAAACAATAACTCACAGGAGTTCCAAGAATGATTCCAACTTCGATCATCATGCTTGGAACTCCTGTGTGTTATTGTTTCATTTTGATAAGTTTTCGACACAAATATCGCTTTCCGTACCTTTCACAACCAATTGAGAGGAATTGAGAATATTGAGACGTAAGAAATTCGAACAGACACCGTCAGTGTTTACTGTTTATTTGTTTATGAAGTCAGCTGTGATGACATTCTGCCGTGATTATTTGAATGTGCCGCGCTAATTTCGCGAAATATCGTGCACGTGGTGGAAAGATACAGGGGTGAATAGTGTGTAGTGTTTTTCGCAATTTGTGAGTTTAATACTGAATTTTAGTGTTTTCTGATGCTGCCATTGTTATTTTCTCGGCTTTTTTCATAGGAATTGATACTTTAAAACGCTGTAGCCGAAGTGTGCAACAGACCCATTTCAGGTTTAAGTATCTATAAGCGGAAAAGACAAAGTTTCTTGTCTCGGCATAAAAGGCTCGGTTTATAAAAATGTCAATGGTGGTAACCGGTAACCCTGAACAGTGGAACAGAGCAGCGGAAATTTACAAGAAGCGCCTTGACGCGCCGAGATATCGCATTCTCAGAATTTATTGCGGTTGACACGGTTGATACGCCTCTCCGTCTCATTCTAAAATTTCCTTTCGTCTCACATCACACAGCGATTCCTTGAAGTTGCTCGTTGTCAAAGGTCTAAAGGCCGAATTTTAACACGTTCCTGGAAACTTTCCCGGAGCTCGATGTATTTAAATGGAGGAAGATAGGGGAACCCACCATGGGGGCGGATACACGGAACTGTCTTTCTCTCTCTCCCTCCATTTGAACTTATGTGTTAGAAAAGGACAGCAGAGGGGGCCAACACGTGACTTTGGCCCCCTCTTCTGTCTTTTTCTAAAGCACGTTTTCAAATGGGAGGAGAGAGAGAAATACAATTTCCCGTATCCGCCCATGACCATCTTCATAGCTGATTTTGGAGTCTGGTATCAAGTATGGTAAATTTTATCATCATAAGATCCTCCATTTGAACTTATGTGTTAGAAAAGGACAGCAGAGGGGGCCATCACGTGACTTTGGCCCCCTCTTCTGTCCTTTTCTAACGCACGTTTTCAAATGGGAGGAGAGAGAGAAAGACAATTCCCTGTATCCGCTCAAGGACACGCACGCACTTTGGTCTGAGATCGTCGAAAACGAGCCAAAAATCAGCGAGTAAATTTATTTGTTAAATTTATTCATTTATTTAGTTCGTACAAAAAAAGCTCCTTAAAGATAGTTATGTGTACTGGTGGTAATGTGAGTAGGTACACGAAAAAAAAAGACTGGTAGAATTTACCATCTCCTATGGTAAATTTTACTAGATTATGTTAAAAATGTACCAACATGTTACCTTGAAAACCACATGGTACGTTGCATTTGCCAGGCTATGGTGAAATTCACCATGATTGCTAGCAGATACTAAAATCAGGTATGCAGATGGAAGCAGTGGTGTAGCGTGCAATTTGGCAACGTTGCACTGTGTCCATTTAAACCCTTATAAAATGTCGAATGCAAAGATGTTCACCGAACACCTAATAGTTCGATCTTTTTCATGGGTTTAAATGGACAAACTGCAACGTTGCTGAATTGCACGCTACGCCATGAATGGAAGCATATTAATGATGAAATTCATATCATCTCCAACATCGAGAAAAATGTAAAAGTGTTGCACAATGCCAACGACAAGATGCTTTTAAGTGCTCGGGAAAAAATTTTTAAAAATAAATAAAGAAAGTCGTGGTAATCGGACGCTATTAAACATCCAGCTCGATATTGATAGAGCTAATAAACGCCCTTTATTAAAAGAGCTGCGATTAAGCACTAATTAGTTTATTAAAAGTGTTTTTATTTAAATGTTTCTTAATGAGTGCTGGCTGCTGGCACCGCCAATTTAATTTTAAACGGGGAGAAAACAGACATACGAGCAGACCTGTTATTTTTTTGGGGTTTTTTAATCGTGACAAGGCGCAGGGCTCTGAAAACGTCCCCTCTGCTTTTTCGGGGCACGTGCTGCCACCTGCCTTCTAATTTTCGTAGTTTTCTCTTATTTGCAAATTTCCTTTTTTTTTGTCAATTTCATTTTTCTTTCCCACCTTAATCTTGTTTTTTTCCCTTATTTTGCTTTTGCGTCTGTTTTTTTTTTCTTTTTTTTGTTTTGGGTTTTTTTTTAACATGCATCGTGTTTTTTTTTATTAGTTTACATTGTTTTTTATTGCAAAAAAAAATGCTTTTTTTGTTATTAATTTTTTTCCTTGTTAAACTTTTCCATTGATGATGATCTTTTGAATTGAACAGTGGCGTAGCGTGCCATTTGGCAACGTTGCAGTCCGTCCATTTAAACCCATGAAAAATATCGAACTATTGGGTGTTCGGCGAACACCTTCGCATTCGACCTTTTGTAGGGGTTTTAAAAAGAGCACATTACAACGTTGCCAAATTACACGCTACCCCAGGGAATTAAAAGGGCCCTTTTGAATTTGACTTTTATAATGTAAGTCATTTTTAATTTTAATACTAGATTGGTTAGTATAAATTTAAGTTTTATTTATCTCGTTTTTTTCTATAGAAGTAGACTTTTGAGATCTAGAAAGGGGACACGTTAGAGATGGTTTTGGGGTTTTTTTTGCGATCTTTTTTTTTTTTTTTTTTTTTTTTTTTTTTTTTGCAATATCACTAAGCCATTTTTTTTCTTTTAAAATCGTGGTAGTATCGAAGAAATCCAACAAAGAGTATAAAGAGAATTTCTAAGAACTGCGTGAGGTTTGTCCGCTCAGATCCGGGACTTTAAATCCGTCGCCCCGTCGGTCGGACTGCCGTGGGTTCATTTTTTTTTCCGTTGTGTCTTTTTTTATATTTTACTTTTTTTTTTTTCTGTTATTCCCCTAAAGCTATCTGGACTTTTGTTTGACTACACAGATATAGTAGGTGTATTTTGAAGAAAAAGTTATAGGTGGGCAACGGGGAAACGTACAACATAAAAGACATTGGAGATAAAGAATTTGGAATATGAGATACACATGAGAAGCCTTTGCAATTAAGGAAAAGGGAGTTACTTCGAGAATAAAGAGCGTAAGAACACTGATGCGGCCGCGGGATTGAAATTCCTCTCACTGCACCTTTTCGTCCATCTCTCTATGAAAGAAATAGTGTAAAAAAGGGTCTTAAGCCCTAACCTTGCCTTCCTTAGTTTTAATTTCTTCATTTTTGTCTAATTTTTGAAAAACACTGTATCGTCATCATCATCATCATCATCTCCCTCTCTCTCCCCCTCTCCCTTCCCCCTTTTCCCCCCCATTCCCCCCGACTTTCTATCTCTTTCTATCTCCCTCTCTTCCTCCTCCTGACTTTCTATCTCGCTCTCTCTTTATCTCCCTTTCTATCTCTTCCTTTCTTCCTTCCTTCCTTCCTTCCTTCCTCTCTCTCTCTCTCTCTTTCTCTCTATCTCCCCATATCTTTTCCTCTCTTTCTTTCTCTCTCTCTTTCTCTTTCTCTCTCTTCCTCCTCCTGACTTTCTATCTCTTTCTATCTCTCTCTCTCTTCTTCCTCCTGACTTTCTATCTCGCTCTCTCTTTATCTCCCTTTCTATCTCTTCCTTTCTTCCTTCGTTCCTTCCTTCCTTCCTCTCTCTCTCTCTCTCTCTCTCTCTCTCTCTCTCTCCCCTTCTCTCTTTTCTCTCTCATCCCCCAATATTTTTCCCTCTCTTTTTTTCTCTCTTTTTCTTTCTCTTTCTCTCTCTTCCTCCTCCTGACTTTCTATCTCTTCCTAACTTGCTCTCTCTCTATCTCCCACCTCTTTCTCTCTCTTTCTTTCTTCCTCTCTTCCTCTCACTCTCACTCTCTCTGTTTCAAAACACTCTCATTTCCCCCCTCCTTTTCCTCTTTCTCTCCCCTTTTCTCTCTCTCTCTTTCTCTCTCTCTTCTCTCTCTCTCTCTCTCTCTCTCTGTCTTTCTCCAGCCTATTTGTTCCTTTTAATCTTTTCCTTGTTCCTCTCTTTTCATTGTTTGGTTCCTCGCATTTCTTGTCTGCCTTTCATTCTTGCAGACAAGAGAAGGAATAGGAACATGATCAAAGGCGCGCGCTCAAAAATATGCAGCCACTGTTCAAACGCCCCGCCCTCCACCTTTCCCGGTCCATCCCGCACCATGCCACTGCGGTTGTCCGCCTGGTGATAACCACACAATTGCTGACACTCGTAAATTGGACCAATTAAAGGATTATCCTCCACAACAAAGGCCCAGTTTGTACTTTAAGCAAAGGAATGTATAAATACAGGGTGTAACTCTTGAATTCTAATCCTTAAAAGAGCGTAGGTATTAGAAAGGTGAAACGATGAAACTAATTGAAAGACTTATTTCTCCCAGAAAGACATATTCGAAAATGGATCCCTTCCAAATTAGAGCCCCCAAATTTTGAACAAAACATTATTTTCATTGAATTAACCCTTTCATACCTGAAATTTTTTTTGATTCGAAACGGATTTTTGACCAACATTACTGATCTTAGCGCTGTCTCTTCATCAAAATTGATATGCATATTGTATTTTTATGTTTTTCATATAAGACTGCCAGTTATTTCTATGTCCATTGGAATGGACTTTAGGTCTAAAAGGGGTTAAGAGAATGTCTACGGTTATCTCAAGAGGAATCTTTGGGACTCGAAAACTTTGACAAGCGAAATTTGTAAGATCGTCGATGCATAAACCAAACTTGAAAAGCTGAAACCATGATAGGATAAAAACTACACAAATCAGTCTCAATGGGTCTGTTGCAAACTTTTGCTACAGAGATATAGAGTTTTTAATCTTAAGAAAAAATCACGTGAAAACTCCTTTGGTGGTATTAGAAAGTCATAAAACGCAGTATTAAACTCACAAGGGGTTTTTTAAACTGAAACCCAAGTTTGCGGTAAAATATCGAGCAACCTTGTGCACGCACCGTGAACACCCATGAGGGTCAACGTTAACAACCTCACAGCATCGGAGGTTATGAGTTTTTTTGCGTTGTGATTGGTTGTGATCGATGTTGTGAGGTTCCCAATCTTGGATTTTCATGGTGTGTGCTTGCATACAGGTTGCTCGATATTCTACCGCCATTTTGGATTTCAGTTAAATGCCTCTGGTGAGTTTGTTATTGCTTTTTTGTTTTGCCCACCAATGGGCTTTTAACGCCTTTTACATGAGGTTGATCACTCTATAGCGCTGTAGCAAAAGTTTGCAACAGACCCATTCGCTGATGGGACAAAACTCATATGGGCAACAGGGTGAGTGGCCCCCTCACAGAAGGCCACAATTGAATTAAAAATAATTAAATTAATTTAATTGATTAAATTTAAATTTTTTTTTAAAAACCAACATTTTTCAAAATTTCCAAATCAGTAAAAAATTTAAAATTTTCCAAAATTTCAAGATCTCCGTCAAATTAAGTATTTCCCGAAGTATGTCGATTTTGGGGAAAAAAAAGAGACATAAGCTTGAAAAATACAATAAAGTTTTTTTTTTTTTTCAAATTATTTTTTTTTGAAATCGCTTTTATTACTGTTTTTTTTTTTTCCTGCTTAAAATTTCGATGCATTCCTACGCTACTCCATAAATTGGTGGGAAAAATTTTAAAAAGCGTTTATTTTATTTTTTAAAAAATTTTTGGAAAAAAAAAAGACAAAAAACAGAAATTTTAACTTTGCCATAATGGCAATATCCTCGACAGTCTTTCCCGTAATAAATCATTAAAAATTTCAGGAAAGAGTGAACCCGAGCATATATCTGACAACGCTGCTTTAAGTAAAGGCCAGGAATTGGTCATGAGGTTGGCGAGGATGAAGGGGGAAGGGGGGGAAAGGGGGGGAAAAAGGGGGGGGGAAGGGGGAGGGGGTGGCTCATGAAAAGGGCAAAAAAAACTGTTAAATTTAAAGAAGAAAAGGAAAATGTTTCGGTTGCCTTGTATTTTTAGATTTTAAATTTTGCGCGGGGGGGGAAGGCGCGGGCAACGCTTTAGAGGAGGAAAGGGAAAGACAAGGCGGGGGTGGATGAAGAGGAAAGGGGTATTATTTTATCTTCATTGTCATTAAATTTAATCGCATCCTTTTTTCTCAAGCCCTGTTTCCCCATCCCTGGCTCTGCGATGCGTGCTCGTTAACCACCACCCCCTGTAGTCCATGTCACATTACTTTGTTGCCAAATCAAGTTTACGTATTAATTTTTTCATTTAGACACAGATCGAACAGTTATTCAAAGAGTTAAATAAGTTTAATAAAACAAGCAATTAATTTTAATTAAATTTTAATTATTTTAATGAGGCTTTTGCAAACTTTTGCTATAAGCAAATAAATAGTCCAATCTTTTGTAAAGACCAGAAAAAACACAGTAAGAAAGTTAAAATTCAGTAATAAACTCACATAACTGCTGTAACGGCAAAATCGTAATGGCGACTCAACCAGGTATCATGGGCGATTCCTGTCTAATTTGTCACTTTCTCAACGGAATACAGAGGTATGTCTCAATTTTGATAGGAATCTCCCTGATACCCGCGTCTCGCCGCCATTAAGCCCTTTTTAAAAAATTTTTGTTTTTTTTAAATTTTTACAGGTTTTTATGCAAGAATCAACTCTACAATTCCCCCATAGCAAAAGTTTTCAATTGTTTCCCTTCATTTATTGGTCAATGCATTTTTAAATTTAAAAAGGCTGATTGATCCAGGTTTTCGATCTTCGTGTACAGTCAACGCATTAAAAAAATATGTCAGTTGACTCCCTTTGATTTTTTTTCAGGTACATAGGTAACCTGTTTAAACAATTTTCAAATGAAATTAAGCATTTCAGGTGGCCGACTTAAGTTAAAATTGAAGGAGTTTAAATGAAATTATTTAATTTGACGATTGTACATGTACTGGGAAGTTTTTAAGTAGCTACTGAGCACTGACGACGCACAGTACAGAAAGTCAATGGGAAGGGTCAGGGGGAGGCGTGCGATTTGGCAACAATTTATTTTTCCCATTCAAATACATTAGAAAGGTCGAAAGCCTGGTCATCGCCAATGACTAAAGCGTTCGACTTTTTTAATGAATTTTAAAAGGAGAAAATACATTGTTGCCAAATGTCACGCCTCGCCGAGCCACGCTCGAGTGTATACTCATTTTTTTCCTTACCCTATTTCACATTGCATCAGTCGTCATTCCGGATAAACGCGATTATTTTGAAAACACTTACAAGAAAAAACTTTCGCCGGGGGTGCCTTCAATCTGTCGTATAGGCAATTCCAACTCCCCCCAGCACGAATAGTTAAAAACCTTCCCTTATGTATTAGAGTCCCTATATACTGTAAAAGTTGCGCCATTGCTGAATCCGTTTTTGATTTCTCTCAAATTTAGGCTGTCCAAAAAAGCTCCAAAAAAAGGGAAATGCAAATGGCGGAGGAATTTTTTTACTTTTCGCAAACTCGCTTTCATTACACAGTGACCGCGGTAATGCTTGTTTAAATTTTTTCCCTTTTCGCGAATGTTAGTCTAGAGAACATTATCTCTTTCAATAAAAACCCTTATTGTCGAGAACCCGAAACCCAACCTTAAGAGATCGCGGAAAAAGCGGCAACAGCGCCGAGGCAAATGACCATTTGCCATATGCATTTTTCCTCTTGGGGGCTCCATTGATCCGCTTCTTTTCTCATTTTGAAGGCATTGGCGCAACCTCATTGTATATAGTGACTTTAAAATGTATAAACGGAAGAGTGATGTTCTCTTGAACCAACCCGGTCATTATAGGGTCTTAAAGGGGGGTTTTTGGGGAGATTTTACAATGAAACCGGTTTAAACCAAAAATTTAAACTTCTACGTTGCGTATTTAAACAAAGATACACGCATACATATAAAACCCAAAAACCCCGTTCCCGGGTTTTCCCATTGGGTCGCTTCTCTGTGCGTGTGCACTGTGCAAAGGGGTCATCCAGAATTTCTAAAAAAAGGAGAGAGAGAGAGAGAGAGGAGAGAGAGGGGGAGCGGGGGGAGAGAGAGAGGGGAGAGAGGAGGGGAGAGGGAGGGGAGGGGGAGAGAGAGGGGGAGAGGGCGTTCGTACCGGTGTGGAAGAAAAAGACTGATGGGACATGGGAATGGTGACCAGTAGCGCACCGAGAGTTTCTTTTCTCTCTCTTTTTCCATTTAAAAAAAGTATGTTAGACAAGGATGGACAAGGGGGGAAAAACCCCCCCCTTCTGTTCCTTTTTCCCACTTTTTACTTTAAATGGGAAATGAGAGAGATGGAAGAGATCCTGGTTGCGCCAATGGTGGTGACCAATTTTCCCCCTTTTTTCTCCCAGCAGCGCGCATGCGCAAAAAATACTTAGTACAAATTTTTATGGATTCTTTCTAGTTATAGTTTTTTTTTGATGACGCAAAAAAAGGGGGGGGGGGGGGGTTGCGTCGAGGGGGGAGGCGTCAAGGGAAAAAGGAGGTTGCAGAAAAAAGGAAGGAAGAAGATGGATGGGCAAGAGGCTTATCTTTTTTTCGTTTAATTTTTTTTTATTTTCGAGTGTTCCCCCCCCCTTTTAAAAAACGGGGGGTCCCAAAAAATACTGAACCTTTTTTTTTAAGGGGGGAACGGAAGCAAGGGTTTTTTAAAAAAAGATTTTTAATGAGCTATTGTTCTAGTAAAAAACCCACAAATCAAGACTAAATTCAGCCCTGTAAGTTAAAATTTTTACTGAGTTACAGCGTTTTGAAAATGACAATCGGGCTGCCCACTCCAGGGTTTTTTTTTTTTTTTTTAAAAAAAAAAATTAAACAATCAAAAGTTTTCAAAAGAAAGAAAGGGGAAAAAGAGAAAGAACAAATTGGCAGCCTAACACAGTTTTTTCAAAACGGCCAAAAAAGGGGGGTCCCTTTTTTTCGGCTTGGGGGGGGGGGGGGAAAAAACTTTTAAAAAACCCTTTTTTTTTTTTTTTTTTTTTTTTTTTTTTTAGGGGGAATTTTTGTAATTTTTGGCTTTTACCCCAAAAAAATTCGGTAATTTTTTTGTTATAATTAATTTGGGGGCAAAATTTTTAAAAATTTTTTACTTTTAAATCCGGGGGGGGGAATTAAAAAACCCCCGGCCCCCCTAAATAAAACCCCAGGTTTGGGGTAAAATTTCTGCAAAAAAAAATTTTTAAAAAAAAAATTTAAAAACCTTTTGATTTCGTAAAATCTTTTTTCTTAAAAAAAAGCCAAAAAAACGCGGGGGGGTTCCCCCTTTAACATTTTTTTGTTTTTTTCAAACCTTTTTAATTGTTTTTTATTCTAACTTAAAAAGGAAAGGGGTGGGGGAAATTTGGTTTTTTTTTATAGGTAAACTAAATAAAATAGGTTTTTAAATTTTTTTTCTTTCTCACTAATAACCAAAGTAAATAGAAAAGTTTCAAAAAAAACCATTTCCAAGTTGGCTTGGGGGGGGGCAAAATTTTTTTGGCCTTTTTTTTTTTTTTTGCCCCATCTTTTTAAATTTTCCGGCCCTTTGGAGGGGCTTTTTAAAAAACCCGGGGGGTCTTTTTTTTTTTTTTTTTTTTTTGGGTTTTATAAAAAATTTTCCAAAAATCTTTTGGGGGGAAAAAAAAAAAATTTTTTTTTCTTTGCTATAAAAAAATTTGGGGGTTTTTAGCCCCCCAAATTTAAAAATCCTTTGGGGGGGGAAAAATTGCCCCCCCCCCAGGTTAAAAGGGGGCGGGCCCCCCGATTAAATTTTGGGAAAAGGTTTTCAAAAAAATTTGTTTCGATACCTTTTTGGGCCCCTAAATTAAATTAAAATATGGATAATTAAAAATAATTTTGGTTCCTCAAACATGTAAATACCCATTCCTAAAAAACATATATTAAAATGGTTTAAAATTAATTTTAACCCTCCCAAGGGGCCCTTCCAGGTTAAACCCCAAATTTTTTTTGTGGGTTTACTACGTTTTCTTCCGTTTTCCCCCGAAAAAAAAAGGGATAAATTTTGGGAAAAATTTTTATAAGCAATCCCAAAATTTTACAAAAGGGGTTGCTTTAAATTCCCCGGGGTTTTTTGTTTCTTTAAATTTTAATTTTTAGGAGTTTTATTGGGGTGAAAATTTGGTTTCCTTAAAATCCTGGGGTTTGGGGTCAAAAAAGGGGAAAAATTTAAAAAACCCCCAAAAAAGAAACCCCCCAAGAACTTTGGTAAAAAATCCCAAAATTTGGGGGTTAAAGTTCCCCAGGGAAATTAAAAAAGGGTCGGGGGTTTTCCCTAAGGTTTAAAAGGGGGGCTGGGGTTTCCCCCAATTTTAAAATTAGTAAAAAATGTTCCCAGGGAATTCCCAGGAAAGTTTATTTGATTTCCTGTTTCCCCTTTTGCCCTCAGGAAAAATGTGAGTTATTTTGGGGAAAACCCTTTTTTAAAAACCAGGACCCTTTAGTTAAAATTTTTGACCCCAAAAAGGGTTTGGTTTGGGGGGGGTTAAAGGGTTTCGAGTGTTGTGGGCCCTTTTACATGAGGTTGATCACTCTATAGCGCTGTAGCAAAAGTTTGCAACAGACCCATTCGCTGATGGTGTACTTACAACTCATATGGGCAACAGAGTGAGTGGCCCCCTCACAGAAGGCCACAATTGAATTAAAAATAATTAAATTAATTTAATTGATTCAATTAATTTTTTTTTAAATACCAACATTTTTCAAAATTTCCAAATCAGTAAAAAATTTAAAATTTTCCAAAATTTCAAGATCTCCGTCAAATTAAGTATTTCCCGAAGTATGTCGACTTTGGAAAAAAAAGAGACATAACGCTTGAAAAATACAATACAGTTTTCTTCTTTTTTTCAAATTATGTTTTTTTGAAATCGCGTTTTATTACTGATTTTTTTTTATTCCTGCTTGAAATTTCGATGCATTCCTACGCTACTCCATAAACTTGGTGAGGAAAATTTAAATTGCGTTATATATTTTTAAAAATTTTGGAAAAAAAAATAGACAAAATAACAGAACATCATAACTTTGCCATAATGGCAATATCCTCGACAGTCTTTACCTGTAATAAATCATTAAAATTACAGGAAAGAGTGAACAGAGCATATATCTGACAACGCTGCTTTAAGTAAAGGCCAGGAATTGGTCATGAGGTTGGCGAGGATGAAGGGGTGGAAGGGGGAGGGAGGGAGGGGGGAGGAAGGGGGAGGGGGTGGCTCATGAAAAGGGCAAAAAAGCTGTTAAATTTAAAGAAGAAAAGGAAAATGTTTCGGTTGCCTTGTACTTTCAGATTTAATTTCGCGCGGGTGTAAGGCGCGGGCAACGCTTTAGAGGAGGAAGGAATGACAAGGCAGGGATGCGATGAAGAGAAGGGATATTATTTTATCTTCATTGTCATTAATTCAATCGCATCCTTGTCTCAAGCCCTCTGTCGTCCCTATCCCTGGCTCTGCGATGCGTGCTCGTTAACCACCACCCCCTGTAGTCCATGTCACATTACTTTGTTGCCAAATCAAGTTTACGTATTAATTTATTCATTTAGACACAGATCGAACAGTTATTCAAAGAGTTAAATAAGTTTAATTAAACAAGCAATTAATTTTAATTAATTATAATTATTTTAATGAGGCTTTTGCAAACTTTTGCTATAAGCAAATAAATAGTCCAATCTTTTGTAAAGACCAGCAAAAATCACAGTAAGAAAGTCTAAAATTCAGTAATAAACTCACATAACTGCTGTAACGGCAAAATCGTAATGGCGACTCAACGCAGGTATCATGGGCGATTCCTGTCTAATTTGTCACTTTCTCAACGGAAATACAGAGGTATGTCTCAATTTTGATAGGAATCTCCCATGATACCTGCGTCTCGCCGCCATTAAGCCCGATTCTGAGAGTAAATTTTGTGATTTTTTAGTGTACTCATCGTCATTTTTACAGGTTTTTATGCAAGAATCAACTCTACAATCCCCCTATAGCAAAAGTTTGCAATTGCTCCATTCATTCATTGGTCAATGCATTATTTAAATTAATAAGGCTGTATTGATCCAGGTTTTCGATCTTCGTGTACAGTCAACGCATTAAATAATATGTCAGTTGACTCCTTAGATTTTTGTTCAGGTACATAGGTAACCTGTAATACATATCACAATGAAATTAAGCATTTCAGGTGGCCGACTTAAGTTAAAATTGAAGGAGTTAACTGAAATTATTTAATTTGACGATTGTACATGTACTGGCGAAGTTTTATAAGTAGCTACTGAGCACTGACGACGCACAGTACAGAAAGTCAATGGGAAGGGTCAGGGGCGAGGCGTGCGATTTGGCAACAATGTATTTTTCCCATTCAAATACATTAGAAAGGTCGAAATGCCTGGTCATCGCCAATGACTAAAGCGTTCGACTTTTTTAATGAATTTAAATGGAGAAAATACATTGTTGCCAAATGTCACGCCTCGCCGAGCCACGCTCGAGTGTATACTCATTTTTCTCCTCTACCCTATTTCACATTGCATCAGTCGTCATTCCGGATAAACGCGATTATTTTTGAAAACACTTACAAGAAAAGCTTTCGCCGGGGGTGCCTTCAATCTGTCGTATAGGCAATTCCAACTCCCCCGAGCACGAATAGTTAAAGACCTTCCCTATATGTATTAGAGTCCCTATATACTGTAAGAGTTGCGCCATTGCTGAATCCGTTTCTGATTGACTCTCAAATTTAGGCTGTCAAGAAAGCTCCAGGAGGCAAATGCAAATGGCGGAGGATTTGTTTACTTTTCGCAAACTCGCTTTCATTACACAGTGACCGCGGTAATGCTTGTTAATTTTTCCTTTGCGCGAATGTTAGTCTAGAGAACATTATCTCTTTCAATAATAACCGTTATTGTCGAGAATCAGAACCTAACCTGTAAGAGATCGCGGAATAGCGGCAACAGCGCCGAGGCAAATGACCATTCGCCATATGCATTTTGCCTCTTGGGGGCTCCATCGATCCGCTTCTTCTTCTTCATTTTGAAGGCATTGGCGCAACTCTCATTGTATATAGTGACTCTAATATGTATAAACGGAAGAGTGATGTTCTCTTGAACCAACCCGGTCATTATAGGGTCTTAAAGGTGGTTTTTGTGGGAGATTTTACAATGAAACCGGTGAAACCACTTTCAAACTTCTACGTTGCGTATTTACTCAAAGATACACGCATACATATAAAGTCACCAAAGCCCTGTCCGGCTTCTCGCATTGAATCGCTTCTCTGTGCGTGTGCACTGTGCAGTGTGCGTCATCCAGAATTCTAGGCGTGAGAGAGAGAGAGAGAGAGAGAGAGAGAGAGAGAGAGAGAGAGAGAGAGAGAGAGAGAGAGAGAGAGAGAGAGAGAGAGAGAGAGAGAGAGAGAGAGAGAGAGAGCGATAGCGTTCGTACCGGTGTGGTAGAAAAAGACTGATGGGACATGGGAATGGTGACCAGTAGCGCACCGAGAGTTTCTTTGTCTCTCTCTTTTCTCCATTAAAAAACGTATGTTAGACAAGGATGGACAAGGGGACAAAACCCCCTCCTTCTGTTCTTTTCCTACTTATACATTCAAATGGGAAATGAGAGAGATGGAAGAGATCCTGGTTGCGCTAATGGTGGTGACCAATTTCCCCATTTTTTTCTCCTAGCAGCGCGCATGCGCATAAACTACTTAGTACAATTTTCATGGATTCTTTCTAGTTATAGTTATTTTTGATGACGCAAAAGAGGTCGGGGGGGGGGGTTGCGTCGATGGGGGGAGGCGTCAAGAAAACGGAGGTTGCAGAAAATGGAAGGAAGAAGATGGATGGGCAAGAGGCTTATCTTTTTCTCGTTTAATTTTTATTTATTTACGAGTGTTCCCTCCCCCTTTAATACAACGGGTGTCCAAAAAGTACTGAACACTTTGGTCTAAGGGGCGAACGGAAGCATAGTTTTAAAAAACGATTTATAATGAGCTATTGTTCTAGTAAAACTAGCTACAAATCAAGACTAAATTCAGCCATGTAAGTTAAAAATTCACTGAGTTACAGCGTTTTGAAAATGACAAGTCGGGCTGCCTACTCCAGGGTTTTAGCATTTTTTTTTTTTTTTTTCAAGAAAAAAAAAAAAAGAGTTAAACAATCAAAAGTTCTCGAGAGCATGAAGGGAAGAAGAGAAGAGAACAAATTGGCAGCCTAACACAGTGTCAAAGGGCGGCAAAATGCAAGCATCACATTTTTTTTCAGTCTTGGTAAGATTCTGCTAATTTTTTTTTTTAAATCAAATTTAAACACTTGATGTTCAAATAAACATATTTTTTTTTTTGTCTTGATAAAAATGCTAAAAATCTTGCGGATGGGTCAGCTTTTCATGTAACTTTCAAGAAGCTGTACCTCAAAGAATATCTAACTTACAGAGCTGAATTTGGTTTTGATTTGTAGGTAATTACTATAGGGTACAATAGCTTCTCTTAAACTGTTTTTACTTTCTCATTACTAACAAAGACAAAGTAAGAATTAAAATGGTAACCAGGCCAACAATAAATAAAACCTTCCGAGACGTTTCGGTGCACTCACAGCACCATTATCAATCGGAAAAATAAAAATAAAATAAAACAAAATACTCAGAACGAGGAGGCACACTCCACAAAAGTTGGAAGAGGGATGATTAACAAAACGTAACATCTGTTTCATAAACAAAACAGACCAACAAAACGCAGAGTTGTTGGCCTGGTTCCCATTTTAATTCTTATTTTGTCTGTGATGTTTTTTTCGACTATTTACTTTGTAATTGTTTTAATATTACTAACAAAGTTAAAAATAGTGAAAGTGTTGCAATGGCGAAGAGAATTTCAAAGTATTTTGTTTCGATACTTGGCCCACTACAACTAAGTAAAATCATGGTAATTACAAAATAATTGGCTCTCATCATGCCTAATACTATCCTAAAGAATACATATATTCATCCATGAAGTTTCAAAATTATTTAACCATACCTATGTGGCTTCCAGGTGTAAACGCACAAACTTTCTGTGGCGTCTATCTATCTGTTTGTCTGTCCGTAGCCATTAAACGTGAAACCCAGCATAACTTTAGAACTATTGATCCATATGCATCCAAATTTTACAGAGATGTTGCTTTTAACATTCCCCAGAGGGAGTCTTTTTTTTGTTTCTTTGAAATTTTAATTTTTAGGTTAGTCATGGATGAAAAATGGTTTCCATTAAAATCAATGGGTCAAAAAAGGAAAAGTTTAAATATTTCAAAAATGAATCTTAAGATCTGGATAAAAATATCAAAGGGGGGCTTTTAGTCTCCCCCAGAATATTAAAAAAGGGTCTGGGGGTCTCCCCTAGGATATTAAAGAGGAGTCTGCGGGTCTCCCCCAGGATATTAATGGGGAGTCTGTGGGTCTCCCCCAGATTAAACTTGATGTGATAAAGTGTTCGTATACGGAAAAAAAGATTAGTGAAAATAACCATACAGATACCTGATTTTGGCACCTGCTAGATGTTATGGTAAACTTGACCAGAAGTATGGTATACTAGCTTACCGATACTTTGAGTAAATTCGACATGCAATCATGTAACATCACCTAGTACCTAGTCAAAACATAGTATACTTCTGGTTAACATTACCATAACATCTAGCAGGTGCCAAAATCAGATATCCGTACGGTTATTTTTACCGTAGTTTTTTTCCGTGTAGGGTATTCCCTACAGTTTCCCTCTACTTTCGTTCTCACCCCAGACAAAAGTAGGCAGTACTTTTGGAACACCCTTTATAAGACGAACTGCAGTTATGCTTATGACAAAAGGGGTTGCGAGTGCGGGTGTGTGAGTGTCGTAGTGATGGAATTCTGGCCTGAAATGTAATGAATGTTCGCAGACGTTCTGACGTTGACGTTGAATGTTGACGTTTGACGCTGACACACGGCTGACGCTGCGCTGGCCTGGTCTCTGGCCGCTCGCTTGACTCTCATACGACAGGAGCGAAGGTTTAAAGGAAACACCCCAAAATCGAGACCGCGACCGAGGGACGAACTTGGTATGAGTGGCCAAGATCTGAGAGTTAAAACTGTGTACTATCGACGAATTAAAGGTTGTCGCGAGATTTTCACGAGCTAAGTTTCGCCCAGTGGCGCGGCGTCGCGTGCAATTTGGCAACAATGCATTCTATCTATTTAAACTCACGTAAAAGATCGAATTTCCCGGGGGTGCACAGTGCACAAAGGGAAAAATTTGATATTTAATGAGTTTTACGGAGAAAAAAGATTCGCGCCCTCTGCCCAGAATCTAGCTTCTTTTACCAAACTGCTGAGTTGATAAATTTAAAATTTTCAAAAAAAAAAATTTTTTTTCAAAAAAAATTTTAAATTAAAAAAATCAAAAGGGGGCTTTATTCCCCCAGGAAAAAAAACGGGGGCTCCCCTGGGATATTGGGGATCTGGGGTCTCCCCCGATTAAACTTGATGTGAAAAAAGTTTTCGAAAAAGGAAATTTTCCCTAATTTTTTTTGATATTGCTTTGTTCCCCTAAAAAAAGGTGATATTTTAACACCCTTTTTAAACTGGGAAATCATTATTTATGAAAAAAGGGGTTTGATGGGGTGATTGCATTCTTAGGAATTCTCCTAAAATGTAATGAAGTTCCAGACGTTTGACTTTTGACGTTAATGTTCGTTTGCGCTGACAAGGCTGAGGGCTCCTCCGGGTTTTGGGTCCCTGTTATTATACACGGAAAAGGTTAAAGGAAACCAAGATGAGCCCGCGCCGGGGGAAATTGGTTGGTGGAATTTTTGAGGTTCTGTGTAATGAGAATTGATTGGCAGTTTTTCACGAACTGTTTCGCCTCCAAGATTCTGGTTCGGCCACTCTTCATACTCCTTTTACCTTGCGGGTGAAGATGCCAGTGAGGGTGGGCGGGAAAGCCGTTGCAGATCATTTCCACACACACCCATTACTGAAAATCTCGCGACAATCTTTAATTCGTCGATAGTACGTACTATGACTTTCAAAAGAAAGTACCCTGCTTGAAATTTTTATTGTTAAATTGTTCAGTTGTTTCAATAGTTTTTTCGATTTTTCATGACGTACTTTAAAGAGTAAGTCGGTTAGGTTTTAAACACTTGAAAGCCGCAAAACTGTTTATAAGTATGATTTAAGTTTTAAAATTTAAAAAATTCCTACGTACTTTTTTTGAAAGTCATAGTACTCAGAATTCAGTCGCGGGGGCAAAAAAATATCGATTATCAAGGGATGCATTTCATGACAACTCAGAATCGGGCTCAATGGTGGAGCTTGGAGCTACGCAGGTTTTGTGGGAGACTCCGGGGGGGGGGGGGGGGTGATCACGGAGGATCGGATATCGTTTTGGTATCGTTATCGTTATCGTTTACATGTAACTTATGGGGGCTCAACTGATCGAATCGTTTTGAGTCCTCGAAACGAGAAACGGACGAAAGGAAGCGATGAGTGGGGCTGTCGAAATCTCAATCGTTTGAAGTAGGAAGAGGTGAGGAGGGGATCACCTCGCGATCGAGTTGCGCAGAAGCAACCCCATTTGTTTTCATGCAAACGAACGATACAAAACGACCCAATCCTCCGTGATCCCCTCCCTTCTCAATTGTCACTTTCTCTACAGAAAACAGGGATAGTCTAAAATTAGATGGAATCTTATGGTACCTGCAAAGCCCCAAGACCACCATTCGCCCGATTCTGAGAGTGAATTTGAAGAAAAAAGGATTTCCAACAGTTTTAACCCATAAAATGCCAGGCCAAAAACATTTTAGGTTGGACCAAATCGTTTAGCCAAACTCAAAAATAATTGTAAAACTTTCCCCCCTTAAATTCGTGCTGAACCGGAAATTTTTTTTAAGGGAAACATTTTTTTCTTTGGAGGTTTTTTAGGACACGCATTTTTAAGGTTTTTAAAGGGGAGAATAAAAATTCAATCATCTGTAGCAAACGTTTGCAGGAGACCACGGGGGGCCCCCCATGTAAGTACATATGATACTTTTCCCAAAACTCACCAAGACCCCGCTTTTTCCCCTTCTGTTTTCAACCCCGTTCCCCTATTTTTCCCATACTCAACACTACAGTTGAAAATCGTTGTTTCTCTACTCTCCTTCCCAACCACACCTCCTTACCACACCTGCATCTCCACACCGCAAAAACCCAAATACAAGTACCAGTTTTTCTAACGGAAGGTGTTTAGGGGGGGGGGGGGGGGGTTTGTAAGGGGTTGAAGGGGTCCAATTCAGCTGGTAAACAATTATAACGAAGAGTGGGGAGCCGCTGAGCCCGCCAACGAACCAGGGCGCCGTTTTGCGTAAAAATGTATTTTCAATTCACCCTGATTCCACCGGTTGAGAAAGATTACACATTAGTTAGTCAGATTGATAAAAAAATACTCGCATCTGAATCTTTTCTCAACCGGTGGGCTCGATGACTTTAAAAAATTTTCGGGTATTTTAAATTTAAAAACGGAGTTTCCACCGATTAAAAAAAATTACGATCAAGTATTTTCGGCATTCAGTCATAATGAATCTGTTAATTTTTTCCCGGGGAAACTGGTGCGGAAAAATGAGAAGAAAAGGGTCAAGAAGCCTGGGCCAGGCTGTGTTTCCTATAAAAAATGTCATTTTTTAATTCAGCTGATTACCGTTGAAAAATTCCAATTTTATGATAATTGTCGACGAAAAATCCCCGCAATCTTTTTCAACCGGGGGGTTTCCCCCGATGAAAAAAAGAAATTTTTTTAATTTAAAAGTTTCCCCCGATGGGGGAAAAAATTTTTTCGAAAAATTTTGTATTTGTAACAGAGCCCGTTTAAAAAAGGCCCCCCATACCTCCTCTTTATTGGCTGCTAAAAAAAAAAAAGGGGTCATGAATCTGGGGACCCCCCGTGTTTTTAAAAAATTGCCCCCTAAATTACTTTTATAATGTGAAATTTTTTTTAAATATAAAAAGATGTTTCCCGAATAAAAACACCCTTTTTTATTAAATTAAAAAGGGGTTCCAAGGGGAAATTTTTTAAACCCCGTCTTTAAAATCTGTCAAGTAATCTTTTGGGGGGGTCGTGAATTGAAAAAAAAGGGGGCCCCTCAAATTTTAATAAAGAATTGGAAACCTTCCCCCCTTTTGAAAAAGATTGACATTTTAAAAAAAAGCCTTCAAAAAGGCCCGGGCTTCGGATAACCGGTGAAATTTTTTTTTAAAATTCTCCGTTAGAGTAAATAAACAAGGAACACTTTTCGTTTTTTTACTTTTTGTTCAAAAAAAAAAAAAATCAAAAAAATTTAAATAAAAACCCTAAAAATTTTTTCGTCATTTAAGGCAGTGGGGGGTCAATTGGAATTTATTTATTTTTAAAACCCATGGAAATCACCGGGTTGGGGGGAAGGATCCCCCTCGTATTTTTCGGGGGAAAAGGAGGAAATCTCGGCCCTTGACCCCCATTTTCGACATTTTCAGTGATACAGTTGAAATTTTCTATTGAAATTGATAAAAGTATGTTCGGAACAGAATAAAATTCACGCATTACTCTTCACTGTAAATTAAAACAGGTAGTGGACCCAAGGGGAAATTTGAAGGTTGGGTTTGACTAACAAAGATTATTTTACACCGAATACAGTATAAGTAATATTTGGGGGGAAGTTTTGGAAAAAAATGTAAAAAGAGGCGCGCCTCCAGGTCCTCATACCCCTTTTTTTCTTCACTTCTGTTCACGTGTCTTGACTCTTTCATAAATAGGGACTCCAATGCATCTGATGGACATCGATGTAACAAAAAAGTGTCAAAGTTTGAAAACAGAACTAAAATTACTCTTTATTAAAAAATGGTAGTACAAATAGTAATAAATAATATTCTGATAGACTAGATCAACCCAGCTACTCTTATCCATTCATTTAAAAATTTAGTACTATGCTTTGTAAAAGTTTCCAGGAATTTTTTTTCCAAAAATCTCTTCTGCACTCTTCTATATTCATCTCTTGTTTGCCAAATGATAATCAATGGCGGCTCGTGCAATTTGGCAGCAATGGACTCCCTCCATTTAAACCTATGTAAAATAATCGATTATTTGGTGAGGCGCTGTGCCTCACCTAGAATCGATCTTTTAGCACAGGTTTAAATGGCAAAATAGCACTGTTGCCAGATTGCGCGAGCCGCTACTGATGATAATGAAGCGGGGGTGGAATAACCAAAAATTCCTTCCCCAGTTTCCAGACAGCTTAACGTTACTGAAACCCAATGTAACACTTATTGCGTTGCCTTAACCTTAGGCGTTTGTTTCCTCCACCTGCCTCTCTCTCTCTGACTCAATACAGAAATTTATTTTCTATCTCTCCTCCCATTTGAATGCGTGCATTAAAAAAGGACAGAGATAAGGGCTGAGGTCACTTTGCGTAGAATCAATGCTATTTTTTCTATTCACCGATGATTTCACCGGTTGAGAAAAGATTACACAGTTCAGTTCAGTGTACGACTTTAATGCACGAAAATACTCGCATTTGTAATCTTTCCTCAATCAACGGAAACTCTGTTGATTAATTAAAATATCCGAACGTTTTTTAAGTCAGCGACGACTCCACCGGTTGAGAAAAGATTACAGATGCGAGTATTTTTGTGCATTAAAGTCATACACGGATCTGAACTGTGTAATCTTTTCTCAACCGGTGGAAACTCCGTCGATTAATTAAAATATCCGAAAGTTTTTTAAGTCAGCGACGACTCCACCGGTTGAGAAAAGATTACAGATGCGAATATTTTTGTGCATTAAAGTCATACACTGATCTGAACTGTGTAATCTTTTCTCAACCGGTGGAAACTCCGTCGATCAATTAAAATATTCGCAAGTTTTTTTAAGTCATTGACGACTCCACCGGTTGAGAAAAGATTACAGATGGTAGTATTTTTGTGCATTAAAGTCATACACTGATCTGAACTGTGTAATCTTTTCTCAACCGGCAGAATCATCGTTGAGTTTAAAAATGCCTTTAATTATACGTAAAACGGCAGCTCTCTGGTCGTCATCCTCATCGTCATCGGTCGGTATTCGCGGGAGCTTCGGTGAGCGTTGAGCGTTGAGCGCCACCGTTGAGCGTCTCTTGACAATCGGGCCAAGCGCGGCCTTGTACGTCAGAGCGGCTGAAGCGCTGAGGCGCGCGTCGCGTCGCGAGAGCGCGGGCTACAAACTAGGCCAGTAAAAAATCAATGGAAACCCCCCTCTCGCCCTTTCCTCCCGTACCATTCCACCGCTCTTCCATATCTCTCCCTCAGCGTACGGAGGGACCCAACGGAACAGCCTGCAACACCGACGTCGAGTGAAGCGATAAAGAGCCCGGTTGCCGGAATATATATATATATATGGATGCTAATATATATATATATATATATGAATGCTATATATATGGATACTATATATATGAATGCTATATATGTATACTAGTCATCTCTTTCCAATGGTGACTCGTGAGTTTGCTATTGTATCGATGTCCAGTGTCCATTTCACTTGTAAACGCACCGAGTAGGACCGACCCTCAGAAGCTGAAATGGGGCTCTTGCAACCTTTTACTAGAAGCAAATGAATAGTTAAATCTGATATGTATAAAATCCAGTGGAAATCACGAATATCACACTAAAAGAGTCTACAATGGGGCAGTTGCAAGGGTCTAAAATGCTATGTTTTTTTTTTTTTTTTTTTTTTTTTTTTTCCCCCTCAAAAAAATGATAGTACTTGATGAGCTAAGAACAATGATGCCTTGGGTTTTTACGAAGTGTCCCGGTCTTGGATATATGCACGTGTAAAGTTGCGAAAAATTGTGTGCGCAGTAACACCACTTCGCGAAATTCCCGTTTGAAACAATATATTTAGGGCCAAAATCTCTTCTCAGAAACAATGAGACTTAATTAGAAACCAAAGGCATCTATGTTCTCAACACAGTGAATGGAGGGAGGGTCTATAAAGACACCCTCCATCTAGAGGGGGGTCGGGGCTCGGAGATCCTCCCCTGACATTTTTTGAAAATTGAGTGCTCTCAAGATGTTTTTTCACGCAGTTTTAGCTGTAAAATTCCTTTTCTCTCCCATGAAAGAAAAAAGCTGAATTTCTGTTTCTGACAGCCTTAATATCCATTTAATACCACGGAAAGTGCATGGCCAATTTACCACACTTAAACGGAGGAACAAAGCAGCTCTTTTTACTTCAATATTACACTTATTTATTTCCTCCTCCGTCTTTATCTTCATTCTTTCAAATGTTATATTTTGTCAAAACGGGTCAGGTGTAATCATGGGGCCCCAAAGGGGGCCCCTTTTGGGCGGGGGCCCCCCCGCGCCGCGGGGGCAGCGGGGGCCTCCGGTACGCCACTGGAGCAACCACATATTTTAGTCCCATTCTTTAATTTACTGCTGGTATTCACTTTTACCCTATACATTTAGATAATATGACCTTAGTATAGCATAAACCTACGCTCTTGCAATTGGCGATGCCGAAGACGCTTCAGGATAAAGTATCTGCATTCA